>JAFMSR010000011.1:18639373-18751873 GCA_022818135.1 Saxidomus purpurata | reverse complement strand
TCTCATTTCATTCAGGTGAGCGAAATAGGGCCCTCATTGTCTTCTTGTTATGGTTGCTATAGTATCATAAACAAAAAACTTAGTTCAAATTATGCCCCTTGGGTCAAAGTTAGCCCTGTCCAGTAGGGGTAATATGTTTTACATAGAAATATAAAACTAAAAAAGTCTTCTTGTCAAAAACTGTAAGACTTAGAGCTTAGATATTTTGTGTGTAGCATTGTGTGGTGATCCTCTATCAAAGTTGTTCCAGTGTGCCCCAGGGGTCAAAACTGGCCCTTCGTATTTTATTAACCAGGTTTTCCGAAGGAAAAATCCTGGTTATTAGATTGAGGTATGTCGGCGGGCGGGCAGGCGTAAACAATTTCTTCTGTGCGCAACTCCTCCTACATTTCTCAACAGATTTCAACCAAACTTTCATAGAAGTATTGTCATGAAGTGCCCTGGCGCATATTGTCGGGGTTTTGTGATTTGGTCATTTTTGACAGAATTATGGCCCTTTGTTTTTTTTCACATATGTAATTCTTCTGTGCGCAACTCCTTCTACACTTCTCAAGGGATTTCAACCAAACTTTCACAGAATTATTGTCACCAAGTGCCCTGGCGCATATTGTCGGGGTTTTGTGATTTGATCATTTTTGACAGAATTATGGGCCTTTGTTTTTTTCCACATAATGTAATATATATAGAGAAATACTCTTCTGTGTGCAACTCCTACATTTCTCAAGGGATTTCAACCAAACTTTCACAGAACTATAATTGTGAACTAAAGAATTTTGAATATATAATGTTCTGCCCGTGGTCGTCCGTCCGTCCGGTAGCAATTTTGTATCTCCTTATTTAAGTATATATAAAAGGGAGAATACTCTGTTATTATAAAAGGGACAATACTCTGTTATTACTGTCTATTTTTAGAATAGATTTCCAGTCCTGTATACTTTGGAGTATTCTGTTACAGTAAGATGACAAAATTTCTCATGAGACCAGCGGTTCAAACCCCACACAGAGCAAGTTTTTTTGTTTGTTTTTTCTTTCTTTCTTTTTTTTAGCTCACCTGGCTATGCCAGGGTGAGCTTTTCTGATCGATGATTGTCCGTCGTCCGTCAACATTTTGATTCAAATGACATCTCCTCTGAAACCTCTAGGCCAATGTTGATAAAACTATGCAGGAATGTTCCTTGCATGAAGCTCTACCAAAATTGTTCAAAGAATTCCATTCCATGCAGAACTCTGGTTGCTATGGCAACAAATAGGAAAATCTTTAAAAATCTTCTCCTCTGAAACCACAAGGCCTAGAGCTTAGATATTTGGCATGTAGCATTGTCTAGTGGACCTCTACCAAGATTGTTCAAATTATGACCCCCGGGTCAAAATTGACCCCAGGGGGGGGGTGGGCCCTTAGTTTTTGCATAGGCATATATAGGAAAAACTTTAAAAATCTTCTTCTGAAACCACAAGGCCTAGAGCTAAGATATTTGGCATGTAGCATTGTCTAGTGGACCTCTACCAAGATTGTTCAAATTATGACCCCCGGGTCAAAATTGACCCTGCGGGGGGGTCACTTAGTTTTGCATAGGCTTATATAGGAAAAACTTTAAAAATCTTCATCTCTGAAACCACAAGGCCTAGAGCTTAGATATTTGGCATGTAGCATTGGCTAGTGGACCTCTACCAAGATTGTTCAAATTATGACCCCCGGATCAAAATTGACCCCGCACGGGGGTCACTTAGTTTTGCATAGGCATATTTAGGAAAAACTTTAAAAATCTTCTTCTCTGAAACCACAAGGCCTAGAGCTTAGATATTTGGCATGTAGCATTGCCTAGTAGACCTCTTCAAAGTTTGTTCAAATTATGCCCCTGGGGTCAAAATTGATCTTGCCCGTTGGGGGGGGGGTCACTTAGTTTTACAAAGGCGTATATAGGAAAACCTATTTGGTATATAACATTATCTAGTAATCTTCCACTAGGCAAGTGGACTTGTACCAAGGTGAGCGATATAGGGCCATCTTGGCCCTCTTGTTTATAATTTTTGCCTGAATTATGGCCCTTTGCTTTTTTTCCACATATGTTATATATAGAAGAATACTGTCACGTGCCCACTTCCTCCTACATTTCTCAAGATATTTAAACCAAACTCTCACAGAACTGTTGTCATCAAGTGCCCTCGTGCATATTGTCTGGGTTTTGTGTTTGGATCAATTTTGCCTGAATTATGGCCCTTTGCTTTTTTTACACATGTAATATATAGAAGAAGACCTTTGTTTCTTTTTCACATTATGTATATCTACTGACTTTAAAAACACATTTGCGCTCGGCCAGCAGACTGGAAAATGAAAACCTAGTTTTGTGACAATTTCCTGTCACTTGTTTTGACTTGTATAAGGAAATGCTTTTAAAATCTTCTGTCCAAAACTATGAGGCCCAGAGCTTAGATAGTTGTCATGTAGTATTGCCAAGTGTCCTCCACCAAG
Source organism: Saxidomus purpurata (assembly GCA_022818135.1). NCBI lineage: Eukaryota > Metazoa > Mollusca > Bivalvia > Venerida > Veneridae > Saxidomus > Saxidomus purpurata. The sequence continues at coordinate 18,749,403 of JAFMSR010000011.1, read as the reverse complement.
ATGTTCTAATTATGCCACTGGGGTCAAAATTGGCCCTCCTTGGGGGCATGGTGATCATATTTTACATACAAGTATATAGTAAAACTTAACAAGAGGGCCATGACGGTTGCTACTTGCTAATCACACTATGCAATAGTATTCAGCCATGAAGCAGTATTTTCTAGACTCGTGACAATACATTCTCATTAAAAAGCTTTAATATCTTTATGTTGTGCAATATCATTGAATAGAAAAGCGTTAATGTGCATATTTCGTACTACATTTTGCATGTTTATTTAAATATCGAGCGTTACAGAAATGTATCGGTCTTTAAGCGTATATATCGCCTGTTGTTGCATAAAAACGCGCACTTCAGACATTGCACAATGATTTCTGATCCTGACGTCATTATCTCAATAGTATCCGGAAATGGTTGTATTTCCTAGTAAATGCACATATGATATTAACGCCTGAAGTTTGATGCTTTTCTGTAACGCTCGATATTTAAATACGCATGCAAATTAAGTTATTGAATATGCGCAATATTAACACCTTATCATTTCATAATATCGTCCAATGTAATGATAACAAGAAACATGGCAATGCCACGAAACCAGGTTTTCAAAAATGTTGTTCTGATTCAAGTTACAAAGTAGACATGAAATAATATATCATATCTTTTTTAAATTACCTCCAAAGATGATATGACCTTTGACTGCCAAATCAAGTTAAAATCATGTAAACAGGATTTTCAATGTTAATGTCACTGTGACCTTGACCTTGGAGCCAGCCATGCGGAACATGCGTTCTGCACGTCATCTTGATGTGGTAAACATTTGTCTGAAGTTTCATCAAAATTCTTCAAAGGGTTGAAGAGTTACAGAGCGGACAGGATTTTCAATGTTAATGTCACTGTGACCTTGACCTTGGAGCCAGCCATGCGGAACATGCGTTCTGCACGTCATCTTGATGTGGTAAACATTTGTCTGAAGTTTCATCAAAATTCTTCAAAGGGTTGAAGAGTTACAGAGCGGACAGGATTTTCAATGTTAATGTCACTGTGACCTTGACCTTGGAGCCAGCCATGCGGAACATGCGTTCTGCACGTCATCTTGATGTGGTAAACATTTGTCTGAAGTTTCATCAAAATTCTTCAAAGGGTTGAAGAGTTACAGAGCGGACAGGATTTTCAATGTTAATGTCACTGTGACCTTGACCTTGGAGCCAGCCATGCGGAACATGCGTTCTGCACGTCATCTTGATGTGGTAAACATTTGTCTGAAGTTTCATCAAAATTCTTCAAAGGGTTGAAGAGTTACAGAGCGGACACAATTTCGTTTGACGCCCGCCCATCCGCCCATCCGCCCATCCGCCCATCCGCCCATCCGCCCGCCATACCCCAATCTAATAACCAGGATTTTCAAAATTGAAAACCTGGTTAATAAAGCGCTTTCCCCAAAAACTATCGTCACAATCCTTGAAAACATTGCAACATGTCAGAATAATATGCAAGTAACAACTAGCAAATGGTGGTGCATATGCATTTCCGTTATCCTTTTATTGTGGAAATTGATCAAAATATTTGTCCTAATGTTTCCAAGTTCAGTTAAAACACTTAGGGTAAAAAAACTAGGTCAACTCAAACAGAAAGTATTTTGAACACTATATGTGCATCATTTTTCACCAAATAATCATGAACAAAGTTAGTCAGAATGCTTGTCTTGATGACCATACGATTGAGCTTTAAGCTTCGCCCTCGTGAATTATTCCGCCAGGCACTTCACCTCCTGGGAATGCTTCAATTTCGATAAAGCACTCCAAGCCACAGATTATTTCTTAAATAATATTGCCCAATGTTATGATATTATAGCATTTCAGTAAGATATTACTGTCACGAGTCTAGAAAGTTTGCTTCAACACGGAATAATATCGCACAATGACAGAATAATTAACAAGTAGCATCTTAAGTCTGTTTCACCTAATTTTGGACTACTAGTTTCATATCGCCAGTGCATGCATTTTTGCTCTCTATAGCATATTTATATCTGGAAATGTTTCAAGTAAATCTATACAGACAGTACCTGTCTGACCACGGACACACAGACGCACGCACACATGTCACATATTATTTATGACTTATATTTTATACATCAATAACAAGTCATGTTAAAGACTTCGTACATATAAATCTGACATTTATATCAGACAAATCTGTCACTTTTCGCTTGATTCTAAAGTAAAATGTCCCACTTTGTTACTATTATTTTGTATAATGTAACGCGGACGCTGGGGATACACCAGTGTATTGCCAAAATGTCATATCTTAAAGAGATGAAAGAGTTCTAGTTGCTGTTTTTTTTTTTCATTTCGGAATACTTTATGAAAAAATACTACTTTCAGTTATGTAAAATTACTTCAATGAAACTTTAAGTAGCATTTGGTCACGTATATATGTTTCCGTATTAGACAGAGCAAAATGTGGTTCAAATGCTACTTAACGTTTCATTAAAGTAATTTTACATAACTGAAAGTAGTGTTTTTAATAAAGTCCGCGTTACATTTTACAAAATAATAGTTGTAGAATAAAGTCACTTTTGCCATTCTTATCTGTGATCACCTTTTCTTTATGTTACACGTATCTTTATGTAATCATTAGATTAATGTTTGTTGTATAAAAAGTGAAGAGACAAAAGATAATAAAAACCGCTTTGAACTGTATTCTGTTGTTTCAAAACTTATCATTTTGTGAATACTTGAAGGTCAAATTGACGGTTGTTTATACTGAGACAAGGTTAACGTTGTTTTTTAGTTGAAAGTACATGTTAGGCGAGTCACCGTATGTACATCTTTAGTGCACTGTGGATCCGTAGTAAAAAGCGTGTTCGTTTACGTGTTACATAGATGCATCTAAAATATAAATTTTTTCCATACATTTCCACTATGGAAAGAGAATACATATATTAAATTTAATATTTCCCAAAGAACCAGATTACAGACAGGTTCACACAGCCGCATTTAATTGAAGTGTGTTTGTCCCCCTCATCATCCATAAAGGCTTTAAGTGTCTTTGGTTTGACAAGAACAACATCTCTCTTTGATTCCGACACTCGCACAATTTTCTTCAACTCCTGCCTTAGACAAGTTTCAGCGTTGGAAAGCGGTCTGTCTTCACTGAAAAGATCGTAGATAGACGAACGAAGGCCAGTGGCGCTTTTCTGCTCTGCAAGATATCTTCGCAAAGCCTTTTCCATTGGTCCCAATTCCCTTTCTTCAGGTGTTTCCTCATAATATAACTGAAAAGGACATTTTCTTAAATTAATCAAAGGTTGGGCTGATTTTGACCTACGATAATAATTCATCATGGAGAACATCCTCATTTACCGGTAATCGGAACTAATTTGTCATTTTTGAGACTGAGCTTATATCATCATGATTATAATGTGCACTGTTCTCTATTCAGTTAGTATCAATAAACAGTCTTTTGAGCAATCAACAGTACATTTCAAACTGAAAGACGGACAAACAACATTCTAGAAATTTAGCACTAAGAGGACTTATTACTCGTATATTTGCTGGGTTCATCCCTGCACTGACTCAAACAAAGACTTGTTTCATGACATTACTTTATGTTCTGTCTCTTTCTACCAGTCTCACACAACATTTTATACTTTTCCGCCGGACGTAGATATTCTCTTTCTCAAATCATTTGCATGATGAAAAGCAAATAAAAATTTGTTGTTGATGGGTTTATTTCCCCCCAGGAATAATCAACACCAATTATGCTATCTATTTACAGTAACTTAACTTTAATGGTATTTCATGTTTAGAAACTTTCGTGGGGAGTGCCTCTTGAGTGGCTAGTAATAAGGGATTTGTCTAGAGGGGAATAGTGAAATTTGTTTGTTTTGGGGCAACTAATAAGGTAGTAATTAGGGATTTGCCTTCAGGGGAATAGTGAAATTTGTATGTTTTAGGGGCAAACTAATAAGGTAGTAATAAGGGATTTGTCTTGAGAGGAATAGTGAAATTTGTATGTTTTAGGGGCAAACTAATAAGGTAGTAATAAGGGATTTGTCTTGAGCTTGAGAGGAATAGTGAAATTTGTATGTTTTAGGGGCAAACTAATAAGGTAGTAATAAGGGATTTGTCTTGAGAGGAATAGTGAAATTTGTATGTTTTAGGGGCAAACTAATAAGGTAGTCATAAGGGATTTGTCTTGAGCTTGAGAGGAATAGTGAAATTTGTATGTTTTAGGGGCAAACTAATAAGGTAGTAATAAGGGATTTGTCTTGAGAGGAATAGTGAAATTTGTATGTTTTAGGGGCAAACTAATAAGGTAGTCATAAGGGATTTGTCTTGAGAGGAATAGTGAAATTTGTATGTTTTAGGGGCAAACTAATAAGGTAGATTTGGCTTGAGAGGAATAGGGAAATTTGTATGTTTTAGGGGCAAACTAAGAGGATAACACTATTATATGTGAGAAAAATATCAACATGGATTCATTTGCGGCCGAGGAAACTGAACAGAAATATGATTTTTGTTATAAATAGCATGAATGATGATGGTTTCATAGACTTTGGTATAAATAGTGATGAACTTGTGTAAAATGACGATGCTGAAATTAATGACTTGCTTCAGTTCTATGACATATATATAATAAGGTTTGCATGGTTACTATAAAAATCAAACGCTTACCCTGATTGATTCATATGCACTCATGAAGATAGCAATGAGCAGGTTGATTACAACAATAGTGAACACTGCAACGTAGGCTCCTATATAAAACCTTGAAAACCACCACACCCACAGACCTCCAGTCTTATAAGTCTCTAGTATAGCCAAGGTGGCATAGATTTCATCACCGTTCACAATCGAAAATAACGTTTCAGCTGCTACACTAGGAGTTCTGAACTAAAAAGATAATCAAATAAAATCAACTTTTGGAGACTTCAGTAAGCTGTCTCCTATATCTGACGGGAAGAAGGTACTTTTATTTCCTTTTTATATATATTTGATTACTTTGTTATTATCGCTTTTTTGTTTGTTACATATTGTAAAAGGTAAACTGAAATACATGTATTTGCAACACTAATGATTAGATTAATAAATTGTCTGGCAGAAGAACCCCAAACTCGGGTTATTCTACGATAAACCGAACATGGATACATATTATTTCCTGGGACGAATATATATAATATTATTGCTCCAGTTATTTCTTAAAAAAACACTACGGTTGAAAATAGAAGTAACATTTACATGCCTTGCCAACTAAACAAAATAAGAAAACATACCTTAATATGATATGGTCCCAGAACAACGAAACCGCAAATCCAGAAGCCGGTAAACATGACAAAAACACATAGTAAGTACGCCATTACATTCCAGAAAGCTTGCTTTAGCGTCGTGAACAACAGCTAAAACAGATATCCGTTAAAGATGTAATATCAATGTAACTGGCAAGTGATTAGGTGAATGTTTTAATCTATGGACACAAACCGATTTTGAGTTAAGATAGACACAACACAGAAGGTCGATAAATTCGAAAACACGCCAAAATTATTCATTATGTGTGTTATTGTATACCTATGGTATTTAGCGACAGCCGGCATAAAACATTAAGCATAAAACTGATATTTGACAGTTTTATTTAAGCAATTAATGTTTCCAGTAAATAGACTTTTGGTAACAGCGAATACTTTGTCATGATGATGTCAATGCCTTGCAACTTTGTTACACATTGTATGGTGTTTATCGACTGATATACCGAGTCATTTAATTGCCGATAGACCAATCACAATTCATAGATATGTTAAGTCATAAAATATATATCGGGATTGCATATTACAGAAAATCAATTAGTGAACAATATATAAATGTTAATGCTTGTATGTTTTAGTTTTGACGTTTCAAAATGACTCACATGGAATTTGTTATGGAATTTGAAGAACCTTAACATACTGGTCCATGCAAGGAAGCAACTGACACCCAGCCATACAATGTAGGAATCTAGAGTTTCTACCAGCCACTCAGTATTCTTAAACAAACAATACAGAAACAAAATTATTTCGTGTCATCTGCAACATGGACCCAGTAGAAAAACGTTACAGATCTGATTTAAGCTATAGAACGGATATGGTTATCAGTTGATGTTTAGTATCTGTAGGTAAAGCTAATCCGCTTTTGAAAGTGTCCGTATTTATGTCGTTCGATTCCAGGCTTCCGACATGTAACACTTTTATGTAGTTTTCATACTATAAAACCTTAAATAATACTGGCTCTCTGGGGATGACAAATTGAATAGGTGAGACTCGCCGTCGCTATTTGACCAGGTAAGTGTCCTGGCTTTAAATAGTAACTGGATATATACACCAAGTCTCCGATGGGTTGACGTCAAATGGGAGACCAGTAATCAAACAGCATGAAAGCATTTTGGATACATTGTGTAAGTGAGATTGTTTTTTTAATTCTTTTTCTTTTTGTTGAAAAAGTCTGTTCTGGTCAAAGGCCACTAACACTAGTCAAAGTTGGTAGGAGTTATAAAATAGTTTATGCCATATAGTATAAGTAAACATTCAGAACAATGGAATAGTAACTGTGTATCCGAGTTTGATACTGAGCCAAAACGTTGTAAATGGAGTAATCATATTTGTTATACTTACACCAAAGAAGATACATGTATATATATATATATATCATGCTTACATCATTCTCGAACACAATCCATACAGTTCCATATAATGTGAGAACATCTGAGATAAACACGACAAGACTCCAAACTTTTATAAATCTCCTGTACTCAGAGGCAGGTAGGTCGTTTTCGTCGTCGTCTGTAGGCATGAAATACCGCCGGTAGTACTTTTTCATGTACTGCTTAGTCCTCTGTGTTGAAAATATGTTTTGCATATAAATACTACGTACCAGGTCAGTAATTTCTTATAATGAAGTATTAGCGCGCGTCCGAGAAAATAACGAGTTGTGTTAGCATTAAAGTTCATATTGCTTAAAAATATTGGCTAAAACACATTTGAGTAATCAATTAACGTAAAATTGTATAAGCTCACCTGAGCACGAAATGCTCAGTGTGAGCTATTGTGTTCGATTGATGTCCGTCGTCTGCCTTTCTGTTTGTCTGTCTTAATCAGACTGGTCATGTCTTCAGTTCGATATTTTTTATATCAGCCTGTTTCACTATTACCGCTTACTTATAAGCCATACGTTTTACTCACATTATACCATTCAATAACCAAACTTTATTTATAAAGAATAAACCCTCTTGTTCTGGAGAATGGTAAATTGGCAACATATTAAACGTACCTATCTGAAAACAAACATTTCAACACCTTAACCTAAAATAGGCATCAACTATGTGAAAGACCTTAGTTTTATAATCAATCAAAGTGAAACATACTTTCTTAAAATCAAATTAAATACAACAGAAGAAAAATTGCAACAATAGTTGCACAAAATTACCATAAACAAGAAAACAGCTAACGTAGTTGTAACAGCTACTGATAAGATGGACAGCAGGCAAAATACTATCAATACACCGCCTAGTTCTTCAGAAGTATTATCCAGTGCCCAATCTGAAATGCATAATATTCTCGATTTGTACAAGGAGTTAACAATGATTAAGTAAATAAATCGTCATATGATTTTGTAAGCAAAGAACAGTCGTAACGAGGAGTAGTGACTTACACGTTTTTCTTGTCTTTTCTGGCCTCTTTCATCAACAATGGCGTAACTTACGCCAAACTTTAGATACGCCAAACGTTACGTCTAAATGAAGCGTAAGTACATAAATGAAGCGTAAGTACATTGATAAAACAGCCCTTAGAAGCGCAAAAGTTCTGTTCATTACATCTTTTATTACATGAATGATACAGTCAAAATCCAAATATTCTCATAAATAACTGCTAAATACTTCACTACTAAGATTACAATTGTGGATTGTTGTTGAATTGTGACATACGTCTTTGTTGAAAATGTGAAAAAGTAAAACGTAGGGTACATTTTCCTTAAAACACTATTCAGTCAAAATTTCGCTTTTGGATTGAGATCAATACAAGCTATCAAATTTTCATGATACTTAGTATAATCTTAGCAAGTTTGAAGACTTTAAGTCAAAGCATTGTTGAGCAGAAACGGTTTTTAAATGCAAGGCAACTATGACATTTAACTCTGACCTATTTATCCCAAAGTCAATAAGGGTCGATTACTCTACATAAGTTTTACTCCTTGCAAATCTGAATATCACGGGGAACATTTATCAAATGCAAGGTTTTTGTGGCCTTGACCTATGACCCAGAAACCTCAAAATCAAAAAGGATCATCTATACTTGAAAAATGTAACCCTGGCAAGTTTGAAGATCTTAGGTCAAAACATTGTCTGGGTATTGAGCCGAATCTGTTTTTGAAAAGTTAGGTCACTGTGACTCACTCACATGACTTACATTTGACCCAGTGATCCCAAAATCAATAGGGTCCATTTACTATCCATGACCAATGTCTCTATCAAGTTTGAGACCTCTCAGTCAAAGTTATTGAGAGCAGAAACCGTTATAAATCTTCGGTCACTGCAACTTTGACCTTTGTTCCAGTGAACTCAAAATGAATAGGGTTATCTACTGTCCCTGGCCAATGTCCCTATCACGTTTGAGACTTCAAAGACGTACCAAGTTATTGAGAGGGGAAACCGTTTTCAATGCCACTTTATTGTGACATTGACCTTTGATCCAGCGACCTCAAAATATATAGGATCTATCTGTTGTCTATGACCACTGTTCCCATCAAGTTTAAGACCTCAAGGTCAAAGCCTTCTCAAGTTATTGAACAGAAACCAAACGACCAACAGCTAAGGGTCGACATAAATAAGAATGAAATAATAATTATAAAATAACATTCTATATCATAAACGCGATATGAAAAACATTCAACAACTGAGTAAAACTGACATTATGCGCCTGCACTAGTGCATTGTACACATAGCACACATTAGGAACTGGTATTTAGAACGTTTTTTGTTCAGGTTTAAAGCCATTTTTTACAGTAGTTTAGTATACTTAACCATCATCCATGAGAAGGAATAGTTTCTATTCCCGTTTGCCATTAGGGAGACATCGAGATAAAATGCGATAACACATATATGGTACCTGACAAAGTGAGGTTCAAATCTCTACATTTGATTCTACTTGTCAGAGTTTCCAGATTGACAGTCACCTGGCCATTGTTGTCAAGGTCATTGAAGGTCACCTGAAAATATAATACTAGTAACCAAACAGCTTCAAATTAAATTCACTGTGATAAGTAATATCGTTATACTACTGAAAATTATGTTAAAATCACAGTAGTAGGTCTCTTATAAAGAAAGGAAAATAAAAATGTTTTCACTCATATATAAAAGATGAACAATAAAGTGAAAATAGTAACATCATAAACGAATGTTTCACAGATATTACTGAAACTTCTGCAATGAAGAAAGTTATTGTCGTTTTTACGACCACAGTAGCACCAGTAACTTTCTCATTACCTAGAAGAAGGTTTGCTGAAAAAGCCTAATATAGAATGTAATTATGAAATAAATTTCAATCTTGAAAAAAGCTATACATACTTACCCATCCTTTAATACGAAGACATCTGGCACGTTTTTCTGTTGCACGTATGCGCACCGAGTGCAAAGTAAAAACCAGCGTGGCTGACAACATTCTGAAACGATATTAATAGAATTATTACGATAGTATCGGAAAAGACAAAATGCTCTGAAAAGATACAAGTTTTACCTTCTGTATTTGTTGAATCTGTGTTAAATTCCGAAGTTTGGGCTTCTAAAGAAAAGAGAAAGATCAGAGAGAAAGAGAAAGATCAAAGAGAAAGTACAGTTATATCATTGGCAGAGATTTCGGACTTTCGCATAGTAAACTGACTCTAGAGCCAATACGTATCATTGTGATGAACATTTCTTTCAGTATGTATGGAATCTCCTTCATAATATCGAACATATTGCTGAAGAAGAAAACCATTGATAAAATTTATTAACGACAGTGACCTTCACATTGGTGAAATTGTATATGGCATACAACGCACTCTCTTTTCTGAATGTATCTGGAGGTGTTTCGTGAAGTTTTCAAATGCAATTACTGAGTCATGATTGCGACACACAATCATATGTAAAAGGGGCATAGTTGACCAGTTGACATTGCCATGCTGCTTTTTGATACACACTTTCCTCTTCTAGCTCCTTCTGTACGACTTCATCGTTATGTGAAATTCTGGTCGGGTTACAAAATCATAAAACGACAGATTTCTGAAACTGACCTAATCTTTGAGATACAGACGTAATGTATGTCCGAGAAGGGGCGCTTTTTCAGACGAACGTTTCGACGAGTTTCTCAGAATGCTGAGACTTGTAATTACAGAGATTAATTAAACTAAAATGTAACAACAGACCACAAGGCGTGGACAAAATCTAAATCATATAACTTCGTTTAGGAATTTTTGAAATCAACTCAAATACTTTCTAAAATATGGCTGAGATATGAATTCACAATGAATACCCCTGGTTTACATCATATTGACATTGACCTTGGATCTGCAGATGAGATTTATGCAGGCGCGTATCGTCCAGCTCCAGCTGTTGTGCCACTGACAATGTGTTAAACTATAATTGCACTCAAAGTTATTGTAATTTGTTCTATCTGATATAAGAATAAACTGGTTTCTGTATTTTGTGTCCTTTATAATTGCTTTCGTTTGATTCCACAATTTTGACGTTTAAGGTGCGTATTGGAACTTACCGTTTAATTGGTTGTTTTAATTGATGTGCTTCGAATTCTTTGGTGATATTATAGTCAAAGAGTCCGTCCTCTTCTGAAAGACCTTTATCAACGGGGTATGTTTTATCTGTAAACAAACATAATTATATGTATTATATGCAAACAATATAAAATGTAAACAAGTTAGTTAATGTACCAGATTTCATTTTATATAATACAAAGCTTCCAAAAGATGGTGCAAGACAAAGTCTGGTTTTATAAAGCAGTTCACTCCTTTTTGGTTTACTTTTTCTAGTATCGTGTCGATTATTCTCAATCAACGTTTCATGATACAGTAGTCGGAACGTAACAGTTGTCAAAATTTGCGTATATCGTGCGTATAACGTGCGTGTAACGTGCGTATAACGTGCGTGCACTCATCGTGTATTTTGTCAATCGTATATCGTGTATCATATCGTATCATTCATCGTGCAACGTGCACCATATACTATACACGATATATGATTCCCGATGCACGATAATCCATACGGCATACGTACGATTCGATGGTGTATTCCGTAGTTAATCGTTTTACTTAGCGTGCACATCTCCCCCTAAAAAATTCTGATTCCAGTTTATATTCTTTAGTGTAGTTGCGGGCGAGAAAGACTTTCTGGACAGGTCGAAGACATTTTCACCTCATATCCGAAACTTAGGTCTATTTTTGCAACGGAATGGACATCCTTTTTTTTATCTAAACTGCTGTTGTCAATGCATTCCTCAAAGTGTAGCAGACAAGGTAAGCCTGCACCGAAGCAACATATCGTGGGTATGATGTTAACAAGTTTATTATTGGCTAGATGCAAATAATACGCCGAATCAACTACACTTTTACGAAATTATTTAAAGTCCGAAGCAATCCAAAACGTCCCCAAACCAAAACGTCCCCAGACCAAAAACTCCCCCCATATGACCAAAACGTCCCCCCATATGACCAAAACGTCCCCTATACTGCCTGATTGGAAGAATATATCCGTTAGCTGACATAAAGAGAAAAGGTATTTAGGTAGTGTCTTTGACTGATTATAATAGTGATTAATTAGTTTGATTCTCATCAAATGCCTCGATGTCATTCAAAACAGGGTCCGTATATTGTCCAAAATAAAGGCCTCCAGCTGGCCTTTAGCGCGTTGTCCTCTACTCCTGCCTACCTGTTTGAACTTGAGGCTGGGGTTCTGCCCCTTAGTCTGGGGCGCAAGGAATAGATTCTCAAATATTGAGCGAAAGTCAAGGTTTTGGTCAGTGAGATCATAAAGCATGGCTATTTTGTAAGATCCTCCTACAATTAGTGCTCTATGAAAACAAAATGAACAAATCTGACATACCGCATCTCGCAAAGTTAGAAACTCAAATGAATATCAGATATTTTTACTCTGGACATCTACATATATACACAGATGGGTCTAAAAATCCAGGCTCTGGTATAGTAGGTTCAGCTGTTGTAATTATCCATCTAAACAGGTCTGTTGCCATCATAGGAAGATTGGCAAATTATTGTTCCATTTATCAGGAATACTCTATAACTTGTTCCTGCATTTATACAACAGAAATGATACAATAGACACTGCATTGAGCTGTCTTTTACATCATCAACCTAAAAAGCTTGCTATATTGTATATATTTTCAGATTCACTATCATCTCTGGTCTCAATGAAATAAAAAAAAACAGTCATTCTAGACAAGGTCTTTCAAATACTATTTGAAAGACCTTGTTCTAGACCAGAGTTATTGAAAACATTGTTATTATTCATAAATTTTATCAATGCCTAAAAACAGGCTTACCAGTTACCATGTCATAGTGCCCAGCTCATGTAGGTTTATAATAATTCTGGTAATGAGGCAGATGATGCAGACAAAAGGGGCCTGGTTTAGGGGCCATGATCCAGGACATACCATACTCACCCACAGAAATATATGCCAGGATTCAAACCACTATCCTGGATGGATTGTGTAGAGAATTGAAACTTAAAAAGAACACATTTTGCCGCAAAACAGTGCGACCTGGCCGTCCTATGGGATACTCGACAAATTACAAAATGGACAAATCAAACACACGTCTTAGGCTGGGCGCAAACTTACTACCAACCAGCTCGGGTTGGTACATACTTTGGGTTGACCATGTTTGCATCTAGTGCATTGTATAATGTAACACCCCTCACTGGCTATTTGACTGCATAGCTTTTACCACACAGAGACTAAAATTCAAGCCAGAAATGAATAAGCTTGGACTTGCATGGTTTCACTATTAATGATTATTCTCAGTCTAAGAAAAGCCCTAAGTTAATGTGTATAAAGATTGTTGGAGAATAACATAGTAGACTGTCAAATGACTGATAAAATTAGTTATCTAATTTACTCCAGTTGCTATCAGACCCCTTCCTGTAGGTCACTAGTCAAAATCTTAAAAATTCTTGTATAAATGCATTTTTTTATATTTAATAAGTACTTAGTATTTTAATTGTAGTAGTAAACATGCTTTTTCATTGGTTAGTGGGTGTTGATTTAAATTGGTAACCCAAAACATAAAAATTCAATCTTGTTATTATTTAGCAAATCATAGTCTGCACATAACAGAAATTAGCAGGGAGTGACGGGTGACATGTTAGTAGGGGTTGCCCAACCACTGTACCTGTTACATGCCTGCTTCAGTTATAAAATACTGTAACTGTAACCTATATCTTATATATTATTTAATACTGTATGGTAGTTTGCACTGTCTGTATGGCACCATATAATAATTATAATTAAACAAATATCACTGGCTATTATCTGTTATATGTTGGGGACGGAGGGGTAGGGGGCGGGTTCAGGATAAATGTAAGCCGGTTTCTGCTTACAAACCTACTCCTACTACCTCCAGTTGAATGAAACATCAACCCTTTTATCATGATCAGTAAGTAGATCCTTGCAGGTTTGGACTGGCCACTGGTCATACAGATTCTACATCTGATCACCTGCATCTTTGTTACCAGTTTAACTATAACAGACTCTTACTTCAGAAGGAGGCACATAGAAAAAAAATGATTTTAATCAAGTTGTATACCTTGAAATAGGTTTTATTAGATTTGTAATATATATCCGTCTTGTGAGAACACTCACACTTGATTAATAATTGTATTTTAGTATTACAAGTAGTTCATTTACTGAAGATCCTTATTAAATTAAGTAGTAAGTTCTGCAAAAGAGCTTAATTATTTAAGTATACAATAGTATAATATCATTAAAAAAGTACCATAATCATTTAGTATAAAAATGAATAAAACATTTTAAAAAATAAGATTTCTTTAAGGCTAAGATGGCAAAATTGTGCTTGTGTTGACTTCCGTAAAGCCAGTGATACCGGCTAACACCTATTTTTTAGTAGTTTTATTTTTGACATCTCTATATTAATTGTGTGAAGTTTGTAATCTTAATAGCTTTATAAAGAAAATAATATGAACATCACATCTATTACTAAGTCACAATTTACTCTGGTCTCAGTAGACCAGTTGTATAGTTATGTAGTCATATAGTACTTCTGACAGATCTCCTCTGGTTAGTTTCATAAATTGAATCCATTTTAGAAATCCTTCAAAGGGCCTTTTACCTGTAAGTGTGGCAGAGCGGTGCTTGAACTCTGTCCGGTTTATTAAATTTGTTCCTCATCTCTGTTAGTTTCCTTAAATGCCTAGCTTACATTAATTTGAACAAATATAGATCTTTTTAGATCTTTCTACTTATCTTAATTCCAAAATATCTATAAAAAGACATGAGTTTCATCATTGCTAGCTCTATTCTGCAGTCTCATAGTTATTGAGTTTTTTGAAACATGTGAGGTGACACTCCCTTTTATAAATACATGTAAAGAGTGTTGCTTAGCTCTTTCATATTGTTGTCCAATTAAAATAAGCCTTTCATCAATTTATTTGCTACTGCTACATGTGTATTCCAGGAACAATTTCTCCAAATGATTTACTACATGTATAGTGTATGTACATGTATTACCACCTCATAATATCAGCAGAGTTATGTACATAGCCTGATATGGAAACAAAATCAATCTTGGAAATATGTGCTATAGTCTCATAGCCTTTATACTGATGAAACTACTTATGTAAAAAATGCCATCAGATAGATTAAATATGGAATGTACATCATTTTGCTGCCCAGTAATTAACCACATTGGTGTTAATTGTATCTTCTTCATCATCAGTATGTCAAATAAACATATAATTCCATATAAGATTATATGTTACATGTACATACATGTATGTGTTAACACCATATATGGCATCTTGAGACTTATAATCTAGGCTGTGAGATTTGTCTTCTCCAGGGTTCTAATTGAATCTGCTGTCCACCACTAGATGCATAGTTATGTCATACAATTGGACCATTCCATTATTCTACAGAGGGCCCAAAATAATTTTGCAAATGAGTTTTAACCTGTTTTTTGGTTCATATCCTAGAAAGTTTTACAAATTTTATTCCAAAATGGGTGAGAAAAGTTATAATACATAACAGTCTGTTTAATTTTACTTTAAATTTATTACTACCCCCATATATCATTACCCCAACCACCTTGACAGGGGTTATGAATCTAAAAGAATGGTAGCAGTGACATAAAGTATATAGAACTGCGTGCCAAGAATTAAACTACATTGAAACAAAAATGAACTTTAATAACCTTTTTCACTCTAGAAAATATTACTGTTTCCTAGAGGTTCATTTTTCAAATGTGTTTTTATATACCCCACCTATAGAATAAGCCCACTAAAACAAAATATAAAGTAACATGATATAAAAACTTCATATAAAAATTAATCACCATAGTCCACAGTACATAAATACTGCATTGCCTTTAATTATCTTCCCTTCTCTAAGAATAATCTTAGATTTCCAGAGGGACAATTTTCACTTTCGGGCTACCAGAAAAAACCTAAATATTGTTCAAAACTTTTTTTCTATTAAAACATTGGTCAAAATTAGGGGCCGTATAATCATCACAGCTATAAATACTACAAAATAACATTAAAAACCTCGTTCTAAATGCTTGATTAATTCGGAAATGCCATTTCAAGCTTACAGTTTCTTCAATGTCAATTTACCCCACCCACTTGACACGCATCAACATATCCATTCAAGGTTCCAGTATAAGATTATTATATTTGAACATTTATATGCCACGGTTCTAAAACGTGTCTTTAATGTAGAATTAACGAAAAGTGTTGATGGCAATTAATTTTAATTACGCCCATTTTCTCGCACATCGGGATCAATTTCCTGCCAGCCACTCCGACAGGTGTTCAAATTTGATACATACTGTGGATCTTTGACACTTATCGATGTCATTTTTTATTGTTAAGGTACGAAGCTTCTAATTGATCTGATACTTTCGGTCTGATTAAAAGGTCTAAATTTAGATAAAATGTGAAATCCCAAAGTGACCGTATAACGTGTAATCCGTTTATCGTATAGCGTGTAGCGTGCGCTTCGTACATCGTGTATATCGTGTATCGTTCTGAATCGCTCATCGTGTATTTACCGAACGTGCAACGTGCGTCTAACGTGCGTGTATCGTGCGTACATCGTGCGTGTATCGTGCGCTCCGTGTGACAACTGTTACGTTCCGACTACTGTAAAAGGATTGTCCATATTATCCTTTCAAAATTATAATCTGTGTCAAGTTTTCTGTTGTGTATTGAAACACGTAACCTCTTTGTTTAAACATGTTTTAAGATGTATAAAATGATTTGGTTTTTTTAATGTTTTATTTTTCCGCAATACCATATTGTTTGTATAAGGTTTACAAAGGACAACTACCGACACTGTGCAATCTTGATTTAAATCGAAAGAAAGAAATGTAATATCCTTTTCAAAATTATTATCTTCCCATGTTACATGAGTGCTTAACTTGTTGAAAACTACTGACAATCAAAAGTTTAGACATTTGTGTCAAATCTCGAAAAAGTCACTGTCTTGGAAGCCTTGTCACTCTAGAATTTGATTAATAGGAAAATTTAAAAGAATGAAAATACGGCAAAGTTTTCTTTTCTGTTGCATAATCACTTAAGCCAAAAATATTCATAATGTCAAGGTTTTTGCATGATTTCTATAAATACAAGCACGCACGTAACCATGGTAACTTATACACTGTACAGAATGGAATTTTCTGATTTGAAAAAAAATGTATCAATTAACATCCAAGCGTTTCAAAATCTACAAGAACTGTTATGACTTAATTAACCTTCTCCGTCAGCTATTTCTGTCTTGCATATATTAAAAAAATATTGATGGCTGTGATTTTAAAATCCAATGACGCAGATTTTTGTTTTAGATGAAACTACAATACCAATGGTTGAGATATCGTTACTTGTTAATGTATATTGAAATATTTCTTACCATGGATATGAAGGCCACTGGTAACACTGGAATCGTGAAAACCAGGAAAGTCAAAATACTTCACTTGTATCTCCATAGAATCTTTTCTCGTTCGAATGTAATAGCCCGTGGCTTCTTTCTCAGCATTATAGTACTTAAAATGAATATGAATTAAAATCGTCATGAATTGTTGAACTATTTTATTTTACTTACTTGCGAACTCAATAATTGTTGAGATCGTTTAATGACACCCAGCTCTCCTCACCGCCCCTCTCCCGTTCGGGTAAAGCTTCAATTTCCGGGAAAAAACACTCAAAGCTTTGTAATTTTATTCAATATATAAATAACAAAGTGAGGAAGATTTATTTTTCATTTTATCTCATATTATATTTAAACCCTTTTGTGATAGAAACATTAGATATATCTTAGCATTTTGAAAATGTTGATGTAAATAGATACCTCTTTTACGGCATGGTTAATGCCGTTTTCTAGGTTATCAGTTGTGTACACGGCAAACTCTCCTTGGGCAGGCGGATAGGCCAAGGTTTCCCATGCTGAAATGTATTCAGAAATAGAGATTTGTTCTGTTTTTGACAGTATGTAGGATCATCCAGGCAGATATACCAATGTTTTCCAAACTGGACTGTGTCAAGTATGAAGCTATGGAGAATGTTGTGCCAGATGGACAGACTGAAAGGTGCAAAGATGCAACGTGTTCGAAAGTATTTGAGTTATGTATATGGAGGTAGGGTAACTATTCTTTGATAGCAAGATAGGCTAAGGTTTCTCTAGACAAAAAAGGTAGTTTTTTGTATACACGAAGATTTAGAGATTTCTTTCTTTGCAGGTTTAAAGGTTAAGTTTACCCAAGCTGAAAATGTTATCAAAGCAGATCTCGTTTAGTATAGGGAAGTTAATTTTTTCTAAACTTAAAGTTATATTACCCATCAGTATAGTCATACATAATTATGGTCCGGAATGAAGCTTTAAACACAGTCAATGCTTTGACAACATGCATGAAATGAGTTATACTTCTTATTGACAGATATCATTTGAAATTAATAATATTAATATTATTGAAAATATTATTTGATTCTCCGTTTTTGACTATATAGGAAAGTAGATTTTCACAGATATCCTCTGTATTCAATGGGAATAAAACTAATACAAAGATTCATATATTTTGCTTATATAACTATAGAAATGTTCATTAATCTACGAGTATGAATAATTAATTGATTATGGTTACCACTTCGAACGGTAATATCACTGTCAATGTTTTCAGAATAAGTTGTTTTATTCTGTTAATTGTTTTTTTTACTCAATGCAGTTATTAGGAATATTTTATCTGGTGGATACGAAAAGGGTATTCAAATGTAATGTATTTACAAAGAGATTTTATTGAAACGTATATGAGTAAATAAAGAATGTTCACTTGGAGGTGGACGTGCAGAGGTTTTCGCAGCTGGGATATTGTCAAAGTGGTGCTTTTACTATACATATGATGATGTGTTTATTTTCGCTGTGGTAGATAAGTCAAACTTTCAAAAGCTGAAATATGTTCAATAACAGAATTAGTGTTTTTATTTACATAAGGCAATGTTTGCAAAGTACTTCTTATGATAGAAACATTGGATTTGACACAATTTGTAGAACAACCCATTAGTGAGTGGATAGACTTAGGTTTCCAAAGCTTAAATGTATTTAAAAATAGTAAATTTGGTGTGTAGATTCCCTAGCTGAAATGTATTAATAATAGTACATGAAAAGATTGGAAATAATTATTTCTTCAGCAAATGGGTGGCTATGCCAAGGTTTACCTACCTCAAACATAGTCAAAACTATTGTTTTGTTTGTCTTAATAATGACATAACAAACTATATGCTCACAAAATAGACCTTTTCTGGAGGCCATTGCCATTATGAAGTATATCAGGTTGTTGAATAAATTAGAATTAAATGAAACTTACATGCATCCCAATTCTCTAGAAGCAGATGTCGCAGTGTGATATGCCCTCGATTGACTATCTCACTGAAGTTACCGCGGTCGTAACCAAAGTTAACCATCTAAAATAAGACATATAATCACTTTTTATCAATGAATAAAATAGATAATTATTCTGTGTATTGCATGTCATACAAAAATGCTACAGACCAGACCGCCTTAGGAAATACTGTAATGACGGACACAGAAAACATGTCATCCCGGCATTATGTATGAAGGGAGCCCGGGAGTAAATGAAAAGCAAAACAAAAGCAAAACCTTAAAATGAAATACATTCAAAACATATCGTACCTGTGTGGTAATGAGTGAAAGCTTTATAACTTGTATAAGAAGCAGGAAGATATACACAGAATGGAATGAACATGTGTTGCTTTTCAGTTTAAAGGTGGCATAGAAATAAAACTTCAGCAGTCGCCGTAGTTTCCTTGTTTCATTAAAATAATTGTCATCAAATTCTGGGGCGTCTGCTTTTTCTTCCGTGTCATCTACAAAAATAAGGGAAGCATTATATTACAATGCACGTAATCCGATGATCTAGTTGTTTTTTTTTCTGTTCACATTATAATGTTGAGAGTGTCGGGAAGCCAGGGTCAAATCTTGTAGTACAATTAGTACTTACACCTTAATTACTATCACCAAATACACATCGTTGAATAGCACCTTTGCAAATCTAGAACATATCTTCAAGGACTACATCTTAAAGTTTGTAAACCCGTGAAAACATAGCAATAACTTTCATCTTTTCAAACCAAGAAGATAAACAGTTCAGTTTTAGTTTCAAGAAATGGCTACCTCTTTCGTAAACAGCACTGACTATCAATTTCACAAAACAAACAATACCCAGCAATAACTATCACCTTTGCAGACCAAATAATACGCATAAAATGAATATCAACTTTGCAACAGTAATAACTATCACCTTTGCAAACCAGACAACACACATCAATGAGATGGCTACCACTTTGTTAACGCAAGAATACAAAGGGATGAGTACCCCAATGAAAGCATAGTAACTATGCACCAACAACTATCAGCTACAGGGAAAAGCATGTATGACGGGCAGCATGTATCCATATCCGATTTAGCGCCAATGTGGCTAAAGTGCAATACCTTTAGACCTGATGGCGGTCCATTCTATTTCTTCTTCTTAGATAAGTGACTACCAATATACTAGCTATTTATATTTAGCAATCAGAGCTAGAATTCGTGGTTAATCTTTCAGTTACAACGTGCTGTTACCTTGACGTAAGTCTAGCTTGTTCTCACAACAAATCAAAACCGACATTATTGTCCTTGATGCGATTTCAATGATGCTTCTAATCCATCAAGTGTACAAATTACAGCATCGCCACGTCGGCATTAAAGGAACAATAAACGGATAATGCGACCTTTTTGATCCCATCTAAATTTAACTTTTCTTTCGGGAAATATAGGCTTTACTTCCTCTTTCTTTCAGAACATTGAAAGCAAAGCTCTGATTGGATGGCGAAGAGACCTCTTATGAAAAGTCGTCCTCAGATCCATATAGTGTAGAGTTTTTGAGGAGATTTGATTAAGCGCATGCCAGCAGGAGGTCACCGAACACTTTAGTCGGTATTGTGTAACATCGAAATCGGTTGTTTGTGATTATATCCTATATCGCGGACGCGAAAACCCCTGTCTCCCTCTAAATGCAGCTAAACTCTGAGAAACGAGACAAAACGAAGCAAAAGATCGCAGTCATCATATGAATTTAATGTAACAAGGATCTATTGAAATTCCGTTTTTACTTTGAGACAGATTTTATGTAGACTAAGTGAACTAATTTACTTTTAAATAATTTCTTACATGACATAATTAATTATTTATAGTATCACTATTCTCATGAATTTACTGTATAAAATAACTCACCTTGAGAGGATTCTGCACGAGTTATTGTTATTTTTGGCTCCCCTCTCGTTCTTGAAACAATATCTTCTGTAATATAATATATACCTTTTGACTGGTTTTCAATCCTGTACGACAGTGAGTTTTTGTTCTGATTCCAGGCTGCAGCGGTTATTGTAGTCGTGTAATTCATTGCATTTTGCGTATACTGTTGATCATATCACCTATCTTGAATGTTTCACACCAAATGGTCAAAATATTTGCTATTAATGTGTTAAATCTTTATGTGTCACGAGTGTTTCCATGACCATCCTATCAAACTCTTGCTAGCATCTTAGTTCAAACAATATTTTATCAACTCAAAACATTTACAAAAATGAACATAAAACAATAGATTTCGTTGAATATATACGGAAATAGTGAACATTGAAGTAAATGCATTTTATTTTGTACCACATAATAAAATGTATACCTGTGATTCAAATACTTTATGCCAGTAATATGGAGCTGAATGACACCACCCCCATTTTCGGGGTAATTTTAGTGGTCACCGACCAAATATGCCAGTACTTTTAAATACAAAATATTTTAATTATAATTTATATCCAGATGTTTCTCTTCATATTTCACTAGTGATCTATCATCATGCGATTGTTATACTATTCATTGTTCTGTGTTGCAAAAGAAAGTGTGCACTTTGGTTTTTGTTAATTTTATGAATCATTTTTAACAGAAATATTTAAATATTTGGTATAAAAATTTAGAGCAAATTATGCTCAATTTCATTTGCATTGATAGTACATTCAATTGATAGCAAATGGTGTATACAGGAAGTGTTCGAAATTTGAGACCGATATATTTGATCAAAATAGAGATATTTAAAATAAAAACGTGCACACTTTCTTATGCAACTGAGTATATTAACCGTAAGATACTTACAAAAGGGCAATGTTCACTCAAGTGTGAGTAACGAATTATCAATAAAAACGAAAATAAAACAAATTTTCTAGTGAAATTTAAGTACAGATCGAATACTCTCCAAGTTTTTGTACTTACGCATCTCCAACGTATGAGTTCTGTTCGCGAATTCAAGATGGTCCATCTTCTCATCTGACAGTTTGACTGCCTTAACAAAGGGTAATAGTTATATTAAATCAAATTTAGTATCCTGCGTTTCAGGTTATTTGATAGATTCATATATTTTTATAATTTCATTTACTAGTTATCATTTCTGAAAAATATATCAAATTTTGGAAATGTGATAAAATTGTGAAATGGTTCATCTAAAGACTTGTGCGCTGGTTATTTTGTTGTAGTACTGAATAAGGTGAGACACGAGCAAAGTAGGCCAAATTTTGAGAAAAAAATTCATCAGTTTGAAATATGAATACAATGATTAAACTATTCAACATGAATACAATTTCCCAAGTTCACTGACAAATATGTTCTTTTCGGATTATTTTGATTTCCCTTATAACTGGCACAAATAGGGAAAATGTACATGAGCAGATAAACATATTTTGACAGAGGAGAAAATGAGACAGTACTCAATGTTTTAAAGAAATATCTGATAAACAGTAAATACATTTGTTAATTTAATGTCATCACATAAAAATGCTGTCTTGTTAAATGTATGTAAATTGCTATATATTATTGGTTTGTGCATCGCAATGCTGTTGTCGGAATTATAAACGCATGTTAGTTTTTTGTCCTCTGAGTCAGTAATCGTCATTTACGCATGTATTGTACTTACATTATGTCGTAACTTTTTCTCTTTTTTTTCAAATGTATTTTTTTCTTTTCTGTTTGCCATATTTCATGTATTTATTGAATTGCCATAGCAAAGACATTTGCCTATTTGCAAATAAAGAATGAATAAATTAAAAATAATAGAATATTCATTGAAATGCAACAACATCAATATTTGAAAAATGACTTACGTGATGTTAAGACAGAAGTCCGGTGGAAGAAAGAAACAATCTTAAAATTTGCTACTACATTTGTATTCAAATACCATTGCAACACTACAAAAGGAAGTATAGTTTGCTTTTATATTTCTAATCAGATTTCTATAATCATAGTTTCGAATCTTTGTCCAAATTATTGTTAAAACATTTTTTGTACCGTGTCGTTTGTGGTCATGTTGATCTTCCTTGTCGGAGGCAACTGTTAATGAACTAATTGTGAGAGGAAAAAAAGCACATTTCAATAGCCTATCCATTTTTAGTGTAATAGTTGTTTACATAAATTTTCAATTTGTTATACAAAGCATAATTATCTGTTGGTTTCGGTGGAAACGATATCACTTCACCGGGTGGGCACTATAAGTGACTACTTTCGGTGTTCACGTGTGATATTATAAACGTGATATTACTTAGAAGCCAACAATGTTTATTCTAAAGTATGTTTAAACTCTACTTTTGTTGAGTTTGTTTCATTAAAATGTCGAAAATCGGGGGAAACGTCATCATTTTAACGAGAAATTATATGACATGGTCTCATGGTTTCAATTTATGTTAAGCAATATGATATACATGTACATGTATTCGGGGTATGGTATGCATTACAACCTTTGTATAATACGGGTACCATAAATTGTTGAGGTGGTTTCATTAGTTTCCTTTAAACTGCAGTTACTGAACGTTGTAATTTAAGGGAAAAAACTGTTGATTATGTTGGTTCGTTTTTTTTCCAAGTTTTCAAAGTGTACAGAACTTTCAATGATTTAATACATAACTTATATCGTTTGTTTCTCGTATTATCAGATACATTTGAAAATGAACCTTAATTACGATATAGATTTTTGGCAAATATTTTCACTCTGTTCAATTGAAATGGAACCACTCTATTAATACACTTATAAAAGATGTGTACAAAATATCAATAGACCCTTACCTATAGGTGCATATTTCAAAGTTTGTTGTAATGTTCAGTTGTAGTACGTGATGAAATGAAAGATAGTGTTAACTTAAATATAGTACAATAGTTAGACTGCTTCATATGTGGAGATGTTCGAGTATTTGTTGACTGGTAACTAAAAACTAACAGATGCATTGACAAGCAAACTATATTGTTCGTATTTATTCGTAATGGTATATGAATAGTGCAAATAGCCGGTATTCTTCTCAAATTTAGTCCATATTAATATTTTGTGCCGTTTACTATTTAATATTGTTTTATGAACTTGATTTCTAAATGGTACTACAAGTTTTGTGATATTTATGGTTGAAAATCAATTATTTTTGTAGTGTCTAAGCCAACAGATAAACACATTTTTTTCTGTGAATTTGGGTTTGTAAGGTCACGTCACAGAATTGATATCCTTTTTGATACTTTCCAAATTTCAGAACAACTAGTTTCTGCTTAGTTTACTTGCACACGTATACAATATATTAAGTTTCGATTAGTGTACATACATGTAAATGTTTTCTCAGTTTAACAAAGTCACTTTCCTGTACAAAGTAGGGAGGGTTGAGTAGACCCCTGGAATATATTTATTTCTAAATTCATTATACATCAGATATATTAGTATCAAAAATAGTCGTTCTCCAAATCAAATAAACATTAGAAACAATTAATGTAATTAATTCTGTTATGCAATGCCATGCCGCCAAAGAAAACTGACACCAAAGTACAAAACTACCATACTGATCATTAGTTTATACAAGTAAATATAGTTCATCATTACTGTACTAATTACAATATATACTGTATACTGTAGCAGCATATCGGGACATGAGACAAAGAGGTACGTAATCCTTTTTCTGAAACTGTAATAAATCTCAATTAAACAAGAGTAATATAACAACATAATCAACAAATCAAAATTTAACAGTCATGAAGTCTGATGCAGAGTGTTCTTAATAAGTCTATCATATTTTAATTTGTGCGAGTCGGTGTTTTGGCTTATCCGCAAGACACTGCTCGCGAAACTATAACAAACTTGGTCGAGTAAATAGTATTCATATGTTTTGTTTTACTAACGTTGCCTCCCGCGTCGTAATTGGCGTCTTTTTTTACAGTTCGAGTTTTTGGATTATTAGGTCCTACCAATACTGACAAGAAATAAACAAGCAATGTAATATACAATAAGAGAAAAAGGGTTTGCCTAATAAAGTTTTCATACGGGGTTTGTACTTGTGACGATTTTTTGATATTCCTCTTTTGACTTAAGTTATCATGTGTGTCTTGTTTTCTGGGTGAACTTTCGATATTACTCTTTTGTACATTGGGTTGTCGGCCATATTCATTAGCAACATTATAATCCTTCAGCCTCGTGACATTGTTTGCTATTAATGGCCACAAATAAACGCAAAAACACAAAAATATAAGCAGTAGAGCGCCAACCTTTGATGCTTGATAAACAAATGGTTTCAAGTCTGTTATTATCTTTTTTAACATTGCAACAACAGAATTTAAAGTATTTCTGCATATCTTTCTAATTATGTGTAGCTGCAACATTTTATTCTGACTTTTTATATTTGGTAGACACTTCAGAAATATTGCTTCAGCACTGTGTCTTTCGTTTTTTGTCACGTTATTTGCAGTTTCTTCTGTCTGTATACCAACTGTGCAAAGTTGTGAACTGTCTATAAAGAATGTCGTCTGCGTTTGTTTTTCGAAGGTTTTCGCTGGAAGAGCAGAATTTGTATTTAATTTTTCTTTGTAAACATCCATAAATGAGCTTAGTAGAAGGTTGGTCTGAAATACCTTTGGTTTTCCATCTTTCGTTTCCATTGGGAGTTTACGTCTGCATAAAGGACAACTAAAATTCCGAAGTCTTCCAACAGAACGCTTTCTTTCTCCATTAATGAATGATTCGAGACATTGTTTACAAAAATTATGTTGACATGGTAACATTTTTGGGTCTTTGAAAAGTTCCATACATATGGAACATGTAAGAACATGTTCCTCAAGAGCTGCCATCTGGTGGTTTCCTCTCTAGTATAAAAGAATACTGGAAGCTGAAATTTGGAAGAGAACAAGTAATAATGTACACTGATAAAGTGTATGTAGTGCGTCATACATTACGTAAGAAAAATATGTTTCCTTATGAATCAACTAAAACATAAAAGAATATTATTCATTTGATTTTCATATTTGGTCATTTGATATAATACTTTGCGTTGGTATATTGTTGTAGTCATCAGTTACATTTTGTTTGTCATATGAATCATATTTATAATGTTTAAAGTATTCTGCCATATTTGTGATTTGTATATGCATGTATTGCCACATGGGTCCAAGACCTTCTGGAAGAAATTAAATAAAACTTGAAAAAAACTTGAAAAACTATACGTAATTCATGGACACTTCTGATATTTAGAAATAACAAAGAATGAAAGTATATGAAAATATGTTCATAACGTACAACGTCATTTTATTTTTACAAACCCGAGCTAGTTATCTTTGTAGCCACTCTCTACACTATCGCCTATCATTATGATAGTGAGCGTAAGGAACGGTAACTCTGCAAAGGAGATTGCTTTGTAGCTAGAAACAGGAAATTGTAATTGTAACGGTAACCTTGACCGTACACCGACTCACTTGACTAGCTAGAGGTTACTGTATAATACATTTAATTCAAATAGAAAGAAATGTTTCTGCAAATTCGGATGAATAAACAGAGGGCCTGAGAGAAAAGACTGAAACAAATTGACATTAAAATGACATGGGCTATACGTGATACTGCACTCCATTTAGAATCCTTCATGAATCTTTGTGAAAAAAAATTCACGAGTTTCGACATACATTTATATAAATCTGACGTCAGTGTCTTCTATGTGATATTTAAACGATCAACCTATGTATTAGTGTTGATGAAATTGTGCTGAAATTTAGCAAAAAATATAAGCAATCACATTGAATATGTAAACTTTCTTTTTAGAATTGAAAATCATCTTAACTGACAACACAAGTAAGGAACCTTTTTACGACATATTTAGTGAAGTGAACTTACTTGTTCCAACACACTTAAATGAATCTTTGAACGCACAGCAGGGCAGTCACTGGTATCCTTTCAAACGTCTTTGCATTTATGAGAGTTTGATTCGAGCCAAATACCTACAAAGGAAGAAACAAACACTTTTTTCTTCCTGGATTCCTTTACAGAGTCAATTTTGTAGGCCCCGTAGCACGCCTCACTGATGTTCTATAGTGGTTCGTCTCTGGTAACCTTTTGCTGTTTAATATTTGCCTGATTGCATAAAAGAAAGCGACTTACAAACTGCAAAGCATTACATTCACCTGATTGGATTAGGTCTGCATATGGTGACAGTACAAAAAGGGTACATATCCAGATATATACGACAAAGCCGGTATAACTAATAATGTTACAGTAATACATGTACATACCAGTGACTTACTGTGCAAACATACACTTCTACCATATATTACACTCAAAATCCTTTTTATAGGACTCACAAATTAAACACTAGTTTTGTACTTGATATCTTATTATGATAATGGTGAACCATAGGTTATCGTTTCTTCTGATAAAAAACTTTGTTCATAAACATGTATTAAAGTAAAACAATCACGTTACTATTTCTTATAGGTATAGTAGTGAGTAGTAACATACAAAGTATCTGTTAACATGAAAAATAATGCGTTAATCAGATATTTATCATGGTAATTAAGTGACTAACTACTTATAATACACGATGATCGAGTTGATATGTTGTGGCAGAAGTATGCCACCATACGTGTATCACTTTTAGAGTACTATTTATGAAAAAGTTTATTTTTTAGTATATAATGCAATGCATATATTGTTAATACATATCTGCCATAGTCATTGATAAGTCTGAAAAGACTGGCTGCGTACTAGAGTTTTATGTGTTTTTGTATATGAAATGCATTGTATGTATAATTATGTATGCAGATTTGACTCAAATAAATAAATAAAATACGTTTCAGATTAAAGTAATTATCAATTTGAAATTGACACCTCTTTATCTTATTCGACCCTCTCGAAATATTAGTATTTATACATGTATGTGCAGTCTAGATCAGTTTGTACTCCCAATATATGGTGGGGAAAATCGTACATAATACTAAACTGATAAGTAAATATATGTACAAAAACGACAGGGATTTGAATTCGGAAAATAGAGTAATGCTTTAAAATGGAATTATGCACATTTTTTTCAAGTAAAAATCCAGCTGAAATAGGTGTGTGTAAAAAGGGTACAGGAAATAATAGCTTTTAACCCAATACACCAAACTCTTCCTACTACCAGTACGAAATATTAACTTTCCTTCCCTTCTACTGACGAAATCTCTACCAACAACAACAATAACACAAGGGAGATCACTGCGAAGAACTATTATTTTATTAGTTCAATCTTTTTTATTTCTAAAGTACCAACTTCAAATACTTATGCGGCATTATCATTAGTTTAGCACATTTAAATGCACACCAACCGAAAATTGATTTTATAAAACTATCACCAAAATACACTATGTGCAGTAAGTGAATTTGGAAATAATCGCTGATGACGTCAAGGTTTGGTTGAGCTTTCAATACTTTCAGTTTTATTCATGCTAACTTTAACAGACAAAAGACAAGAAATAATCTCTTACTCTTGACCGATTTCTTTTCCTGCTCAACAGCAAAGATCATCTGACTGGGCGGTGCAGCTCTATACAGCACATATACGTAAGAATTCTGACGTCGTGATATTCAGTATTTTCCGACAATAAAGGACACTACACCCGACTGCTATGTTAAATTGCACATGTGGTTCGGCAAAGGAACTACAAGGCTGTCCCGTGTATGAGTAAACAAGCAAAGACGTTTTGGTAGACATAGGCCGGATGTCTGCATCGTTCACTGCTATGACCGAATGATAGTGTATACTTTGGACGACGAAGAAGGTATTCCTGTGTAAGCAGCCATGCTATCGTTATCTATATGACATTGTTCATATTGGAGGGATACTTTTTGAGAAATATTCCAATGGCTTTTGATAGATATATTTTCTGGCTTTATTTTCAAATCAGCATACATACACATACATTTAACCATACTATTAGATCATACTTCTAAATAAACAGGATATAAGCTTTATAAGATAAAAAGAAATATTTTTTTTAAAACGGTGTTGAGCCTAATATTCTAAACCACACCTGCTGTCACTGATTGAGTCTTTTTATGCATACTGTAGAATTTATGGGTAAGTTTCTTGTAGTAGCGTAAGAATTACCCAGTCATTCATAAAACGGGCGGACAGTCTAAACCGTATATGGCAGTATTATTTCAGACCGACGGTGCGTGCATTTTGCTCTTCCTAATATCACGCAGAGATGATAATTGCTCTTTCTAAATCGAAAGAGTCCTATGAAACCGTTTTGAAAAAAAACTTTTCAAGTGGTCCTGTATATCTTCAGTAGACGATATGTCTTCCAAAAAACAAATCGAATACTCACCAGAGGAGAAAACCTCCAATCAAAATAATTAATTTCGTTCACCGCGTTCTCACTCATAGCATTTGACTTGTCCAAAAAGTAGGTCAATCCAGCAATCCCGTAAGCTTAAAAGTACAATAAACCTTTAATACAATCTATATCCATACAGTGACAATGGAGCATAAAGTTCAATGAGGACTCTGGATGTCATATCATAAGTTGCTCTTATTTTACCAACAAAGATGTCTTACCTGCGAAATTGACCATTTGTACAAAATACATTCCATAAGCCCCCAATCAAAGTGTCACGTTTTGGTCTCCACGTTTAGCTACGTTGGAAAACGTGGCTATAACGTGAGCAAACGTAGAACAACATGGCTTAAACAAGGTCATACTTGTCAAAACGTGAACTGAAAATTTAGTTTTGGACATGTTCAAAATTCGCTGGCGTTTTCCCACAACGTAGCAACAACGTGGCAAGAACGTGGTACAGGGTAGCTAAAACGTAACAGCGAACACCGGTTGATACGTTCTGCTGCGTTTGTTGACACGTTGTGCTGCGCTATGCTATGGTGTGGCTTCGTTGCTCCCACGTTCCTCGTGCCGCGCTAAGGCACGCTGTGTCACGCTATGATAAACTGTAACACGTTGTACATCGTTATGAGCTGCGTTATGCTATGGGTTCTACGTTGTCCAACATTGTGGTACGTTTCTGCTATGTTGTGGTACGTTTTTATACGTTGTGGTACGCTATATATGAGATGCTCTGCCGCCTCAAGGATGTCAGATGCCATCTGACAGAGACCCCAGATATATACCCGTACATCTATGACTTTAAATCATTTGTGTTCTTGCTTAAGCCAAAGTGCTGAACCTCTTCCATGGATCTCCAACTGGCAAATGCTGCCCTAGCCCTGGGCCAAGACATGCTGCAACATATGTTGCTACTCCAAGGGGAAGAGGATCATGAGAAGAAGAATGAGAGAGCGGGCCCCGCCTATGCCCCCCTGCATAGACTGGCTCCGGCGACGCGAATATTTCGACCAGTACCACCAACCCATGGAACAGCTAAGATGGGAGGATGTGGTCGCCTTCAAGAACATCCTCAGAGTTGACCCCCTCCAGTATTCAAGGAGCTGGTGGACAGGCTGACCCCAAGAATAAAGAAGAAGGGCAGCTTGTTCCAGAAGGCGCTGCCATCTGGTCTGAAAGTAGCGGTCACTCTCCGTCACCTTGCCACTGAAGACACCTACCACTCGCGAATGTGCTCATTCAGAGTAGCCCATAACACTCTTTCCTACATTGTCAAAAAGTCTGCGAAGTCATCGTAGCAGAGTACTCTATAGAAGTCCACAATATCCAAACTACCCCAGGCGAGTGGCGAGGTGCAGCAAATCTTCAGTTGACAGTTTTCACATGCTTTCGGCTCACTGGACGGGAAGTACGGGGATTTAAGAAAGCAAAAGAAGGGTGAATCCATGTACTTTAACTACAAGAGACACCACTATATCGTCCTTATGGCTCTGGTAGACGCAGACTGTAAGTTCATGTTGGTCAACGTAGGCTCCCCTGGCTTCGGTTCAGATGCACAAATATGGAATGACTGTGACATCAGAGACCACATCGTCACCGACCGCATCGGTTGACCAAAACCAGATCCTCTACCACATGATGGCTGGGACAGCGCCTACTACATCACTGCTGACGAACCATTCGCCCTCAAAACCTGGCTGATGAAACCTTTCTCAAGGCGGTACATTGACCATGAAAAGAGAATCTTCAACTATCGACTGTCGCGAGTAATGAGAGTAGTGGAGAGTACATTTGGTATACAGGCCAACCGCTTCGACAGTCTGCTCACCACGTTGAGGTAGAGTCCGAGCACGGTCGAGTACATCCTCCTTGCCTGTGTTTGCCTGCACAACATCATGCGGGTTCGCTACGCACACGAGCAGAATGGCCTGGTTGGCGAAGACAACCACCAACAAACAATTATTGGATTTGCCTCAATACATGTATCACCACATTAACAACGTTTTCTTTTAAACTCAGCATTTACAAAAATTCAAACAAGGCCATTTTCAATACATCAAGGACCATTCTCCAACTTCCATCAGTGGAAAGGGATGCTTAACTCCAGCTGCCATACTTCATATGCTGATACTTTTAGATCAAATACTTCGGTTGAGCACGTGGTTAAGGTTTAAAAATTGCAATTAATTTTTATTAAATCAAGGACCATAAATCTGCTATCCTAGGATTCAAAGAGGTGCGAAAGCACATGTGCACAACTTCGTATGTTGAACAATAGTCTTTTGAAGTTTCTTAAGTGATAAAGGTTTTGCTCAGTGTTCGACACAAGCTCAAATTGTTTTTTTCTTTGCATATTTCGAATTGTGGCGGCAGCGAGGAATTACGAAGCACGGCGTGGCGGTAATGAGGCGACAGCATGGCGACAGAGAAGCATAACCCGACTTTGATATTCGTTGTAACATGTCAATCGTGTCACAACGGGACTACAACGAGGCGACAGCGCGGCAAGCACGAAGCTTATACGTGGCCGGCTGAAATTTCCAAAGTCGTGGGTGTCGTAAACTGGACACAACGGCGCGGCCAAGACGTGACACTATGACTGATAAGTACATGTTAGGATAATAGCCCATTATGTTTTGCAATATAATACAACACAGTTCCAACATTATACATTCAGTAAATTTATTTTGTTCTATATCAGTAAATTAAAGTGGAATTGTGCACATTTTTTTTTCAAGTAAAACTCCAGCTAAAATAGGTATGTATAAAAAGTGTAGAAGAAATAATAGCTTTTAACCCAATACACCAAACTCTTCCTGCTACCAGTACGAAATAATGACTTTTCAAATAGTACTTCTCCTATTTTGACCGAGAGAGTAAATAAAAAAAACTGCATGCAGGAGTTGCTTCCCTTCAACTGCCGAAATCTCTACCAACAACAACAATAACACAAGGGAGATCACTGCGAAGAAAGGAACTATTATTTTATAAGTCATTTTTTTATTTCTAAAGAACCAACTCCAAATACTAATGCGGCATTCTCATTAGTTTAGCACATTTAATTACACAGCAACCGAAAATTGCTTTTATAAAACTATCACCAAAAATACACTATGTGCAGTAAGATGCGCATAATGTCACTTTAAAAGCGATCCCGAGACTTTAAAAATGAACAGGCTTATCAATTGCAATTATTAAAAAGGTGCTATAACTAAACCAAGGTATTGCGAATTAACCACCGATTACGGTATCTCCCACGGCAAAGAAAAATCAGTGAAATTCGCCTACTTTACAGCGCGTTGCAAATGTCTGTATAAAAGATTCCATTAAAGTCTTCTTTAGAACAACGTTCGTCACAAAATCCTTAACACTGCGCAGCTCATTTTATAAATCCTCATAATTTTGTTTCCTAGCGCCATCTTAGTCGTCGTGCTGGACGCCTTTCACTTAAAATCCATCTCTTGTATATTAGTGCATAACACGGCAAAAGTATACAGAAAATGACTGGAATATTGAAGACTAAAACAAACAACCAAATACATATATGAATTGTGAAATATGACAACAATGCGTAAAACATCAATGAATATGCAACTGTCCATATTTCTTTCACTAGTACTTGGACAGAAGTCATACAAACGATGAAGAATTCAATTACAGCGCAATACATAAATGAGTATGTAACTGTTAATATATTTACAAATCTATGCAAAACTCTCACAAAAATGCTGAATATTGGCATAAGTGTGTTACAATTAAATAAGTGTGTAACTGTTAACATGTTTACTGCTAGTTTTTGTGCAAAGCTCATAAAAATGATGAAGCACGTTATAAATGCGCAATACATAAATGAGTATGTAACTGTTAATATGATTACCAGTTTTTGCACAAAACTCTTGCAAACGCTGAGGAACGTCGTTAATGCTGAACACATAAATGAGTATGTAACTGATAACATTTTTATTACTAGTTCATGCGTAAATCTCATAGTTTTTACAAATACTTGCCGAACAGTATCAAAAATCAAGTAAAGTATTGCTGCAAACTTGAAAACCTTGTGTATTTTGAAAGGATTGAGGGCTTTAATTACTTTGAGACATTTAGACAACAATACTTTGACATTGCTGTTCCTCTTCTTTGATAATCCTTTAGGGTTGATAACATATGTTTCTGTCTGTGTACCAACTGTTCGACATTGTGATCTGTCTTTACTGATTGTCGTCTGCGTTTGTTTTGCGAACGTTATCACGGGAATTGAGGAATGTTCATGTTTTCTTCCATTAAATTCCAGAAGTGTCCCTAGAAGAAGGTTCTTCTGGAAAACAATTGCCTTTCCATTCTTCTCGAGTGGAAATGTACGTCTGCATAGAGGACAATTAAATTGTTTCAATCTACCAACCGAACGCCTCCTTTCTTCATTAATGAATGATTCGAGACATTCTTTACAAAAGCTGTGCTGGCATGGTAATATTTTTGGATCTTTAAAAAGTTCTATACAAATCGAACAATTAAGAACGTTTTCTTCAAGAGCAGACATCTTGTTGCTATGCTTCGTGTGTGTTGCTCCTCTCCTACCTTGTCTGACAAAATACCTGAAATTTTAAAGAAGCAATTGCTAATGATCAGTCTAAAGCAAATGAAAATTCAAAGAATTGATATTCCTTGCCGAACAGCTTACGGGGAATATACTGTATATATAAAAAAAATGGGTCATCATTTTAGAAGAGGTCAACTCAAAAAGTTCTGAGAGCTGTTTTAAAGCATAATGTTATGTAAATTTCAGGATGGCTACGAGTAATGCTGTAACGAAGGATGGTCAACACCCAACACCCAGTACAAAATTTACAAATTTAATTACAATAATGAATACATTTTTGTATATACAAAGATGAATGCAGAATATGAAAATTAAATAAGGTGATAAAAGTCTGGACTATAAATAAATCCTTAATTCTAGTCCTGATTAATTCACGTTTACACTTTTACTTAATGGTGAACACGTTTTATTATTAGAAATAGACTGTCTTCGCAATTCAGAACAGCATCACCGTATTGGCTCCGGTAATCCGGGGTTGGATTAATTAGCATGAAATGTCAACTGCACCAAAGGTGTTTCCTGTACGTAAATTAGTCTGTGCTCGAAAGTCAATACATCCGGGCGAAAAGTGTTGTTTATAGACGTAACAGGTCGGTCTTCATCAGGAAAGTCATCGCCTGACGGTATTATAATTTCTCTACCACTCCCGGCATTTTTTCCGGGGGAAAAGCTAAAAGATATAACACATGTTAAATACTTTGGCATATACAACGTCTCGGACATAAACTACTCCGACGGATAAACACCTTTGTAGGTTCCCATAACTGTGAGTAAAACAAATATATACAATAAATGAAGGCATAAAAGATGTCGCCAAAGATGTTTTTCATTTTAATAGCACTCCGAAGTGACTGGATAGGTTTTCATACATTCATATTCATTGTTATCTACTTGAAATGAGTGAATGTAGTATAAAATTAGTAATTTTACACAAGTTGCATAGACGGATTGGTTCATGTCGCTAGGAAAAACAGCATTATCATAATTAAGTATTATCCCGTTGCAACGCACAGAAGCCGTTTTAACTACATTTATTCATAACATCTAACTTTACATCACAATAACATTACTATATAAGCTATTTTCAAGTTTTACAAACACTATATCAACAAAATTTAAAAGATTTTAATACAACGGTAAATGGTAGAATAAATTGCATTCATTATCAATACTTATATGAATTAGATAAACTAAATAAAATACAGCACCTGTTATCTTTATTGAATTTATTCAGTTGTTTACTATTACACTCTTTGAAAAATCTATTATATGTGATTTGAACAGATGTGGACAGAGTCCATCTAACGTTGAAAAATTACGTGTTTAAATTTATTTTTTCACGAGGCTATTCATAGACTCGAGTCCATGGCTTTTTTTCATCCCAAATACGCCGCGACTTTTTGTGTACACCATACTACGTATTTGAAGTTTACCAAACAGTAAACGTGTTATAAGACGTACTATATTCAATAGTGTAATACGTCACTTGATACGCTCATTAATCAATCTTTCTCATTAACATAGTCATGTACTATTCTTTAAATGGAAGTAAAATGAAATGAAAATAAAACTGAATTAAAATGCAGTTTACAGTCACTTTGTACAAGCATTAATTTACATTAGACAATATACTCAATGATTACTGAAAAAAGTAATCACACAATGGCATTGGAGAAAAGATATAAACGGAAAACAAGCTGTACTGATTCCTCGATGAAATTACAACAAATTCAGCTATTTCTGTTTAACAACATCTCAAAACGAAATCATAATATAAAACAAAATAGCTTACAATACCTTTTACTAAAAAGAATCTATAAACTGAACCAATGTACGAAATAAAGAAAAGCTTTCAAAAATAAATTAATTTACCTTGATTAAGCTAAAGTCGGAACTTTATAACATATAGAATATCAAAGTCGTGAAGTCTCGTCTAAAGCATTGTGCTTAATTAAATACCTTATCTTCCCGTCTGTCTATAAATTCACGGGGAAATGATAACCTCCGCTCAGACATGAAATGCACGATTATGTCGGTCAGAATAAGTTATAAATTGAGAATTGAGGTCCGTTATAGTGGTCTCAGAAAAATTGTTATGCAACAACCATATAATGCGAAAAATATTTTCTTAACTTTCTTATTACTGAACTGAATTTAATGAACAGTATATGAAAATAAACGAAACTCAATACTAAAAACAATGCTCTTACTTTTATAGGAAAAGTCAAGCAATTTATACAATAATTCAAAAATTAACAAAAACAATGATGGAATTGCTGTCACTATCTTTATATGAAAAATCGAGGCCTGTCTGCCAACTTTGTAACAAATGCGATACAATGGTATATGGAAAATGGTGAAAAAACCTCCATGCAAGTAAATAAATTAGGGAATTCGATAAGGAAAGATGAAAATCAGGGACAAATCAGAGAATTTAAGAAAATATGTTTTAACAATGTCAAAATATTCCAATTTAATAGTTTTGACGATAGTGTTATGCTAAAAACTCCTTCTGCGTGACACAAACAAAAGTTTTCAAGCGAAACAAAATACTGTCCTTAAATCCATGAAGGGACTATTAAACCCATTTTAACTTAAAATGTTGACACATTTTATTCAGCATTTCCCAGCAGAAAGTTCTTAACAAATACAGTTCAGAGCTTTTGTTAAACAGCACGAGTGCAACACAAAGCATTAACAAGAAACTTAATGTGCAGTTAGAAGTCAAAACGATATTGAAAACCTAAAATAGAAGAATGTATGCATGCATCCACATCAAATCAGAATGTATCAGAGATCAATCAATTCTGATAAGCAAATGGTACATTGCCTGTCTTGGCACAACACTACTGGCTTGTGAATGGCCAAACTATAAGACAACATACCATTATGTTAAACAAAACAAAAAACTTAAAAATAAAAATACAAAATATAAATGTGTAAATATTGTTATCTACAATTACATGCACTTGGAGGTGAAGGTGTGACTACAAATGGGAAGGTGGAGTGAATATTTTACCAATTTGATCGTGACTACCTTACAAATAAACACTTTAGTACTTTTGTATATACATTGCAGTATAATTTAGATCAATTTAATTTAGTCTGCCTAGAAATAACTTAATTAGGAATCAAGTGACACTATTATGTATAAATGCGTCACTTAACAACATTTGGATCATAGTTTGACTTCCAAACAAAGGCACTGTTATGATACTATCACGACATTCGATCAGTGAATCTATAACAACAACAACAACAACAACAACAACATTTATTAGCAAAATCGACAAATACATGTCTTTGGCTAATGAACAGTATAGACATAGTAATTACATATCAGTGCGCATCAAACATAAATATAGCAACAATATACAACTATTTAGTACTTAATTTCGTAACGCATATGTTTCTTTTAAAAATTTACATACATGAACAAGTGTTCTTTTACTTTTGGATGACATTAATTTATCAAATTTATTCAGATTTGGCCAAGCTATATTACTCAAATGTTTTATTCGTATGTCTCTGTATTTTGCACATATCAACAGTACATGATATTCTGATTCAATTACATTTAACTGACAGTTAAGACATATTCTTTGTTCACGTGGTACCCCAGTATATCTACCTGTCTCGATTGCTAGTCGATGAGAAGATAGTCTAAAACCTGTAAATAACTTTCTTAAGTAATCATTTTCTATTAGGCTTAAGTATGGTTCAAATAAAAATGTGTTCTTAAATCGCGCATAGTATTCTAATTTAGGAGAATTAGTAATAGAAAAATGCCATTCCTGAATGAACTGTTCTCTCAAACATGTTTTCAACATTGGCAAATAGTTAATATTTGGTAGTACATTATTCCATAAATATCCGTAGCCAAGTTTATCTAATATGTCTTTTATATGCTTACCCCAATATGTACTTCTTGGAAAATTAACATTGTTACAATTTAATTTGAATATGTTGGCCTCAGTAGTGGTTGGATTGTTAACCAATTTCAGCCAATATTTTAATGCTCTTTCCTTGGACATAATTGATATAGGATATCTTCCTAGCTCCCCCAAGACAGCCATGTTCGGGGTTTGTTGTGTTACCCCAAGTATTTTTTTGCAAAATTTCATATGTACACGATCCACAATTTCTGCGTTATATATCCCCCATACTTCTGAACTATATAACAGAATAGGTTCAACCATACGGTCAAAAAGTGTTAGTTTTGTCTTTACGTCAAGTTTCAATCTTGAAAATACAGCATATAAACCATTCACAGCTTTTATTGCTTGGTCGGGTAAAGCCTTTATTGCTTCAGTCATAAGGCCGTTATTGGAAAACTTTACACCCAAGTAACAAAAAGAGTCGACAATATCTAATTGTTCATTGTTAATGTACCACTGGAAAGTAACATTCTGTTTCCTTTTCCTAAATATACATATTTTCGTCTTATTTATATTGATCTTCAGGCCCCATTTAAGTGAATACATATACAGACTATCTAATTGTGCCTGGAGGCTTTATTTATCCGTAGTAAATATCGCCATATCATCTGCGAACAATAGCATATGTATACATAATTGATTCAAATCATAGTATGTAAGTGAATTAAAATCAAGATTATTCGTTACATCATTCACGAATAATATGAATAAGATTGGCGAAAGTGGTTCTCCTTGTTTTAAGCCTAAGGACACATCAAAGAAGTCCGAAACACTAGAAAAGGTTTTAACACATGATGATACATGACTGTAAATAGATTGCAACATTGTTAAAAATTTGCTGCTAACTCCTAAATCAAATAGCTTGAACCACAAGGCATCCCTTACAATTGTGTCAAATGCCTTTTCGTAATCTATGAAAGCACAATAAAGAGATTTATATATTCATTGAGACGATTTTTTGAATTATACTGTGTAATATAAAAACGCAGTCAACAGTGCTTTTATCATTTCGAAAACCATATTGAACATCGTTAAAAATACTCTGGTGCTCACACCATTTATTTAACCTGTTGCGTAGTAGTAGAGAGAACAACTTAGCCATCGTATTAATGAGAGTTATTCCTCTGTAATTGGATGGGTTACTTTTATCACCCTTTTTATGTATAGGCACGATAATACCTTTGGTCCAAGAAGTGGGGTATACACCGGCACTATAAATTGTATTAAAAATTTTAACCAAAAAAGGAGTAATGAAAGGTTTCGCATCAATAAAAAAGTCTGAAACGACTCTATCACACCCCGGCGCTTTGTTTCTGTTTAAGGAAGAAATTGTTCTTCCCACTTCTAGTTCATCAAAGGGTTTATCTAATTCATCAATTTCAATATTGCGGTTCAAAATAACAGACGTAGGTACGAAGTTTTCGTCAGATAATGTACAAAAAGTTTGCGAAAAATAATTAGCATATTCAGCTGCATCGATATCACCGCTTCTAGTTTTCTTAGCATTTCTGAATCTATTAACATCCTGCCAAAACTTTTTTGGCGATTTTTTGCTCAAAACTGACATTTTCCGTTTTAGTTCAGTAAAATATTTATTTTTGGCTTTTCTTTTAATCAGGCAAAAATGTTTCCGGCTATTTAAAAAATTAATTACATTTTCATCACATTTATGACAAGATCTGGGAAACTCAAACAATTTCAGGGAAAATCAGGGAGTTCGATTTCTAAATTTGTGAGCCAACCCTGATTAATTATACGAGGAATGTTCAAATACGAATGCATCTAAGCACATAAAAATGTATCCTTGCTAGATTTCAATGAAAAATTTATTTTGTCCCCTCGAAGTATTCACCTCTAACAGATATGCAAAGTTTCAGTCTTTTAATCCAATCCTTGAAGGCATTTTCATAGTCTTTTCTAGGTACACTATGAAGACAGTGGAATATTGCAGAACCGAGGTGTTTGCGCTGGACAGATTTTCGACCACAAAGGTATTTTTTGAGCCTTGGGAACAAAAAGAAGTCACACGGGGCAAAGCCAGGTGAATACGGAGGGTGAGGGAGCACAACAACCTTTTCCTGCTTCAGAAAGTATTATACAATAGACGCCTTGTGCGATGACGCATTGCCATGTAGCAATCTGACATTGGCCAAACCAGTTGCAGGTCTTCGATTATTGAAATATTTCTTCAGTTTTCAAAGAACTTAAGTCTTGTAAAACGTCGCATTTACGGATTTGCCTTTAGGTACAGCAACGCTGATTTGTGAAGAATATGGCATGCATTACCTTCTTGACACTCATGGTCCGCTTTGCAATGCATGGTCTTTTGCCAGACTTTGTTGCCCATATTTTGTTCTGAATCTTTCGTTTGGGCTCAAAAAAGTGAACCCATGTCTCGTCACCAGTGAGTGGGATTTCCTTATCCACAACTCAATGGACATGGTAGATTTATTTTCTCACCGTTTAAATCGCATTTTCACACAAGTAAGAAGAAATAAGTGCAAATACAGGATGGGGATGAAAAAATGAAAAGCAACTTTTTCTCGAATTTTAGTTCAAAACTGCTATACAGTAGATGGATAGAAAATGATCTAACTAAGAAAATGAATACCAACAACCCTATGTTTATTTCAAAAATAACAATTTTACAGTCGTTTTTCGATTTTTATGTCTGCTTACAATAAACGTAAAAATAGTCCGGCAGCGATGTGAGATAAGCGATGTGAGATAAGTTTATCTCACATGGGTAAATGCGCGGAACTATGTATCTCATAGGTGAAACAAAACCCAATATACAACGTTTTAAAGATCATGGTAAATGTTACGCAATGTCCGGCCATAAAACTTATCGATGCCCTGAAGCAGTTAGATCAATCATTCGGAAGTGTTCGGCCAGCATTACGGAAGCAACCGAGCTCCGATCGTAAAAATAAAATTATATAAAACCTTAAAAAAGACCATTCTCTTCTTTCTTTATTTTTATATAAAATATATCACTTAAATGTACAATGATTGTTTTATTCAATCCTGTTTGTAATTCTTAAATAAGTGTTATAGTTTTTGAACAAATTAAAGATAAACTGCAAAATTTTCACCGTTAAAATTGTGACATTTTGGGCGTTTTACTATATATTATATAGTAAAACGACAATTAGAGTTTTTAAGTTAAAAAAAAGACCAAACAAATAAAGTCTCAGAAAAATAAAAAAATATTCATTAAAAAGGGGAAATGTTATATTTTATCATCCCGTTTGTGATTTTAAAATAACTTTATTAGTTAAAATGTTATCGCGAGTTAATGACAGCGCTCCTTTGTAAACCTATAGTAAATTTGTGGCGTGTATTGGCCCTGGCTGTGACACTTTTTCTGCCACATGTCTATAGATATTTCAAGGCCGATTTTAAGATTTTGTGGTTAAAGCAACATTGCAGCGCATTTTAAGTAAGTAACTGAACCTTTGATCTAAGTAGGAGTTCAACGGAGTTGGGGGTATAGAATGAGCATGGAGCGGGTGTTATTGACGCCGCCGTTCAACGGCGGCGTCAGTATTGAATAGGTTTCAAATTTGTACCATGGGGTTGCATAATCGAATAGGGAGCAGCCAACATTATTATTGTAAATCTAAACTATGTTCTATGTATGAAAAACGACTTTTACGAATCATTAAATTGTATTAAGTCATTAAAAAACAATACAATACAAAATACACATGTCTCCTTCCCTTATTACAAAACTTTGGACACATTTAATGAGTATTTAATAACTTTTCCACCAACTCGTAGACCACGGGTTTTTTATAGCTTTGTTTACGGACCTTACGACCCGATTCATCAAAGCTCAGAAAAAAAGATTCGGAAGATGTTTTGCTATCTTAAAACACTCAGATAATAGAATAAATGGCGCCAACGTGAAAAATCAATGAAAACCCATTTTAATTACGACATATTAGACTTTAATATTGAAACTGTAAAGAAAACCCGTTCACCCAACTATGCAATAAGTAGGGCCCTAACGGAATTCCATTCCATCATTTGTAAACAAAAACAATAATCAGCCAATGGAAGTTCTGTAAAATGTATACGTCACAGCATAATTAATCATGTGGATTCGTCTCTTTCCGCCATATTGCTGGAGTGTATAATGCTTCGGGAATAGAAAGAAAGAAAAATCCACATTACCAGCTACAGGGAGGGAGGGGCAGACATATCTGTTTTACAGATAGTTCTTTTTCACAATATTTAGACCCGGTGTAAATTATATTTGCACAGGTTTTTGCCTCTGCTTCCTATTAACCGACCTGTAGTCAGTGAAATTGTGGGAGGAGCCATGGTTATAAATAGTTTTGTGTATCGGTTCCTTCAAATCCTTGGTATCTAAAAATAGCCAGTGTAAAATTAGCATCCGAAAATAATTAATGTTGTGAGAAAAGAGGTATTTAATTATCACAATAGACAAACAATATGGAAGTTACATAAGGGTTTAGTATTATGCTAATTACTAATAAACACTTTATTTTTATAAATCAGTTTCATAAACAAAAAGGATATACAGCTAAATACACAGAGGCACGGACCGGTATAACTGATTACCGAAAACAACTTTTTACCGGAAACAACCAAAAACAAATTAGATTAGCGGAAACAAGTCTTAATTCAAGTTTTTTATGTTAAATACACTTTTTATTATTCTAAATGATAAAAATTAATGTATTTTGTTGAATATGTGTAATTTTAGAATGATACGTTAGCTTTTAAGCGAATTAGTTTGATGTAACTTAGTGTGTACTTTATGTTGTAACGATTACCTCCCTTAGACGGTATTAAAACCCAAAATCATTGCAATCACGGACCTATATACACAGGTGTATAGGTCCGTGTTGAAATGAATAATCTTTATTAGAAAAAAGTATTACTTTTCTTTTTTTGTATTTAAATAGTTCGATAAATTTTAGCGTTATTTTTTGTTCAAGTTCTTTGACAGTTTAACAACTTATCTGCATTTCCAGTTACGAAAATTCCCATGAGTGAATGAAAATAAAAAACAAAAAGTAGAAAATCATTTAAAATCTTTTTATTTGCATATATCATTACAAGGATGAATAAAAACAAATAACATAACATAATGTGTATTTAGGTCCGTGACAGAGGTAATGATCATTTTATGTAGTAAAAAAGGGTTCGCTGATGTTAACCACGCACATTTTATATAGAAACCTGCCCCAGTGCCCATCTCCCAGCCATGCTTCAGAAACATGCGCGGCGTCTTTGATGCCTTGCATCAAATTCGTCTTGTTTTCATTCTTACATGTGATCATGATACCGAACTGTAATCAAAGCGCTGTGAGCGCTGAAGGCCTGGGAGCTATAGGTTAACTCCCCGAAAAACAACCTTTGACCTGAACCTTACCTAAAGCACGGGTCGAAATGTGCAGAGGACGAAATTCAATATATGACACAGAATGAATGATTCACACATATATGGGTGACAGGGAAGTTTGTTTTATCATAAAACGTACGTTAAATGAAAAATAAGCACATGGTCAACATTATAAATTGTTTAAACCAATAAAAATAATTCGATCTGCGCTTTATACAACTTCAAGCGATATGATCGGATCATGTGGATCGAAAATTATTGTGTACCAAGG
The DNA here is from genome assembly GCA_022818135.1 of Saxidomus purpurata. Classification (NCBI taxonomy): domain Eukaryota; kingdom Metazoa; phylum Mollusca; class Bivalvia; order Venerida; family Veneridae; genus Saxidomus; species Saxidomus purpurata. The sequence goes on along the minus strand of JAFMSR010000011.1, from coordinate 18,705,761 downwards.
ACAAGACCTTGAAACAGAAATAAACAAAGCAATACCAGCAATGAAATATAAATACAGTACTGTACAATGTGTATAATAGAGAAAACCAAAAATGATTCTGGGTTACCTTGTAGTTGTAATCGGTGAAACCGTTTACTGGGCCTTGACATGCAGCGTCCTCGATAAATGGCGGGTGATTTTGATCACGTGAGTTCCTTCTCGGGAATGTACGTAAATTATATCTTTTTTAGAGAAATTTATCTTTAGGTAAATATATATGTAATAGTTCGTAAATAACAAAGTTGTCAATGAAATAACATCGGAAATTTGAAAATCAAACTACAAACTCTTATATCGAGCTCGTACGTTTCCGTAATTTTCCGTAATTATCCGTACTTTTCCGTGATATGCATATGATTATCTTCCGTAATCAGCTAACAGCGCATTAATTTCTAAAACAGAAAAAAATGTGTTATGCAGCCCGTAATTTAGCTATATACCTTTCTGCAATCGTTTGAAGTTGTATGTACTCTTTTTATTTGTAATATGTTCTTATCATATGCGACATTCAAACAGAGGATTGATCTGGTCTGTCTTGCACTACCTTCGCATAGCGCATGTTTACAGTTGTTATTCGCACATAGCACAGTTAAATTGTCTGCAGTGTTTGAGATGTGGTATGCTAACTTAGGCCTAGGTGACTTTTAGTCCCCAGGCCAAAAATGGGTTACGTTAGTCCTGTTTGGCGTAAGAATTTAAGTGAATTAATATAAGAACCTTTGGCTTTGAATCTATAGGGTTCAAAGTTATCATATGCAATATAAGCGTTCTGCACCTAATATAGATATTGACATTGACCAAAAATAGATGGAATGTAGGCTCTGAATGTTCTCTTTAGATGAGTATATTGCCGAATCTTCTAGCACGATTTTTCAAGTCTAGGAAAACAGTAGAAATGTCGTGCACAGTAACGAACAAAGAGATAATCACACAAAAAAATAGGCGAATTGATCTACTACCGCTAAATATGGTAGGTTGGACCTTAAAAGCGGAGAAGAGAAAGGTCGAGTTTGCGATAATGCATGGTGGGCTTTAGTACTTGAAAACAAAACTCATTACGTAGCTATAGATGTGATTGACATAACTACAAATATCATTGCAACACTAAAAAATATGGTGTCATTTACTTCTACATTAAAACAACACGAGTATGTGCGAGTTGCTTTTAAAATATGGCTTATAAACACTTACTCTTTAGTCCTGTTAATATTAGTCCATTGGTATATCTTAATTTTGTTCCGTATATTTATTTCATTTGTAGAAAAACACTGAAATGCTCTATTAACTGTTAACAAAAGACACTATTACAAAATATAAAATTCCTTAATTGATTAAAAAAATGAATGTAAAATTATATCTATCACAAAGGTCGATATATCCAATTACCCAATATGACTGGGATGAAATATATAAAGGGTCAGGTGTAAAATTATCCCTTTATACTTTGTTTGAAAAGGTATATGTACGCAAGTAGAGTCTTGACATATCACCAAAGACGTGTAGTGTAGTGGATAAATGGACGTCCGTCGAAACTTGGTATCACGAGTTCGAGTCCTGGCTGTGGAAGTTTTTTTCATTTTTTTTTCAGGTTTAGCATCCATGTTAGTCTATTGACTATTCACGAAATGTACGGGTTTTTATTAGACGTAAATGTAACATGAACTCATAATTTTATCTATATAATTGAGGGTAAGTTTAAAGAAGAAAAGCTATGAAGATCAAGATTATGGCAGAATAAAAAATGTGCTAAAGCCTGTAAATGTGCAGAAATTGTAAAAACTGTAATGAAGATTAATTAAGTTATAATGAAAAATTACAAGTACAATGGTCATGAAACAGCCCCCTCGCTCCCCCTCCCCCAAAAAGGAGGAATATAAGAACATAATGAAACTTTAATAAATGCATTCCAGCTGTACGTTTATATAGAATTGTGTCGATAGGACAGGGATGCCCCCATTTTCCACCTTTGTCACAAAACAAGAGCAGATTTTCATAGGGTTGCTCTAACTGACCTGATGTGCTCAGGTGAGCTATAAAACAAGATAATAATTCATAAGGTCATGTGACCCCGGAGCCGCGCCTGCTTGGACCAAAGGGAAATGATTTGAACAATCACGGTACAAGACTACATACAATGCTACGTGCCAAAAATCTAAGGCCCGAAGTCATGATTTGAACAATCTTTATTTTTTTAGGTCCGAATGGTAGGTAGCTCCTATAATTTTTCAAAAAAATAAAATTGAAGTATAGTTTTAGAGGTCCACAAGACGATGTTTTTTTCAAAATATCTGTCAATTTCTTTAGAAGGAGTGCACGCCACAAACTTACCATATTGACTTCGTCAAGTGTCATAGGTCCAATTTAAAACTAAAACACAGCTGCACAAATTCTCATCTCGAAAAACTGGAAGCGATGAGTAAAATGTGACCAACGCTTTCAGCAAAACCAAACCTCGACGGCTGCTGAGAGCAAGGCATTGGTACGACATGTGGCCAGTGTGCGAGTGTCCAATGTTCAAGTGGTACGACATGTGTCCAGTGTGTGAGTGTCCAGTGTTCATGTGGTACCGCAGGTGTCAAGTGTGTGAGTGTCCAGTGTTCATGTGGTACCGCAGGTGTCAAGTGTGTGAGTGTCCAGTGTTCATGTGGTGCCGCAGGTGTCAAGTGTGTGAGTGTTCATGTGGTACGACATGTGTCCAGTGTGTGCGTGTCCAGTGTTCATGCGGTACGACATGTGTCCAGTGTGTGAGTGTCCAGTGTTCAAGTGATAAGACATGTGTCCAGTGTGTGAGTTTCCAGTGTTCATGTGGTACGACATGTGTCCAGTGTGTGAGTGTCATGTGTTCATGTGGTACGATATGTGTCCAGTGTGTGAGTGTCCAGTGTTCAAGTGATAAGACATGTGTCCAGTGTATGAGTTTCCAGTGTTCATGTGGTATGACATGTATCCAGTGTGTGTGTCCAGCGTTCATGTGGTACGACATGTGTCCAGTGTGTGAGTGTCCAGTGTTCATGCGGTACGGTATGTGTCCAGTGTGTGAGTGTCCAGTGTTCATGTGGTTCTGCAGGTGTCAAGTGTGTGAGTGTCCAGTGTTCATGTGGTACTGCAGGTGTCAAGTGTGTGAGTGTCCAGTGTTCATGTGGTACGACATGTGTCCAGTGTGTGAGTGTCCAGTGTTCATGTGGTGCCGCAGGTGTCAAGTGTGTGAGTGTCCAGTGTTCATGTGGTACGACATGTGTCCAGTGTGTGAGTGTCCAGTGTTCATGCGGTACGACATGTGTCCAGTGTGTGAGTGTCCAGTGTTCATGCGGTACGACATGTGTCCAGTGTGTGTGTCCAGTGTTCATGCGGTACGACATGTGTCCAGTGTGTGAGTGTCCAGTGTTCATGCGGTACGGCATGTGTCCAGTGTGTGAGTGTCATGTGTTCATGTGGTACGATATGTGCCCAGTGTGTGAGTGTCCAGTGTTCATGCCATACGACATGTGTCCAGTGTGTGAGTGTCCAGTGTTCATGCGGTACGACATGTGTCCAGTGTGTGAGTGTCCAGTGTTCATGCGGTACGACATGTGTCCAGTGTGTGAGTGTCCAGTGTTCATGCGGTACGGCATGTGTCCAGTGTGTGAGTGTCATGTGTTCATGTGGTACGATATGTGTCCAGTGTGTGAGTGTCCAGTGTTCATGCAGTACGACAAGTGTCCAGTGTGTGAGTGTCCAGTGTTCATGCGGTACGGCATGTGTTCAGTGTGTGAGTGTCCAGTGTTCACGTGGTTCTGCAGGTGTAAAGTGTGTGAGTGTCCAGTGTTCATGTGGTACTGCAGGTGTAAAGTGTGTGAGTGTCCAGTGTTCATGTGGTACGACATGTGTCCAGTGTGTGAGTGTCCAGTGTTCTTGTGGTACAACATGTGTCCAGTGTGTGAGTGTCCAGTGTTCATGCGGTATGACATGTGTCCAGTGTGTGAGTGTCCAGTGTCCATGTGGTACGACATGTATCCAGTGTGTGAGTGTCCAGTGTTCATGTGGTACGACATGTGTCAAGTGTGTGAGTACAACATGTTATCATTCTGAGTGTCCAGTGTTCAATTGGTACAACATGTTATCACAGTGTGAGTGTCCAGTGTTCATGTGGTACGACATGTGTCCAGTGTGTGTGTCCAGTGTTCATGTGGTACTGCAGGTGTAAACTATGTGAGTGTCCAGTGTTCATGTGGTACGACATGTTTCCAGTGTGTGAGTGTCCAGTGTTCATGCGGTACGACATGTTTCCAGTGTGTGAGTGTCCAGTGTTCATGTGGTACGACATGTTTCCAGTGTGTGAGTGTCCAGTGTTCAAGTGGTACGACATGTATCCAGTGTGTGAGTGTCCAGTGTTTTCAAGTGGTACGACATGTGTCCAGTGTGTGAGTGTCCAGTGTCCAAGTGGTACAACATGTGTTCAGTGTGTGAGTGTCCAGTCTTCAAGTGGTACATCATGTGTCCAGTGTGTGAGTGTCCAATGTTCATGTGGTACCGCAGGTGTCAAGTGTGTGAGTGTCCAGTGGTCATGTTGTAGACGAACGTCACTGTCCTTTTTGTCACATACTTGAGGATGAGTCATATTTCATATTAGATTGTTCGTTGTACGATGACTTCAGATCTAAACTTTTTGCTAAAGCTAGTGTTTTGAACTTAATTTCGCAAATTTCAGTAAAGACGACAAACTTGTATTTTTGTTCACTAAGTCAGCCAATAATTAGAAATTGTGCCAAAACCTGTTTTGGTATTCTGCAACGTCGTCAGTTTTATTTTTGTAAAAAATGTTTAACTTAATCTAACCTATTTGCCATTTATAATTTTAGTTACCACAAGAATCAGTTGCTAACTAGTTCTTCCTCGATCTGATCTAGAAAATAACAGATTATTACAAACATTTCTTAATTGCGCTTTAGTGCTCTTTTTCGTTTCAGTATTTTTTCCTATCTTTTTTAACTATATTTTAGATGTAAATTAGCGACTGACTCTTGCTTTTTACAATATAAATATGTGTTGATTATCATGTAATTTGATATATTCACTGTGAATGTCTCCTATAATAATGGTCATGTACTAATATTTTATTTGTCATAATTTTATTGAAATGTTGTGATATTTAAATGAATGAGACTCAAATAAAGATATATATATCTGTGGTACAACAAGTGTCCAAAAATGAGTATATCCTTTTCAATGGATACAGCTGTAGCATAAAAAACAAAGTCAGACTCGAGGTATAGTTTGTAATTGTATCACTCATAAGTTAATAAGTCATTGTATCTCATAGTGCCATACTTCTGCCACTACATGCATAACCACCTAGTTATCACGTTTATATCTAGTTATGCATGACAGTGTCCGTTGAACACAAGAATTTAACTAGGAATTTCTAAGCACAAATCAGGAAACATTATCACAGGGTTATCTCCTCTCTCCTCTTGCTAACAGATAGGTGTCATAATGATACATAAGTATTCCAACTTTCAAAGTTACATGTACATAAATATCTCAAATGGAAATGTCAACAAGTGGACATGCAAGAATGAAAATTTTAACCGAGTTTCTAAGTCGAAAAGGGCAATAATTGTAATGAAATCCTTGACAGAGATACCTTCTCCTGCCTATGTTTGGGAATATAATGGTAAAAAAGTATTCCAACTCTCAAAGTAATATCTCAAACAGTTTAGCCAAAAAATAGACTGGTACGTACTCAAAATTTAACCGATATTCTAAGTCGATAAAGGGCCTTATTATTTTTAGAAATCCTTGAGTCAAGTGCAGGTCGAGTGTTAATAATTCTTTAATCATGAAAGAATGTCCTAATTTCAGTAATGACATGTGATTATCGAAAAAACAGGTATACATTAATTGTCTTTTGATCGCCGACAATCTGTGAATTAAAATACACGGTCGTGTCAGATTCGGCCGCTCATTAATCCGTTTTACAAACGCCATCATTGAAATTCGCCGAGGTCTATTATTTTCAGTTTTACGATTGTTCATAATTAAACACCTTTGATAACGACAGATTAGCTCCGCCTTCTTTCGTATATTAAGCAACAGACAACAATCGTTTTTTGACTGACAACGAAATTGCCGATATTTGTAGCGACGCTCCACTTACTTTCATATGTTATCCAATAGGCGACGATCGGTTTTTGATTGACACGGCGAAACTGCCGAGACTCATGGCGCAGAGAAGAAAATTCCCTCGGGTCAAATATGATCATTCAACCCTCTCAAAATATTAGTATTTATACATGGATGTGCAGTCTAGATCAGTTTGTATTCCCAATATATGGTGGGGAAAATCGTACATAATACTAAACTGATAAGTAAATGTATGTACAGAAACGACAGGGATTTGAATTCGGAAAATAGAGTAATGCTTTAAAATGGAATTACGCACATTTTTTTTTCAAGTAAAAATCCAGCTGAAATAGGTGTGTGTAAAAAGGGTAGAGGAAATTATAGCTTTTAACCCAATACACCAAACTCTTCCTGCTACCTGTACGAAATAATAACTTTCCAAATATTACTTCTCCTATTTTGACTGGGAGAGTCAATTTAAAAAAAACAACTGCATACAGGAGTTGCTTCCCTTCTACTGCCGAAATCTCTACCAACAACAACAATAACACAAGGGAGATCACTGCGAAGAAAGGAACTATTATTTTATAAGTCCATTTTTTTTATTTCTAAAGCACCAACTTCAAATACTTATGCGGCATTATCATTAGTTTAGCACATTTAAATGCACAGCAACCGAAAATTGATTTTATAAAACTATCACCAAAAATACACTATGTGCAGTAAGTGAATTTGGAAATAATCGCTGATGACGTCAATGTTTGGTTGGGCTTTCAATACTTTCAGTTTTATTCATGCAAACTTTAACAGACAAACAGACAAGAAATAATATCTTACTCTTAACTCTTTCTTTTCCTGCTCAACAGCAAAGATCATCTGACTGGGCGGTGCAGCTCTATACAGCACATATAAGTAAGAATTCTGACGTCGTGATATTCAGTATTTTCCGACAATAAAGGACACTACACCCGACTGCTATGTTAAATTGCACATGTGGTTCGGCAAAGGAACTACAAGGCTGTCCCGTGTTTGAGTAAACAAGCAAAGACGTTTTGGTAGACATAGGCCGGATGTCTGCATCGTTCACTGCTATGACCGAATGATAGTGTATACTTTGGACGACGAAGAAGGTATTCCTGTGTAAGCAGCCATGCTATAGTTGTCTATATGACATTGTTCATATTGGAGGGATACTTTTTGAGAAATATTCCAATGGCTTTTGATAGATATATTTTCTGGCTTTATTTTCAAATCAGCATACATACACATACATTTAACCATACTATAAGATCATACTTCTAAATAAACAGGATATAAGCTTTATAAGATAAAAAGAAATATATTTTTTTAAAACGGTGTTGAGCCTAATATTCTAAACCACACCTGCTGTCACTGATTGAGTCTTTTTATGAATACTGTAGAATTTATGGGTAAGTTTCTTGTAGTAGCGTAAGAATTACCCAGTCATTCATAAAACGGGCGGACAGTCTAAACCGTATATGGCATTATTATTTCAGACCGACGGTGCGTGCATTTTGCTCTTCCTAATATCACGCAGAGATGATAATTGCTCTTTCTAAATCGAAAGAGTCCTATGAAACCGTTTTGAAAAAAACTTTTCAAGTGGTCCTGTATATCTTCAGTAGACGATATGTCTTCCAAAAAACAAATCGAATTCTCACCAGAGGAGAAAACCTCCAATCAAAATAATTAATTTCATTCACCGCGTTCTCACTCATAGCATTTGACTGGTCCAAAAAGTAGGTCAACCCAGCAATCCCGTAAGCTTAAAAGTACAATAAACCTTTAATACAATCTATATCCATGCAGTGACAATGGAGCATAAAGTTCAATGAGGACTCTGGATGTCATATCATAAGTTGCTCTTATTTTACCAACAAAGATGTCTTACCTGCGAAATTGACCATTTGTACAAAATACATTCCATAAGCCCCCAATCAAAGTGTTACGTTTTGGTCTCCACGTTTAGCTACGTTGGAAAACGTGGCTATAACGTGAGCAAACGTAGAACAACATGGCTTAAACAAGGTCATACTTGTCAAAACGTGAACTGAAAATTTAGTTTTGGACATGTTCAAAATTCGCTGGCGTTTTCCCACAACGTAGCAACAACGTGGCAAGAACGTGGTACAGGGTAGCTAAAACGTAACAGAGAACACCGGTTGATACGTTCTGCTGCGTTTGTTGACACGTTGTGCTGCGCTATGCTATGGTATGGCTTCGTTGCTCCCACGTTCCACGTGCCGCGCTAAGGCACGCTGTGTCACGCTATGATAAACTGTAACACGTTGTACATCGTTATGAGCTGCGTTATGCTATGGGTTCTACGTCCAACATTGTGGTACGTTTCTGCTATGTTGTGGTACGTTTTTATACGTTGTGGTACGCTATATATGAGATGCTCTGCCGCCTCAAGGATGACAGATGCCATCTGACAGAGACCCCAGATATATACCCGTACATCTATGACTTTAAATCATTTGTGTTCTTGCTTAAGCCAAAGTGCTGAACCTCTTCCATGGATCTCCAACTGGCAAATGCTGCCCTAGCCCTGGGCCAAGACATGCTGCAACATATGTTGCTACTCCAAGGGGAAGAGGATCATGAGAAGAAGAATGAGAGAGCGGGCCCCGCCTATGCCCCCCTGCATAGACTGGCTCCGGCGACGCGAATATTTCGACCAGTACCACCAACTCATCGAACAGCTGAGATGGGAGGATGTGGTCGCCTTCAAGAACATCCTCAGAGTTGACCCCCTCCAGTATTCAAGGAGCTGGTGGACAGGCTGACCCCAAGAATAAAGAAGAAGGGCAGCTTGTTCCAGAAGGCGCTGTCATCTGGTCTAAAAGTAGCGGTCACTCTCCGTCACCTTGCCACTGAAGACACCTACCACTCGCGAATGTGCTCATTCAGAGTAGCCCATAACACTCTTTCCTACATTGTCAAGAAGTCTGCGAAGTCATCGTAGCAGAGTACTCTATAGAAGTCCACAATATCCAAACTACCCCAGGCGAGTGGCGAGGTGCAGCAAATCTTCAGTTGACAGTTTTCACATGCTTTCGGCTCACTGGACGGGAAGTACGGGGATTTAAGAAAGCAAAAGAAGGGTGAATCCATGTACTTTAACTACAAGAGACACCACTATATCGTCCTTATGGCTCTGGTAGACGCAGACTGTAAGTTCATGTTGGTCAACGTAGGCTCCCCTGGCTTCGGTTCAGATGCACAAATATGGAATGACTGTGACATCAGAGACCACATCGTCACCGACCGCATCGGTTGACCAAAACCAGATCCTCTACCACATGATGGCTGGGACAGCGCCTACTACATCACTGCTGACGAACCATTCGCCCTCAAAACCTGGCTGATGAAACCTTTCTCAAGGCGGTACATTAACCATGAAAAGAGAATCTTCAACTATCGACTGTCGCGAGTAATGAGAGTAGTGGAGAGTACATTTGGTATACAGGCCAACCGCTTCGACAGTCTGCTCACCACGTTGAGGTAGAGTCCGAGCACGGTCGAGTACATCCTCCTTGCCTGTGTTTGCCTGCACAACATCATGCGGGTTCGCTACGCACACGAGCAGAATGGCCTGGTTGGCGAGGACAACAACCACCAAACAATTATTGGATTTGCCTCAATACATGTATCACCACATTAACAACGTTTTCTTTTAAACTCAGCATTTACAAAAATTCAAACAAGGCCATTTTCAATACATCAAGGACCATTCTCCAACTTCCATCAGTGGAAAGGGATGCTTAACTCCAGCTGCCATACTTCATATGCTGATAATATTCGTGCAATATTTCAAACTTTTAGATCAAATACTTCGGTTGAGCACGTGGTTAAGGTTTAAAAATTGCAATTAATTTTTATTAAATCAAGGACCATAATCTGCTATCCTAGGATTCAAAGAGGTGCGAAAGCACATGTGCACAACTTCGTATGTTAAACAATAGTCTTTTGAAGTTTCTTAAGTGATAAAGGTTTTGCTCAGTGTTCGACACAAGCTCAAATTGTTTTTTTCTTTGCATATTTCGAATTGAGATGTTCCTCGCTCGGAAGTCAAATCAGTAATGATTTGGTTTATAATTAGGCAAGCAAGCCAGCCAGTGCGTGACGAGTTTTAACTGAAGTTTGTTACAGCGTGGCGGCAGCGAGGAATTACGAAGCACGGCGTGGCGGTAATGAGGCGACAGCATGGCGACAGAGAAGCATAACCCGACTTTGATATTCGTTGTAACATGTCAATCGTGTCACAACGGGACTACAACGAGGCGACAGCGCGGCAAGCACGAAGCTTATACGTGGCCGGCTGAAATTTCCAAAGTCGTGGGTGTCGGAAACTGGACACAACGGCACGGCCAAGACGTGCCACTATGACTGATAAGTACATGTTAGGATAATAGCCCATTATGTTTTGCAATATAATACAACACAGTTCCAACATTATACATTCAGTAAATTTATTTTGTTCTATATCAGTAAATTAAAGTGGAATTCTGCACATTTTTTTTCAAGTAAAACTCCAGCTAAAATAGGTATGTATAAAAAGTGTAGAAGAAATAATAGCTATTAACCCAATACAAAATGTACACCAAACTCTTCCTGCTACCAGTACGAAATAATGACTTTTCAAATAGTACTTCTCCTATTTTGACCGAGAGAGTAAATAAAAAAGACTGCATGCAGGAGTTGCTTCCCTTCTACTGCCAAAATCTCTACCAACAACAACAATAACACAAGGGAGATCACTGCGAAGAAAGGAACTATTATTTTAGAAGTCATTTTTTTATTTCTAAAGAACCAACTCCAAATACTAATGCGGCATTCTCATTAGTTTAGCACATTTAATTGCACAGCAACCGAAAATTGATTTTATAAAACTATCACCAAAAATACACTATGTGCAGTAAGATGCGCATAATGTCACTTTAAAAGCGATCCCGAGACTTTAAAAATGAACAGGCTTATCAATTGCAATTATTAAAAAGGTGCTACAACTAAACCAAGGTATCGCGAATTAACCACCGATTACGGTATCTCCCACGGCAAAGAAAAATCAGTGAAATTCGCCTACTTTACAGCGCGTTGCAAATGTCTGTATAAAAGATTCCATTAAAGTCTTCTTTAGAACAACGTTCGTCACAAAATCCTTAACACTGTTTGCGCAGCTCATTTTATAAATCCTCATAATTTTGTTTCCTAGCGCCATCTTAGTCGTCGTGCAGGACGCCTTTCATTTAAATTCCATGTCTTGTATATTAGTGCATAACACGGCAAAAGTATACAGAATATGTCTGGAATATTGGAGACTAAAACAAACAACCAAATATCTATATGAATTGTGAAATATGACAACAATGCGTAAAACATCAATGAATATGCAACTGTCCATATTTCTTTCACTAGTACTTGGACAGAAGTCATACAAATGATGAAGAATTCAATTACAGCGCAATACATAAATGAGTATGTAACTGTTAATATATTTACAGATCTATGCAAAACTCTCACAAAAATGCTGAATATTGGCATAAGTGTGTTACAATTAAATAAGTGTGTAACTGTTAACATGTTTACTACTAGTTTTTGTGCAAAGCTCATAAAAATGATGAAGCACGTTATAAATGCGCAATACATAAATGAGTATGTAACTGTTAATACGATTACCAGTTTTTGCACAAAACTCTTGCAAACGCTCAGGAACGTCGTTAATGCTGAACACATAAATGAGTATGTAACTGATAACATTTTTATTACTAGTTCATGCGTAAATCTCATAGTTCTTACAAATACTTGCCGAACAGTATCAAAAATCAAGTAAAGTATTGCTGCAAACTTGAAAACGTTGTGTATTTTGAAAGGATTGAGGGCTTTAATTACTTTGAGACATTTAGACAACAATACTTTGACATTGCTGTTCCTCTTCTTTGATAATCCTTTAGGGTTGATTACATATGTTTCTGTCTGTGTACCAACTGTTCGACATTGTGATCTGTCTTTACTGATTGTCGTCTGCGTTTGTTTTGCGAACGTTATCACGGGAATTGAGGAATGTTCATGTTTTCTTCCATTAAATTCCAGGAGTGTCCCTAGAAGAAGGTTCTTCTGGAAAACAATTGCCTTTCCATTCTTCTTCTCGAGTGGAAATGTACGTCTGCATAGAGGACAATTAAATTGTTTCAATCTACCAACCGAACGCCTCCTTTCTTCATTAATGAATGATTCGAGACATTCTTTACAAAAGCTGTGCTGGCATGGTAATATTTTTGGATCTTTAAAAAGTTCTATACAAATCGAACAATTAAGAACGTTTTCTTCAAGAGCAGACATCTTGTTGCTATGCTTCGTGTGTGTTGCTCCTCTCCTACCTTGTCTGACAAAATACCTGAAATTTTAAAGAAGCAATTGCTAATGATCAGTCTAAAGCAAATGAAAATTCAAAGAATTGATATTCCTTGCCGAACAGCTTACGGGGAATATACTGTATATATAAAAAAAATGGGTCATCATTTTAGAAGAGGTCAACTCAAAAAGTTCTGAGAGCTGTTTTAAAGCATAATGTTATGTAAATTTCAGGATGGCTACGAGTAATGCTGTAACGATGGATGGTCAAGGCAATACACACCAGAGTAATCAAACACCCAACACTCAGTACAAAATTTACAAATTTAATTACAATTATGAATACATTTTTGTATATACAAAGATGAATGCAGAATATGAAAATTAAATAAGGTGATAAAAGTCTGGACTATAAATAAATCCTTAATTCTAGTCCTGATTAATTCACGTTTACACTTTTACTTAATGGTGAACACGTTTTATTATTAGAAATAGACTGTCTTCGCAATTCAGAACAGCATCACCGTATTGGCTCCGGTAATCCGGGGTTGGATTAATTAGCATGAATGTCAACTGCACCAAAGGTGTTTCCTGTACGTAAATTAGTCTTTGCTCGAAAATCAATACATCCGGGCGAAAAGTGTTGTTTATAGACGTAACAGGTCGGTCTTCATCAGGAAAGTCATCGCCTGAGGGTATTACAATTTCTCTACCACTCCCGGCATTTTTTCCGGGGGAAAAGCTAAAAGATATAACACATGTTAAATACTTTGGCATATACAACGTCTCGGACATAAACTACTCCGACGGATAAACACCTTTGTAGGTTCCCATAACTGTGAGTAAAACAAATATATACAATAAATGAAGGCATAAAAGATGTCGCCAAAGATGTTTTTCATTTTAATAGCAAAAAAAAAAAAAAAAAAAAATTTTTTTTATAATTAAAATTTTAAATTTTTTTTTTTAAAAAAAAAAAAAAAAAAAATATATATATATATATAATTATAAAAAAAAAAAAAATATTGTTTTTTTAAATAAAAAAATATTTTTTTTACATTTTAATAACTCCGAAGTGACTGGATAGGTTTTCATACATTCATACTCATTGTTATCTACTTGAAATGAGTGAATGTAGTATAAAATTAGTAATTTTACACAAGTTGCATAGACGGATTGGTTCATGTCGCTAGGAAAAACAGCATTATCATAATTATTATCCCGTTGCAACGCACAGAAGCCGTTTTAACTACATTTATTCATAAAATCTAACTTTACATCACAATAACATTACTATATAACATTTTCAAGTTTTACAAACACTATATCAACAAAATTTAAAAGATTTTAATACAACGGTAAATGATAGAATAAATTGCATTCATTATCAATACTTATATGAATTAGATAAACTAAATAAAATACAGCACCTGTTATCTTTATTGAATTTATTCAGTTGTTTACTATTACACTCTTTGAAAAATCTATTATATGTGATTTGAACAGATGTGGACAGAGTCCAGAACGTAGAAAAATTACGTGTTTAAATTTAATTTTTCACGAGGCTATTCATAGACTCGAGTCCATGGCTTTTTTTCATCCCAAATAGGCCGCGACTTTTTGTGTACACCATACTACGTATTTGAAGTTTACCAAACAGTAAACGTGTTATAAGACGTACTATATTCAATAGTGTAATACGTCACTTGATACGCTCATTAATCAATCTTTCTCATTAACATAGTCATGTACTATTCTTTAAATGGAAGTAAAATGAAATGAAAATAAAACTGAATTAAAATGCAGTTTACAGTCACTTTGTACAAGCATTAATTTACATTAGACAATATACTCAATGATTACTGAAAAAAGTAATCACACAATGGCATTGGAGAAAAGATATAAACGGAAAACAAGCTGTACTGATTCCTCGATGAAATTACAACAAATTCAGCTATTTCTGTTTAACAACATCTCAAAACGAAATCATAATATAAAACAAAATAGCTTACAATACCTTTTACTAAAAAGAATCTATAAACTGAACCAATGTACGAAATAAAGAAAAGCTTTCAAAAATAAATTAATTTACCTTGATTAAGCCAAAGTCGGAACTTTATAAAATATAGAATATCAAAGTCGTGAAGTCTCGTCTAAATCAGTGTGCTTAATTAAATACCTTATCTTCCCGCCTGTCTATAAATTGAGAATTGAGGTCCGTTATAGTGGTCTCAGAAAAATTGTTACGCAACAACCATAAATGCGAAAAATATTTTCTTAACTTTCTTATTACTGAACTGAATTTAATGAACAGTATATGAAAATAAACGAAACTCAATACTAAAAACAATGCTCTTACTTTTATAGGAAAAGTCAAGCAATTTATACAATAATTCAAAATTTAACAAAAGCTGTCACTATCTTTATATGAAAAATCGAGGCCTGTCTGCCAACTTTGTAACAAATGCGATACAATGGTATATGGAAAATGGTGAAAAAAGCTCCATGCAAGTAAATAAATTAAGGAATTTGATAAGGAAAGATGAAAATCAGGGACAAATCAGAGAATTTAAGAAAATATGTTTTAACAATGTCAAAATATTCCAATTTAATAGTTTTGACGATAGTGTTATGCTAAAAACTCCTTCTGCGTGACACAAACAAAAGTTTTCAAGTGAAACAAAATACTGTCCTTAAATCCATGAAGGGAATATTAATCCCATTTAAACTTAAAATGTTGACACATTTTATTCAGCATTTCCCAGAAGAAAGTTTTTAACAAATACAGTTCAGAGCTTTTGTTAAACAGCACGAGTGCAACACAAAGCATTAACAAGAAACTTAATGTGCAGTTAGAAGTCAAAACGATATTGAAAACCTAAAATAGAAGAATGTATGCATGCATCCACATCAAATCAGAATGTATCAGAGATCAATCAATTTTGATAAGCAAATGGTACATTGCCTGTCTTGGCACAACACTACTGGCTTGTGAATGGCCAAACTATAAGACAACATACCATTATGTTAAACAAAACAAAAAACTTAAAAATAAAAATACAAAATATAAATGTGCAAATATTGTTAATCTACAATTACATGCACTTGGAGGTGAAGGTGTGACTACAAATGGAAAGGTGGAGTGAATATTTTACCAATTTGATCGTGACTACCTTACAAATAAACACTTTAGTACTTTTGTATATACATTGCAGTATAATTTAGATCAATTTAATTTAGTCTGCCTAGAAATAACTTAATTAGGAATCAAGTGACACTATTATGTATAAATGCGTCACTTAACAACATTTGGATCATAGTTTGACTTCCAAACAAAGGCACTGTTGTGATACTATCACGGCATTCGATCAGTGAATCTATAACAAGATCAGGGAAACTCAAACAATTTCAGGGAAAATCAGGGAGTTCGATTTCTAAATTTGTGAGCCAACCCTGATTTATTATACGAGGAATGTTCAAATACGAATGCATCTAAGCACATAAAAATGTATCCTTGCTAGATTTCAATGAAAAATTTATTTTGTCCCCTCGAAGTATTCACCTCTAACAGATATGCAAAGTTTCAGTCTTTTAATCCAATCCTTGAAGGCATTTTCATAGTATTTTCTAGGTACACTATGAAGACAGTGGAATATTGCAGAACCGAGGTGTTTGCGCTGGACAAATTTTCGACCAGAAAGGTATTTTTTGAGCCTTGGGAACAAAAAGAAGTCACACGGGGCAAGGCCAGGTGAATACGGAGGGTGAGGGAGCACAACAACCCTTTCCTGCTTCAGAAAGTCTTATACAATAGACGCCTTGTGCGATTACGCATTGCCATGTAGCAATCTGACATTGGCCAAACCAGTTGCAGGTCTTCGATTATTGAAATATTTCTTCAGTTTTCAAAGAACTTAAGTCTTGTAAAACGTCGCATTTACGGATTTGCCTTTAGGTACAGCAACGCTGATTTGTGAAGAATATGGCATGCATTACCTTCTTGACACTCATGGTCCGCTTTGCAATGCATGGTCTTTTGCCAGACTTTGTTGCCCATATTTTGTTCTGAATCTTTCGTTTGGGCTCAAAAAAGTGAACCCATGTCTCGTCACCAGTGAGTGGGATTTCCTCATCCACAACTCAATGGACATGGTAGATTTTTTTCTCACCGTTTAAATCGCATTTTCACACAAGTAAGAAGAAATAAGTGCAAATACAGGATGGGGATGAAAAAATGAAAAGCAACTTTTCTCGAATTTTAGTTCAAAACTGCTATACAGTAGATGGATAGAAAATGATCTAACTAAGAAAATGAATACCAACAACCCTATGTTTATTTCAAAAATAACAATTTTACAGTCGTTTTCGATTTTTATGTCTGCTTACAATAAACGTAAAAATAGTCCGGCAGCGATGTGAGATAAGCGATGTGAGATAAGTTTATCTCACATGGGTAAATGCGCGGAACTATGTATCTCATAGGTGAGAAAAACTTATCTCACATCGCTTATCTCACACCGCTGCCGGACTATTTTTACGTTAATTGTAAGCAGACATAAAAATCGAAAAACGACTGTAAAATTGTTATTTTTGAAATAAACATAGGATTGTTGGCATGCATTTTCTCAGATCATTTTCTATCCATCTACTGTATAGCAGTTTTGAATTAAAATTCGAGAAAAATTTGTTTTCATCCCGTTTGTGATTTTAAAATAACTTTATTAGTTAAAATGTTATCGCGAGTTAATGACAGCGCTCCTATATAAACCTATAGTAAATTTGTGGCGTGTATTGGCCCTGGCTGTGACACTTTTTCTGCCACATGTCTATAGATATTTCAAGGCCGATTTTGTGGTTAAAGCAACATTGCAGCGCATTTTAAGTAAGTAACTGAACCTTTGATCTAAGTAGGAGTTCAACGGAGTTGGGGGTATAGAATGAGCATGGACCGGGTGTTATTTTCATTCTTACATGTGATCATGATACCGAACTGTAATCAAAGCGCTGTGAGCGCTGAAGGCCTGGGGGCTATAGGTTAACTCCCCGAAAAACAACCTTTGACCTGAACCTTACCTAAAGCACGGGTCGAAATGTGCAGAGGACGAAATTCAATATATGACACAGAATGAATGATTTACAAATATATGGGTGGCAGGGAAGTTTGTTTTATTATAAAACGTACGTTAAATGAAAAATAAGCACATGGTCAACATTATAAATTGTTTAAACCAATAAAAATAATTCGATCTGCTCTTTATACAGCTTCAAGCGATATGATCGGATCATGTGGATCGAAAATTATTGTGTACCAAGGACAAGACCTTGAAACAGAAATAAACAAAGCAATACCAGCAATGAAATATAAATACAGTACTGTACAATGTGTATAATAGAGAAAACCAAAAATGATTCTGGGTTACCTTGTAGTTGTAATCGGTGAAACCGTTCACTGGGCCTTGACATGCAGCGTCCTCGATAAATGGCGGGTGATTTTGATCACGTGAGTTCCTTCTCGGGAATGTACGTAAATTATATCTTTTTTAGAGACATTTATCTTTAGGTAAATATATATGTAATAGTTCGTAAATAACAAAGTTGTCAATGAAATAACATCGGAAATTTGAAAATCAAACTACAAACTCTTATATCGAGCTCGTACGTTTCCGTAATTATCCGTACTTTTCCGTGATATGCATATGATTATCTTCCGTAATCAGCTAACAGCGCATTAATTTCTAAAACAGAAAAAAATGTGTAATGCAGCCCGTAATTTAGCTATATACCTTTCTGCAATCGTTTGAAGTTGTATGTACTCTTTTTATTTGTAATATGTTCTTGTCATATGCGACATTCAAACAGAGGATTGATCTGGTCTGTCTTGCACTACTTTCGCATAGCGCATGTTTACAGTTGTTATTCGCACATAGCACAGTTAAATTGTCTGCAGTGTTTGAGATGTGGTATGCTAACTTAGGCCTAGGTGACTTTTAGTCCCCAGGCCAAAAATGGGTTACGTTAGTCCTGTTTGGCGTAAGAATTTAAGTGAATTAATATAAGAACCTTTGGCTTTGAATCTATAGGGTTCAAAGTTATCATATGCAATATAAGCGTTCTGCACCTAATATAGATATTGACATTGACCAAAAATAGATGGAATGTAGGATAGAAAGACAGTAGAAATGTCGTGCACAGTAACGAACAAAGAGATAATCACACAAAAAAATAGGCGAATTGATCTACTACCGCTAAATATGGTAGGTTGGACCTTAAAAGCGGAGAAGAGAAAGGTCGAGTTTGCGATAATGCATGGTGGGCTTTAGTACTTGAAAACAAAACTCATTACGTAGCTATAGATGTGATTGACATAACTACAAATATCATTGCAACACTAAAAAATATGGTGTCATTTACTTCTACATTAAAACAACACGAGTATGTGCGAGTTGCTTTTAAAATATGGCTTATAAACACTTACTCTTTAGTCCTGTTAATGTTAGTCCATTGGTATATCTTAATTTTGCTCCGTATATTTATTTCATTTGTAGAAAAACACTGAAATGCTCTATTAACTGTTAACAAAAGACACTATTACAAAATATAAAATTCCTTACCTGATTAAAAAAATGAATGTAAAATTATATCTATCACAAAGGTCGATATATCCAATTACCCAATATGACTGGGATGAAATATATAAAGGGTCAGGTGTAAAATTATCCCTTTATACTTTGTTTGAAAAGGTATATGTACGCAAGTAGAGTCTTGACATATCACTAAAGACGTGTAGTGTAGTGGATAAATGGACGTTCGTCGAAACTTGGTATCACGAGTTCGAGTCCTGGCTGTGGAAGTTTTTTTTCATTTTTTTTTCAGGTTTAGCATCCATGTTAGTCTATTGACTATTCACGAAATGTACGGGTTTTTATTAGACGTAAATGTAACATGAACTCATAATTTTATCTATATAATTGAGGGTAAGTTTAAAGAAGAAAAGCTATGAAGATCAAGATTATGGCAGAAAAAAAAATGTGCTAAAGCCTGTAAATGTGCAGAAATTGTAAAAACTGTAATGAAGATTAATTAAGTTATAATGAAAAATTACAAGTACAATGGTCATGAAACAGCCCTCTCGCTCCCCCTCCCCCAAAAAGAAGGAATATAAGAACATAACGAAACTTTAATAAATGCATTCCAGCTGTACGTTTATATAGAATTGTGTCGATAGGACAGGGATGCCCCCATTTTCCACCTTTGTCACAAAACAAAGCAGATTTTCATAGGGTTGCTCTAACTGACCTGATGTGCTCAGGTGAGCTATAAAACAAGATAATAATTCATAAGGTCATGTGACCCCGGAGCCGCGCCTGCTTGGACCAAAGGGAAATGATTTGAACAATCATGGTACAAGACTACATACAATGCTACGTGCCAAAAATCTAAGGCCCGAAGTCATGATTCGAACAATCTTTATTTTTAGGTCCGAATGGTAGGTAGCTCCTATAATTTTTCAAAAAAAATAAAATTGAAGAATAGTTTTCGAGGTCCACAAGACGATGTTTTTTTCAAAATATCTGTCAATTTCTTTAGAAGGAGTGCACGCCACAAACTTACCATATTGACTTCGTCAAGTGTCATAGGTCCAATTTAAAACTAAAACACAGCTGCACAAATTCTCATCTCGAAAAACTGGAAGCGATGAGTAAAATGTGACCAACGCTTACAGCAAAACCAAACCTCGACGGCTGCTGAGAGCAAGGCATTGGTATGACATGTGGCCAGTGTGCGAGTGTCCAGTGTTCAAGTGGTACGACATGTGTCCAGTGTGTGAGTGTCCAGTGTTCATGTGGTACCGCAGGTGTCAAGTGTGTGAGTGTCCAGTGTTCATGCGGTACGACATGTGTCCAGTGTGTGAGTGTCCAGTGTTCATGTGGTGCCGCAGGTGTCCAGTGTGTGAGTGTCCAGTGTTCATGTGGTACGACATGTGTCCAGTGTGTGAGTGTCCAGCGTTCAAGTGATAAGATATGTGTCCAGTGTGTGAGTTTCCAGTGTTCATGTGGTACGACATGTGTCCAGTGTGTGAGTGTCATGTGTTCATGTGGTACGATATGTGTCCAGTGTGTGAGTGTCCAGTGTTCAAATGATAAGACATGTGTCCAGTGTGTGAGTTTCCAGTGTTCATGTGGTATGACATGTATCCAGTGTGTGTGTCCAGCGTTCATGTGGTACGACATGTGTCCAGTGTGTGAGTGTCCAGCGTTCATGTGGTACGACATGTGTCCAGTGTGTGAGTGTCCAGTGTTCATGCGGTACGACATGTGTCCAGTGTGTGAGTGTCCAGTGTTCATGTGGTACGACATGTGTCCAGTGTGTGAGTGTCCAGTGTTCATGCGGTACGACATGTGTCCAGTGTGTGAGTGTCCAGTGTTCATGTGGTGCCGCAGGTGTCAAGTGTGTGAGTGTCCAGTGTTCATGTGGTACGACATGTGTCCAGTGTGTGAGTGTCCAGTGTTCATGCGGTACGACATGTGTCCAGTGTGTGAGTGTCCAGTGTTCATGTGGTGCCGCAGGTGTCCAGTGTGTGAGTGTCCAGTGTTCATGTGGTACGACATGTGTCCAGTGTGTGAGTGTCATGTGTTCATGTGGTACGATATGTGTCCAGTGTGTGAGTGTCCAGTGTTCAAATGATAAGACATGTGTCCAGTGTGTGAGTTTCCAGTGTTCATGTGGTATGACATGTATCCAGTGTGTGTGTCCAGCGTTCATGTGGTACGACATGTGTCCAGTGTGTGAGTGTCCAGCGTTCATGTGGTACGACATGTGTCCAGTGTGTGAGTGTCCAGTGTTCATGCGGTACGGTATGTGTCCAGTGTGTGAGTGTCCAGTGTTCATGTGGTGCCGCAGGTGTCAAGTGTGTGAGTGTCCAGTGTTCATGTGGTACGACATGTGTCCAGTGTGTGAGTGTCCAGTGTTCATGCGGTACGACATGTGTCCAGTGTGTGAGTGTCCAGTGTTCATGTGGTGCCGCAGGTGTCCAGTGTGTGAGTGTCCAGTGTTCATGTGGTGCCGCAGGTGTCAAGTGTGTGAGTGTCCAGTGTTCATGTGGTACGACATGTGTCCAGTGTGTGAGTGTCCAGTGTTCATGCGGTACGACATGTGTCCAGTGTGTGAGTGTCCAGTGTTCATGCGGTACGACATGTGTCCAGTGTGTGAGTGTCCAGTGTTCATGCGGTACGGCATGTGTCCAGTGTGTGAGTGTCCTGTGTTCATGTGGTACGATATGTGTCCAGTGTGTGAGTGTCCAGTGTTCAAGTGATAAGACATGTGTCCAGTGTGTGAGTTTCCAGTGTTCATGTGGTACGACATGTATCCACTGTGTGTGTCCAGCGTTCATGTGGTACGACATGTGTCCAGTGTGTGAGTGTCCAGTGTTCATGCAGTACGACATGTGTCCAGTGTGTGAGTGTCCAGTGTTCATGCGGTACAGCATGTGTCCAGTGTGTGAGTGTCCAGTGTTTATGTGGTTCTGCAGGTGTAAAGTGTGTGAGTGTCCAGTGTTCATGTGGTACTGCAGGTGTAAAGTGTGTGAGTGTCCAGTGTTCATGTGGTACGACATGTTTCCAGTGTGTGAATGTCCAGTGTTCATGTGGTACAACATGTGTCCAGTGTGTGAGTGTCCAGTGTTCATGCGGTATGACATGTGTCCAGTGTGTGAGTGTCCAGTGTTCATGCGGTATGACATGTGTCCAGTGTGTGAGTGTCCAGTGTCCATGTGGTACGACATGTGTCCAGTGTGTGAGTGTCCAGTGTTCAAGTGGTACGACATGTGTCCAGTGTGCGAGTGTCCAGTGTCCAATTGGTACGACATGTGTCCAGTGTGTGAGTGTCCAGTGTTCAAGTGGTACAACATGTGTTCAGTGTGTGAGTGTCCAGTGTTCAAGTGGTACAACATGTGTTCAGTGTGTGAGTGTCCAGTCTTCAAGTGGTACATCATGTGTCCAGTGTGTGAGTGTCCAATGTTCATGTGGTACCGCAGGTGTCAAGTGTGTGAGTGTCCAGTGGTCATGTTGTAGACGAACGTCACTGTCCTTTTGTCACATACTTGAGGATGAGTCATATTTCATATTAGATTGTTCGTTGTACGATGACTTCAGATCTAAACTTTTTGCTAAAGCTAGTGTTTTGAACTTAATTTCGCAAATTTCAGTAAAGACGACAAACTTGTATTTTTGTTCACTAAGTCAGCCAATAATTAGAAATTGTGCCAAAACCTGTTTTGGTATTCTGCAACGTCGTCAGTTTTATTTTTGTAAAAAATGTTTAACTTAATCTAACCTATTTGCCATTTATAATTTTAGTTACCACAAGAATCAGTTGCTAATTAGTTCTTTCTCGATCTGATCTAGAAAATAACAGATTATTACAAACATTTCTTAATTGCGCTTTAGCGCTCGTTTTCGTTTCAGTATTTTTTCCTATCTTTTTTAACTATATTTTAGATGTAAATTAGCGACTGACTCTTGCTTTTTACAATATAAATATGTGTTGATTATCATGTAATTTGATATATTCACTGTGAATGTCTCTTATAATAATGGTCATGTACTAATATTTTATTTGTCATGATTTTATTGAAATGTTGTGATATTGTACATGCATGAGACTCAAATAAAGATATATATATCTGTGGTACAACAGGTGTCCCAAAATGAGTATATCCTTTTCAATGGATACAGCTGTAGCATAAAAAAACAAAGTTAGACTCGAGGTATAGTTTGTAATTGTATCACTCATAAGTTAATAAGTCATTGTATCTCATAGTGCCATACTTCTGCCACTACATGCATAACCACCTAGTTATCACGTTTATAACTAGTTATGCATGAAAGTGTCCGTTGAGCACAAGAATTTAACTAGGAATTTCTAAGCACAAATCAAGAAACATTATCACAGGGTTATCTCCTCTTGCTAACAGATAGGTGTCATAATGATACACGGGGGGGGGGGGGGGGGGAAGAACTTTTTTTTTTTTTTTTAAAAAAAAAAAAAATTTTTTAAAAAAAAAAATTTTAAAAGGGGGATAATTTTTTTAAAATTAATTTTAACTAAAAAATTTTCACGGCATAATGACCCTTATGTCATAAGTATTCCAACTTTCAAAGTTACATAAATATCTCAAATGGAAATGTTCAACAAGTGGTGACATAAGCAAGAATGAGTGAAAATTGCTAAAGAATCGAATAAAGGGGCAATAATTGTAATGAAATATGACCTTGACCAGTACAAACTTTGGCGGCATCCTGACCCTTATGTCATTGGGAATACAATTTAAAAGTTTGATGAAGAAATCTTAAAAATGGAATTACCCAAGTAGTTTGTGAAAAATAAGACAAAAGGGGCAAACTCGTCAAATATGACCTTGACCTACAAAATTGGCGGCATCACAACCCTTTTGACATAAGCAATACAATCTGAAGTTTAAAGAAATTTAAGAAATGGCAAAGTATAGAAAACTAAGATAAAAAGGGGATAACTCTGTCAAATATGACCTTACCTACAAACTTGGCGGCATCACGACCCTTTGTTTATAAGCAATACAATTTGAAAGTTGATGAAGAAATATTAAGAAATGGCAAAGTTATAGCCAACGTTAAGTTCGTGACAAAATCCAAGTACAAAAAGGGGCATAATCTGCAAATTGACCTTGACCTACTAAATTTGGTCGCATCAGACCCTTGTCATAAGCAATACAATGTAAAGTTTGATGAAGAAATCTTAAGAAATGGCAAAGTTTAGCCAACGTTAAGTTTGTGCGACGGACGGACGGACCGACGGACCGACGGACGGACAAAGCGATCCGGCTTTTTTCCTATGTATCGCCTTTTCTCCGAAAGGGCGACACAACAAGATCCAACTTTCAAAGTTACATAAATATCTCAAATGGAAATGTCAACAAGTGGACATGCAAGAATGAGGGCTAAGTTGAAAAGGGCAATAATTGTAATGAAATCCTTGACAGAGTTACCTTCTCCTGCCTATGTTTGGGAATCATGATGGTAAAAATGTATTCCAACTCTCAAAGTAATATCTCAAACAGTTTAGCCAAAAATAGACTGGTACGTACTAAAAACTTAACCGATATTCTAAGTCGATAAAGGGTCTTATTATTTTTAGAAATCCTTGAGTCAAGTTGACAGAATTACCTTCTCTTGCCTACAGATGGTGGTAATGATGCAAACAAGCATTCAAAGTTTCAAAGCAATATCTCAAAGGGTTAAGTCAATAAGTGGATTTTACCCATAATCAATGTGTTTTCTATGTCAAAAGGGGCATAATTTTGACAAAAACCTTGGAAGTTTCAAAGCAATACCTGTTACGGTTTTGAAATAAAGTAGGGTGGTACGAACAACTTAACCAAGCTCAATACACTTTTTAAGTCAAAAAGGGACATAATTCTGACAAAAACCTTGACCGAGTTATGTACTCTTGTCTGTGGATGGAGGTTATGATTGTAAACAAGTATGGTAAGTTTCAAAGCAATACCTCTAACAGGTTTGAAATAAAGTGGGGTGGTACGAAAAACTTAACAAAGGTGTGACACCAACGAAGACCAAGACGCCGACGCGAGTAGGATAGCGCCCCTTTTCTTCGAAAAGTCGAGCTAAAAATGAGACTTTATGTTAAAGAAACTCTAGTCAACATTATTCATATGTTCGGTGCAGTCCTCTTAAAAGACAGTCGCTAGGTAGCCGGTTTCGGCTAAACTTCTGGTCTAACCTACACTTCTGGTCTAGGTATCCGGTTCTATATTTTATACGGAGTTACGCAGGTTCAACAATGTAGAAAGTACTGGAACAACCAAGTATGTCTGACATCACAACTCAAAGCTGCAAAGACCAAGGCTGTCTGACATCACAGCTCACAGCTGGAACAACCAAGGCTGTCTGACATCACAGCTCAAAGCTGAAACAAGCAAAGCTGTCTGACATCACAGCTCACAGCTGGAACAACCAAGGCTGTCTGACATCACAGCTTACAGCTGGAACAACCAACGCTGTCTGACATGACAGCTCAAAGCTGGAACAACCAAGGCTGTCGGACATCACAGTTAAAAAAGAAAAAACAAACCTTTTTTAAAAAAAAAGCTCAAAGCTGGAACAACCAAGGCTGTCGGACATCACAACACACAGCTGGAACAACCAAGACTGTCTGACATCACATCTCAGAGCTCGAACAACCAACGCTTTCTGACATCACAGCTCACAGCTGGAACAACCAAGGCTGTCGGACATCACAACACACAGCTGGAACAACCAAGACTGTCTGACATCACATTTCAGACCTCGAACAACCAACGCTGTCTGGCATCACAGCTCAAAGCTGAAACAACCAAGGCTGTCTGGCATCACAGCTCAAAGCTGAAACAACCAAGGCTGTCTGACATCACAGCTCACAGCTGGAACAACCAAGGCTGTCTGACATCACAGCGTACAGCTGGAATAACCAAGGCTGTCAGACACCACAGCTCGAACAACCAAAGCTGTCTGACATTATAGCTCACAGCTAAAACAACAAAGGCTGTCTGACATCACAACACACAGCTGGAACAATTAAGGCTGTCTGACATCACCGCTAAGAGCTGGAACAACCAAGGCTGGTTGAAATCACAGCTCAGAGCTCGTACAACCTAGGCTATCTGACATCACAGTTCACAGCTGGAACAACCAAGGCTGTCTGACATCACAGCACACAGCTGGAACAACCAAGGCTGTCGGACATCACAGCACACAGCTGGAACAACCAAAGCTGTCTGACATCACAGTTCACAGCTGGAACAACCAAGGCTGTCGGACATCACAGCATATAGCTGGAACAACAAAGGCTGTCTGACATCACAGCTTACAGCTGAAACAACCAACGCTGTCTGACATCACAGCATACAGCTGGAATAACAAGGCTGTCAGACACCACAGCTCGAACAACCAAAGCTGTCTGACATTATAGCTCACAGCTAAAACAACAAAGGCTGTCTGAGATCACATCTCAGAGCTCGAACAACCAAGGCTATCTGACATCACCGCTCAGAGCTGGAACAACCAAGGCTGTCTGACATCACAGCTCAGAGCTCGTACAACCTAGGCTATCTGACATCACAGTTCACAGCTGGAACGACCAAGGCTGTTGGACATCACGGCAAACAGCTGGAACAACCAAAGGCTGTCTGACATCACAGCAAACAGCTGAAACAACCAAGGCTGTCTGACATCACAGCTCACAACTGGAACAACCAAGGTTATCGGACATCACAGCACACAGCTGGAATAACCAGGGCTGTCGGACATCATTACACACAGCTGGAACAACCAAGGCTGTCTGACATCACAGTTCACAGCTGGAACAACCAAGGCTGTCGGACATGCATACATAACAAAGGGAAAAGTTCACAGCTGGAACGACCAAGGCTGTGGGACATCACAGCAAACAGCTGGAACGACCAAGGCTGTCTGACATTACAACACACAGCTGGAACAACCAAGACTGTCTGACATCACAGTTCCCAGCTGGAACAACGAAGGCTGTCTGCAACACAGTTCACAGCTGGAACGACCAAGGCTGTCTGACATCACAGCACACAGCTGGAACGACCACGGCTGTCTGACATCACAACACACAGCTGGAACAACCAAAACTGTCTGACATCAAATCTCAGAGCTCGAACAACCAACGCTGTCTGGCATCACAGCTGGAACGACCAAGCCTGATTGGCATCACAGCTCAAAGCTGAAATAACCAAGGCTGTCTGACATCACAGCACACAGCTGGAACAACCAAGTCTGTCTGACACCACAGTTCACAGCTGGAACAACCAAGGCTGTCTGACATCACAGTTCAAAGCTGGAACAACCAAGGCTGTCTGACATCACAGTTCACAGCTGGAACGAACCAAGGCTGTCGGACATCACAGCACAACAGCTGGAACAACCAAGTCTGTCTGACACCACAGTTCACAGCTGGAACAACCAAGTCTGTCTGACATCACAGTTCACAGCTGGAACAACCAAGGCTGTCTGACATCAGACTTCACAGCTGGAACGACCAAGGCTGTCGGACATCACCGCAAACAGCTGGAACGACCGAGGCTGTCTGACATCACAACACACAGCTGGAACAACCAAGACTGTCTGACATCACAGTTCACAGCTGGAACAACCAAGGCTGCCTGACATCACAGCACACAGCTGGAACAACCAAGGCTGTCTGACATCACAGTTCACAGCTGGAACAAGCAAGGCTGTTAAAGACAAGGCTGACTGGTATCACAGCTCAAAGCTGAAACAACCAAGGCTGTCTGTCATCACAGCTCGCAGCTGGAACAACCAAGGCTGTCTGACATCACAGCACACAGCTGGAACAACCAAGGCTGTCGGACATCACAGCACACAGCTGGAACAACCAAGTCTGTCTGACACCACAGTTGACAGCTGGAACAAACAAGGCTGTCTGACATCACAGTTCACAGCTGGAACAACCAAGCGGATAGCAAACAGCTGGAACACTAAGGCTGTCTGACATCACAGTTCACAGCTGGAACGACCAAGGCTGTCGGACATCACCGCAAACAGCTGGAACGACCGAGGCTGTCTGACATCACAACACACAGCTGGAACAACCAAG
Source organism: Saxidomus purpurata (assembly GCA_022818135.1). Lineage (NCBI taxonomy): Eukaryota > Metazoa > Mollusca > Bivalvia > Venerida > Veneridae > Saxidomus > Saxidomus purpurata. The sequence goes on along the minus strand of JAFMSR010000011.1, from coordinate 18,677,570 downwards.
ACTGTCTGACATCACAGTTCACAGCTGGAACAACCAAGGCTGCCTGACACCACAGCACACAGCTGGAACAACCAAGGCTGTCTGACATCACAGTTCACAGCTGGAACAAGCAAGGCTGTCTGCAACACAGTTCACAGCTGGAACGACCAAGGCTGTCTGACATCAGAGCAAACAGCTGGAACGACCTAGGTTGTCTGACATCACAACACACAGCTGGAGCAACCAAAACTGTCTGACATCAAATCTCAGAGCTCGAACAACCAACGCTGTCTGGCATCACAGCTGGGACGACCAAGGCTGTCTGGTATCACAGCTCAAAGCTGAAACAACCAAGGCTGTCTGACATCACAGCTCGCAGCTGGAACAACCAAGACTGTCTGACATCACAGCACACAGCTGGAACAACCAAGGCTGTCGGACATCACAGCACATAGCTGGAACAACCAAGTCTGTCTGACACCACAGTTCATAGCTGGAACAACCAAGGCTGTCTGACATCACAGTTCACAGCTGGAACGACCAAGGCTGTCGGACATCACAGCAAACAGCTGGAACAACCAAGGCTGTCTGACATCACAGTTCACAGCTGGAACGACCAAGGCTGTCGGACATCACAGCACAGCTGGAACGACCAAGGCTGTCGACATCACAGCACACAGCTGGAACAACCAAGGCTGTCTGACATCACAGCACACAGCTGGAACAACCAAGGCTGTCTGACATCACAACACACAGCTGGAACAACCAAGACTGTCTGACATCACATCTCAGGGCTCGAACAACCAACGCTGTCTGGCATCACAGCTCAAACTGGAACACAAGGCTGTCTGGCATCACAGCTCAAACAACAAGGCTGTCTGACATCACAGCATACAGCTGGAATAACCAAGGCTGTCTGACATCACAGCACACAGCTGGAACAACCAAGGCTGTCTGACATCACAGCACACAGCTGGAACAACCAAGGCTGTCTGACATCACAGCACACAGCTGGAATAACCAAGGCTGTCTGACATCACAGCACACAGCTGGAACAACCAAGGCTGTCTGACATCACAGCCACAGCTGGAACAGCCAAGTGTTAATTACAGCTGGAACAACCAAGGCTGTCAGACATCCACAAGCTGGAACAACCAAAGCTGTCTGACATCACAGCTCAGAGCTGGAACAACCAAGGCTGTCGGACATCACCGGAGGGTCACAGCTGGAACAACCAAGGCTATCTGACATCACAGTTCACACTTGAACAACCAAGGCTGTCTGACATCACAGCACACAGCTGGAACAACCAAGGCTGTCGACATCAAAACAGCAGCACACAGCTGGAACAACCAAGGCTGTCGGACATCACAGCACACAGCTGGAACAACCAAGGCTGTCTGGCATCACAGTTCATAGCTGGAACAACCAAGGCTGTCTGACATCACAGTTCACAGCTGGAACGACCAAGGCTGTTGGACATCACAGCAAACAGCTGGAACGACCAAGGCTGTCTGACATAACAGCTCTCAGCTCAAACAACCAAGGCTGTCTGACATCACAGCTCACAACTGGAACAACCAAGGTTATCGGACATCACAGCACACAGCTGGAATAACCAGGGCTGTCTGACATCATTACACACAGCTGGAATAACCAGAGCTGTCTGACATCACAGCACACAGCTGGAACAATCAAGGCTGTCTGACATCACAGCTCACAGCTGGAACAGCCAAGGCTGTCTGACAGCTTATCTCACAGCTTGAACAACCACGGCTGTCTGACGTCACAGCACACAGCTGGAACAACCAACGCTGTCTGACATCACAGTTCACAGCTGGAACAACCAAGGCTGTCCGACATCACAGCTCAGAACTGGAACAACCAAGGCTGTCTGACATCACAGCTCAGAGCTCGAACAACCAGGGCTGTCTGACATCATAGCACACAGCTGGAATAACCAGAGCTGTCTGACATCACAGCACACAGCTGGAACAATCAAAGCTGTCTGACATCACAGCTCACAGCTGGAACAACCAAGGCTGTCTGACAGCTTATCTCACAGCTGGAACAACCACGGCTGTCTGACGTCACAGCACACAGCTGGAACAACCAAGGCTGTCGGACATCACAGCACACAGCTGGAACGACCAAGGCTGTCGGACATCACAGCATGGCCAGGCGTCTGACTTGCCACGCTGGAACAATCAAAGCTGTCTGACATCACAGCCACAGCTGGAACGACCAAGGCTGTCTGACATAACAGCTTACAGCTCAAACAACCAAGGCTGTCTGACATCACAGCTCACAGCTGGAACAACCAAGGCTGTCGGACATCACAGCACACAGCTGGAATAACCAGGGCTGTCTGACATCATAACACACAGCTGGAATAACCAGAGCTGTCTGACATCACAGCACACAGCTGGAACAATCAAAGCTGTCTGACATCACAGCTCACAGTTGGAACAGCCAAGGCTGTCTGACAGCTTATCTCACAGCTGGAACAACCAAGGCTGCTGTCTGACGTCACAGCACACAGCTGAACAACCATCGCTGTCGGACATCACAGCACACAGCTGGAACAACCAAGGCTGTCTGACATCACAGTTCATAGCTGGAACAACCAAGGCTATCTGACATCACAGTTCACAGCTGGAACGACCAAGGCTGTCTGACATCACAACACACAGCTGGAACAACCAAGACTGTCTGACATCACATCTCAGGGCTCGAACAACCAACGCTGTCTGGCATCACAGCTCAAACAACCAAGGCTGTCTGGCATCACAGCTCAAACAACCAAGGCTGTCTGACATCACAGCATACAGCTGGAATAACCAAGGCTGTCTGACATCACAGCACACAGCTGGAACAACCAAGGCTGTCTGGCATCACAGTTCATAGCTGGAACAACCAAGGCTGTCTGACATCACAGTTCACAGCTGGAACGACCAAGGCTGTTGGACATCACGGCAAACAGCTGGAACGACCAAGGCTGTCTGACATAACAGCTCTCAGCTCAAACAACCAAGGCTGTCTGACATCACAGCTCACAACTGGAACAACCAAGGTTATCGGACATCACAGCACACAGCTGGAATAACCAGGGCTGTCTGACATCATTACACACAGCTGGAATAACCAGAGCTGTCTGACATCACAGCACACAGCTGGAACAATCAAAGCTGTCTGACATCACAGCTCACAGCTGGAACAGCCAAGGCTGTCTGACAGCTTATCTCACAGCTGGAACAACCACGGCTGTCTGACGTCACAGCACACAGCTGGAACAACCAAGGCTGTCTGACATCACAGTTCACAGCTGGAAAAAACAAGGCTGTCTGAATACGTTAGCTGGAACAACCAAGGCTGTCCGACATCACAGCTCAGAACTGGAACAACCAAGGCTGTCTGACATCACAGCTCACAGTTGGAACAGCCAAGGCTGTCTGACAGCTTATCTCACAGCTGGAACAACCAAGGCTGTCTGACATCACAGCACACAGCTGGAACAATCAAGGCTGTCTGACATCACAGCTCACAGCTGATAAAGAGGTGTTTGGTGTACATCACACACAGGGACAACATGTTGAAACGTCACAGTTGGAACAGCCAAGGCTGTCTGACAGCTTATCTCACAGCTGGAACAACCAAGGCTGTCTGACGTCACAGCACACAGCTGAACAACCAACGCTGTCTGCCATCACAGCTCAGAGCTGGAACAACCAAGGCTGTCTGACATCACAGCTCAGAGCTCCAACAACCAAGGCTGTCTGACATCACAGCTCAGGGGGGGGGGGGGGGGGGGTGGCAGTAAAGCTCGACAACGAGCTCGAACAACCAGGGTTGTCTGACATTATAGCACACAGCTGGAATAACCAGAGCTGTCTGACATCACAGCACACAGCTGGAACAATCAAAGCTGTCTGACATCACAGCTCACAGCTGGAACAGCCAAGGCTGTCTGACTGCTTATCTCACAGCTGGAACAACCAAGGCTGTCTGACGTCACAGCACACAGCTGGAACAACCAAGGCTGTCGGACATCACAGCACACAGCTGGAACAACCAAGGCTGTCTGACATCACAGTTCATAGCTGGAACAACCAAGGCTATCTGACATCACAGTTCACAGCTGGAACGACCAAGGCTGTCTGACATCACAGCAAACAGCTGGAACGACATAACAGCTCACAGCTCAAACAACCAAGGCTGTCTGACATCACAGCTCAAACAACCAAGGCTGTCTGACATCACAGCTCACAGCTTGAACAACCAAGGCTGTCGGACATCACAGCACACAGCTGGAACAACCAACGCTGTCTGACATCACAGCTCACAGCTGGAACAACCAAGGCTGTCTGACATCACAGCTCAGAGCTGGAACAACAAAGGCTGTCTGACATCACAGCTCAGAGCTCGAACAACCAGGGTTGTCCGTCATCATAGCACACAGCTGGAATAACCAGAGCTGTCTGACATCACAGCACAAAACAGCTGCGACATCACATCTCAAAGCTGTCTGACATCACAGCTCACAGCTGGAACAGCCAAGGCTGTCTGACAGCTTATCTCACAGCTGGAACAACCAACGCTGCCTGATGTCACAGCACACAGCTGGAACAACCAACGCTGTCTGACATCACAGTTCACAGCTGGAACAACCAAGACTGTCTGATATCACAGCTCACAGCTGCAACACCAAGGCTTCCCGGAACATGGAACGACCAAGGCTGTCTGACATCACATCTCACAGCTTGAACAACCAAGGCTGTCCGACATCACAGGTCATAGCTGGAACAACCAAGGTTATCGGACATTACAGCCACAGCTGGAACAACCAGGGCTGTCTGACATCATTAGCCTCTGTGAATAACAAGTGACACCTGGCACACGGTGGATCCAAAGCTGTTTGACATCACAGCTCACTAACACGAGGTTTTGATCAATCTTAGTAGAGGTCCACTAGGTAATTCACTGGTTCATAACGTACAGTTCATGCTGACAACAATTCTACATAAGTTACTTTCAAGGACATTTCAATTGGAAAGGCTTTCTGCATCATTTTCACAGGGACTAAAATGATAGCGCGGGGGAAAAGGATTTATCTAACCCCTGGAATACCAGAGCTTCTGAATCACAGGATACATAGTCAAACTGTCGCCATCAATCATATCTTGGAAGACAACTGTAATATGTAACTTCGATATCAAAAATAATATCAAGCAAAATACATGTCTGATCATAATACGCTAATATTTACTTTGTTATTCAAATCTGGATTTTCTATGTCATGAGCCCGCGGAACAAAGGCTGTCAACTTGACTCAATGGAACGGCTTTTTGTTAGATTTCTGTTTATCATGATAATGAAGCTTCTTGCTGTTGAACAACCAAGGCTCTTTACATCACAGTTCAGCTGAACGACCAAGGCTGTCTGACATCACAGCAAACAGCTGGACGCTAAGGTTGTCTGACATAACAGCTTACAGCTCAAACACAACCAAGGCTTCACATAAGCTCACACTTGAACAACCAAGGCTGTCTGATCACGGTGGAAAACCAACGCTGTCTACATCACGCATCCAGCTTTATAACTAATCATTTGTGAGCACACTCGATGAGAAAAATGCATTTTCACAATTTTACTCGACCCGTTGTCGACATCATAGCAACTTTTGGAATAACCAGGTCGAAATGATACTACCGCGGAACAAAGCGTGTCTGAAATCCCAGCCACAGCTGGAACGCCAAGGCGTCTGACAGTTATCTCACAGCTGAAACAACACAAGGTGACTGATGTTCGCACACTGGAAAACCAACGCTGTCTAAGATCACTGTTTTCTGGCATTTAAGACGTGATACACATTATCTGCAACAACCAAGGCTGCGACGTCACTCTTACGCTGAACATACAAAGGCTGTCCGACATGACATGTTAAATGGAACATTCATTAGGTTATCTTCAAGCTCAAGTATGGCTTTCTCATAAGACTCTTTAACCCTGACCCCGGAAGTGAAGTTTACTTTTCAAGATATATTTTGCATCAAATCTTAGTACAGGTCCACTAGGCCTGTACCAACCATGTACCCCCCCCCAATTTTAAATATCTAAGCTCTAGGCCTTGCGGTTTCAGAGAAGATTCTCCAGGAGGGTTAAATTTTGACCAAGGGGTCATAATTTGAACAATCTTGACAGAGGTCCTCTAGGCAATGCAGCATGGAATGGAATTATTTTAACAACTATGACAGGGTTTTTAACAAGGGACATTCCTGCCAAGTTTCATCAACATTGGCCTAAGGATTCTGAGGAGACATTGTTTGAAGGAAAATGTGAACGCATGATGTACTACACGACATATGTGGACGTACGATGTGCTAAGGACACGACGTACTTTGTACGCCAGATGGTGAGCGATACTAATACTCTGTTACAGGTGAGCTTAATTCAGGAGATGTAGGGGGTTGATATTAGAAAGAGAGATCATTTAATTATTTGAGCCAATAGCAATTTAATTTTGATAAATAGAATTTTAATGTTTTTATATTGAATATAGAAGAAAATAACAATTAAAGGACAATAACTCTGGAGTCTGGAGATACTTATCCAATTTTGACGAAAGTTGTGTGTGCACTGGGGCATTATGCTATTGTATTATGATTTTAAGTTTCATAAAATTGTACCTATTGGTTCTTGAGTAGACGAGATACTAGTCTGATAAAATTTCTGTTTTTTCAATATACAAAAATGTACTATATTTCATGCACTATTTCCAGTCTATTTTATATGATTTTGCTTTGTACACTGGGGCAGTTTTATCAGGCCCTGAAATTGGCACTGGATAGTAGACTGGCTCTAGAACAAAACAGTGAAATATTAATTAGTAAAAGGGATATTTAAGGGCCGGTTGACCAGGCTAGTTCTTGAGGTACGTTTCCAGATGGAAGGACAACGCCAAAACTTATATCATTCTGCTGTAGGCGGGGGATAATAATTTTTTGTTAACACTGGGCCCTTAGTTAAAATAAAGTAGCCGAGTACTGGCTGTCAACAAGAGAAAGGACTTTATTAAATGTTAATTCAAAATACATCCTGTAAAACTTTTATATGAGATAATTTTGTGAAGGTACATAATTAATAGTACTTTTTGTACTTCCATCAATTAAAATTACATACTGTTAATAATAATTTCAACAAAAGGATCATTTTTTATACATGATTTTAATAGGTACATATTGAAGGTAAAAAAAGGGATCAAGCCAGTCATATTCCACATGACCCTAAAGCTTCAGCTGCAGCTAGTGGAACACTTGCATTCTAACTGGTTAGTCTATCCCAAGAACTTCTTGGTACACGTACTTAGCATTCTAACATATTCATCTGATTACTTATTTTTCTGTGATTCAAGCGTATATTATTTGTTTCAATTCTTAGTTTTTAACCATCATCAACTCCCACCGAAAAATTTATACAGTAAAGGTACTGAGACAGCTGCTGCAGCATAGATCAGAGTAACTGTTCCTAATGCCTGCATTTTCATCTTCCACTCCAGATTTTTCTCTGTGTCTTTAAGCAATGTTTCAACCTCTGGACCAACATAAACCACAGCTCCTTCACCACTATCTAAAGTCCTATTAGCTAAAGCATGTCCAATTTTTTTTATTTCTTTATCAAACATTTTTTCTTGTCGCTTAAGAGCTGCAATAACTTCATCTAGTTTTGCATCCTTTTCTAAAACATGTTGTTTTTCTTGGTCTCTTGCGCTACTTTTAAGTGATCTATCAACTGTTATCCCTGTAGCGGACCTAACGTCGACCAAGAGCTGATACATTTTACCATACTGTTCATTTATAGTCGTAGTTAAATCCATTGTTTTCTCTCGATAAACTTGATTCATTTCTGTAGCGTCTGTTACAATACCTCTTAGTTCTTTCATTCTTAGATAATTATTAAAAGTTGTTCCAAAAATACCTATTACAGCCCCTATAATTGAACCTATAATTCCCCAGTATTTCATTCGCTCAGCCCTAGCCCTCTCTTTCTCATGGCTTTCTCTAAGAGCTGAAGAAAGAAAAGTAAATATACGTTTTTCATTTTCTTCCGCTACAGCAAGCTTCTCAAGAACATCCTTTTCTTCTTTAATGATTTCATTCTCCTTGGTTACAAGATCAAGATATGCATCAGTTCCTCTTTGTGTCTTCTCTATTTCCAATGCAACTACTTTGATTTTGTTCTGAACTCCGACCAGAGCCTGTTGTGTTGCTCGACGTTTCTCTTGAACACATCTATAATTATTCTCTGCCTGGAAATAAAGAATAGCATTACAATGTATACCTACACCGTAAACAAGCACTGGCTGCTAGCCTTCATATCAAATTTGCACTTGATTCAGTTTTGTCATTAAAATATGTTTTCTTTATAAACAGAATTTACATTTTAACAGGTTACTTTTGCCATGTACCTATTACTGAATTCCTATATATTCAAGGCAGTGGCTAGAGAACCACTAGACATTTATATTAGCGAACCAGATTTTTTTCTCCTATACCTATTATTGCTAATAATGTATAGATACAAATGGTGTAAAATGTATTTTTAGTATTTCTTTACTAACTCAGATCAAAAACTCGGATTACTGTCTAACTGTGTCCTATATTAGGACTGAAGTTTACATTTTTATTTACCTCAGTGCAGTTAAAGGGACTCAATCTTATTTTGTAGCACCGGTAACTTCGGTAAGCCACGTCAGCCATTTTAAAATGATATACCAAAAATAGCAGAAGACAGTGCTACAAGATATCAAGTCAGACCAAGACCAGACGCAGCTATCACTGGGGAAAAATTTAAAGAATTTTTTTGCACCATTTGTATCTTTGTATCTGCAATATGTAGATGACAAAAACTCCAGTTCACTGATATTGTTGTCTTGACAACCAATTTTGGTTCACCAGACCACTTCCTATATTCAATTTAAAGCTTTAATGCATGATTCAATGGAATGGTGCTGGATAATGTTAATGATTAGGTTTCTCAAATCTGTTATCTGTCTGCGTGAGTTGGTCATGACTAGCAGAATACCCCTACCTATATTGAAAACCCATAAATTTTATAACCTAAGTGGCTTTTGCTGTTATCAATTGTGTCCGTCTTGTTACTGTAAGTATAAAGGCTGTTACAATTTGTTACTAGTGTTACTAAGGGACACAGAAATGAGGAGAGATTTTAAATCTTATAACGCAAGTGGAGATGTTACCACTTGTTACTAAAAGTATATAGGGTGTTAGTAACCTTTTGTTACTAATATAAGCTGTTACCTTTTGAATGAGCAGAGATTTTAAATTTTACAATACAACAGTTGGTGTTTACATTGTAACTTGTGACAGTATGCATATTATACGGACCCTGCTTGTGATAGTTGATGATGTTACTTTTGTTGCTAGGAAAAAGGTTTGTTACTGGTAACAAAGATACAAGGGCATGTGACAACCTCCAGATTTGAACCATATATGTATACTGAGGTCAGTAGGTCAAGGTCACCATGACCATAAGAAGTAAGGTTATTTCTTTTTCCAAATTTATGATAGCATGGGGATAGATGGCCTGCCATCCACAAAATTCTAGTTTAAAATTTGTGGCAGGCATTCTTAAAGTCAAAACTTTCAATAACCAAGACAATGGTGGATTTACCCGAGTAAAGTGCAGTGTATTTTATCAGGATTTACATACAGCAATTATCATGATCATATCAATATTAACATTTCTACTTTCAGACATTGTTTTAGTCCCTAGTAAGTCTGAATTCCTACTTGTCCTATAAATAAGCCCTCACGTTACCCTAGCCTAATTAATTTGGGGTTTCAGTGTGACCCCTTTCACAGATCCGATACTTTATAACTGTCACCCTAATTTTAGTGTGCTCCATAGTAAGTGAAAAGTGTAGTTCCAATATTAGGTACAACCGGCGCATAATACACAATGTACCTAGTTCAAATAATAATTTTCTGCTCTAAAATGAAGAATTAAGTATCACTTAAAATGAAAACCTAAAATTCTATGAAATATCTCATCACTTTATAGAAATCTGAATGTTTAAACCTAAACATGCGATTGAAACTAGTTTACACATTCAGCATGATACATAGTTTATTTTCATATTTCACCAATTGATGCAGGTGTGTAAATAGGTAAATTTAACTTTGAATTGTGTTAGCATCATTTTTAAACTTAATCCTATCATGTGAAGTCATATTGGGTTTTACTGCATTTATAAGTGCCCAACAGACATGACAGAATTTTGTTGGGGATGTGTTCCCGGCTGCACATCAAAGTGAGACGTAGGCCGACAACTGTAAAATGTCAACCTGTAACATCAGTTTGCCTTCAAAGTGGAAATAGTGAGACTAACATCACCCATTTCACATTTAATTTTTCACAAATGGGTAACGCGGGGACTTATTTACAGGACAAGATTTCCATCGATACCAGTTGATTTTTGAAATATACTATAGTGGGGGAACCTACGCTGGAGGTATTTTGAATGTATATCAGCTGTTCATAAAGCAGGAAATCCTAACGGTAACCATTTTGATTTGATTCAGCGAAAACATAATGTTATCCCTGCTAAATTGAAACAAGATGTTGATGTGCGTCTTCACATGACTTTCTGGGAGCTATTGACACGACACATGTCAAAACTTGAAACTTCACCACGAAGGGAACCAATGCTGGTGGTATGTGATATTAGACAAAAAACAGGTGGGAAACAGTTTTTAGAGCCTAAATATTAACTAACAAAAGATAACAGCTTCCATAGAATATATATTTTTATATAAAAGAAATAAGTTTTATAAAAAATCCTAACTTTAACCACGGACCTATATACATTGTGTATATAGGTCCGTGCTTTAACTGGTTGAGTTTGATGTCTTTATCACGGACCTATTGTGTATATAGGTCCGTGTCTTTATTTAAGAATTTTTCTAGCGGAATGGATCTAGTACAATTGTATCGGCTGCTGTGACGTCACACAGCTGCATGCGCAGCTATCACTACATTTGCTGTAAAAGCATTTCAACGACTGTCAATGCTGAATATACCCTGAAAAATATTTCTTCATCTGTTTTTCCGTTAATAGCCGTTTTTCGGAGATACCACCAGCATAGGGATACCGCCGGGATAGGTTCCACCATTCTAAACATTGCAAAATATAACAGAAAAAAATCCTTACAATGTGCAACATAAATTTGCGCTCATTGGTGTGGATTTACTACCTTAGTAACATGTTCTTGGGCAAGACGGACCTCGGTAAGCCCCACGAAATCTTCATAAGCGTCTAGCCACCGGTTTATTCTTCCGCCGGTCACAGTTTGTAATGCGTTGTCAGCGCTTTGATATCCAGTAATTGATTTATTTCTTATTTGAAAAGTTCGTACACTCCGTGCATATGATACTGAGTTTTTCAAAAGATATCTATTTAATGCCATTGCATGTAAATTTCATATCTCCCGATTCCTCCTTCACCTGTCATGCATATATTGCGCCCGAATGATCTTGATCCTTATTTTGGAAGTTTATCATCCGGAAAATCATAATTTGTTAGTAAACGGATTACGGATAATTTTACGGCAACACAACATGCATGACTGCCTTCCACAAGCTCTTTTATTATATAGTACTGCAATACTTAGAAACAGTATATGATATTGATATAAATTTGATTGTTTTATATCTGCCATGTGTTTGTAAACTTATGTTGCCTGCATAATATGGGCCTCGCTTATTTCTTTTACATAATTGTAAACGCTTTCCAACGGTATATAAATTATCATTGTACATGAAGAATTATGGAAATAAATAGGTACTGCCGCGTTTTCAGTCAAACCATACAATGATGGCCGGATAGGGCCAGACAATACACATTCCCGTTTAGTGCTTTGATTACTGTTAGTATAGGTCTTTGCTTTAAATTGCCATGTGCAGCCTGACCTGGGCTCCAACCCAGCACTTTCAGACTGAGCTACCATTATAATATTCTTTCCACAGTTTCAGACTGAGCTACCATTATAATATTCTTTCCACTTTTTATAATCACGTCCTCGATAAAACCCTTGCCACGAGTCATATTTGTCAAAGTCTAAAAGGTAATAACACTGCGTCAACAAGAGAAGTACTCTTAGAAAAGAGGACAGGGGATGGGATGTTTGTGTGTGGGGGGGGAGGGGGGACGGTAACAAACACCTATGCGTCTAAAGTTCCTTCACATCTCTTATACAAGTGTCACAAAGAATTATAAGACTGTTTAAACTGGAGATTATTGGTTCAAATCCAATTGATGACTATAATCAAACTAGGTCCTGCTCTCCCTACAAAATGGATGAAGGAACTGAGCTAATCTGTCTATTCTTGATTGCGAAACAAGTGCCAACCACTTAGATATCTCACTGATCCTGTGTCAAATGCTGTGCTGCAACTGCTCCACAATTTTACTGCTATTCTGTGAAAACATTTATGTACATGTACATAGCCAGGGATCTTATATACTGTAACCTAATGAAATCTGACGTAGCAAACTAATTTTTGCTGGATTTTATGCTGGTGCTGATCTAAGAATTAGAAATCCTAATAAGAAAATTCAGCGTAATCATTTCTTATAAAAACAAGAGGGCCATGATGGCCCTTTATCGCTCACCCGAGTACAACTGCTTTTAACAAAGTTGTTACGGACCTGGTTAATGTGTGCGAGACTAGGGCTGCATACTGGTATGCGATATAAATCGAAAAACGGTATTATTGGTTCAATTGATACATCGTATCAAATGTCAAAACAACCTTTCTGACAAATTTCCAGGATATTTGGGCTGAAAATGTAACCTCTTAGAGTGTTAACAAGGTTTTTCCACATTTGGGCTCTGTGACCTAGTTTTTGACCCCAAATAACCCATATTTGAACTTGAGCTTGAAATCATCAAAGCAACCTTTCCGACAAATTTCCAGGATATTTGGGCTGAAAATGTTACCTCTAGAGTGTTAACAAGGTTTTTCCATATTTGGGCTGTGTGACCTAGTTTTTGACCCCAGATGACTCATATTCTAACTTGAGCTAGACATCATCGAAACAACCTTTCTGACAAATTTCAAGGATATCTGGGCTGAAAATGTAACATCTAGAGTGTTAACAAGGTTTTTCCATATTTGGGCTGTGTGACCTAGTTTTTGACCCCAGATGACCCATATTCTAACTTGAGCTAGAAATCATCTTAACAACCTTTCTGACAAATTTCCAGGATATTTGGGCTGAAAATGTTACCTCTAGAGTGTTAACAAAGTTTTTTGATATTTGGGCTGTGTGACCTAGTTTTTGACCCCAGGTGACCCATATTAAAACTTGAGCTAGAAATCAACCAAACAACCTTTCTGACAAATTGCCAGGATATTTGGACTGAAACAGTAGCCTCTAGAGCCTTAACAAGATTTTTCTATTTTTGGGTCATGTGACCTAGTTTTTCATCTGAGATGACCCATATTCGAACTCGTGCGATTAATTACTGGGACAAACATCCTGACCAAGTTTCGTGACAATTGAGGCAAAAATGTGACCACCAGAGTGTTAACGAACTAAGTGTGGACGGACGACGGACATTCATCGATCCAAATAGCTCACCCTGAGCCTACAGCTCAGGTGAGCTATAAAAATATCAAAATCAGCAAATATAAAGAGACATTATGCGCATCTTACTGCACACAGTGTTTTTTGGTGATAGTTTTATAAAAGCAATTTTCGGTTGCTGTGCATTTGAATGTGCTAAACTAATGATAATGCCTCATTAGTATTTGAAGTTGATCCTTTAATAATAAAAAAAAATTGGACTAAGAAGATAATAGTTCCTTTCTCCGCAGTGTCCTCCCCTGTATTATTGTTGTTGTTGGTAGAGATTTCGGCAGTGGAAGGGAAGCAACTCCTGCATGCAGTTGTTCTTTTTTTTTAATTGACTCTCCCAGTCAAAATAGGAAAAGTAATATTTGGAAAGTTATTATTTCGAACTGGTAGCAGGAAGAGTTTGTTGTATTGGGTTAAAAGTTATTATTTCCTGTACCCTTTTTACACACACTTATCTCAGCTGGATTTTTACTTGAAAAAAATGTGCATAATTCCACTTTAAGTAACAATGAAAAACAAACAGCTTTTTTGTCTTTCTGTTCATTTATTTTGGAACAAAATTAATAACCAAAACTAACTTGTAATACAATATCATTTCGCCAATCAAATCTGACTGGGTTAGCACTTATTGCGTCATGACATAAAATTTTCACAAAAAATTATACATTAATGTTTACAAACTATGCAATACCATTAGCACAGTCTGTGCCATTAGTATTCTTTCTTCCACAATGTGCATTTTGTGAATTTTATGCATTTTGTTACTGTACTACAAGACTACTCTTTCAAAAAATACTTAACTTTCTTACTATTCATGTTCATAAAGGGGTTTTAGTCCTGTTGCACGAAAACATCCAGCCATAGTAAACAAATAATAAAATTTCTGATCATTTTTTGTCTTTTTCTGTATTTGAAATTATAAATGTATTTAAACTGACATACACACTTAATTGTATTTCAGAATTTTCAGTTGTGTACAAAGAGACATCAGGCCAATTTGAACATGATCCAAAACATCATATACATGTATTTTGATACGATGTTTGTACAACAAACAAAAAATACTGGAAGTGTAAATAACGTAAATAACTCAGAAATACTAGCCATAAGTAAACAGTTTATCCCTTTTGATTTCAAAGGCAATCGGGGAAATAGAAAACATAAAAACATTAAAAATACTAAGACATTTATACCACTGTTTCTTACAAATTAAGCACTATTCATAGGAGTCCAATTCATTCCTGAATGTATTTTGTATGAATGTATTTCAGAGACCATACTCTTACCATGAATGTTTTTCTTTCACCAAAAAGTCCTTCAATATTCTTTATTTCAATAAGAAAAAGATGTTTTACACAATTTCTCAATCTAAAACACATGTTTGATTTATATATTTCATTAGGTTTTGTTTTTCCATGCCACAACTTTGTTTTTTTCTTAAATAAGTACATGTACATTAACAATTACAGTAATTTTGAAAGACACGATTCCCACCTCTTCAGTGACATGTTTATATAAACTGTGAATCAGTCTAGGTTATATCAAGACCAGTCCAACTCTTTGTGAGTTTTTGGACCAGTCTGTCATACAAGCAGAACACAGTCTGCAAAATCTAGACTGATTCACAAATGAACTTAATAGCCCTGCTGCTGAATTCACTAAAACTTTGAGTCAACCTATCAACATCATTTCCTCTACAGAACATCATGTAAATCATGAGTAATCCAGTTACAGTCCGAGAAATGTAAGTTAACTGTCAATACATCACAGTATCATTACACTTTACATTATATCTACACTGCCAATTTGTGCTTTAACATGCTTCCAAACCTTAGCCCTAAAAGCTACATGGACTGGACTAGTGTCTTGGTACTGAAGTGTAAAAGGATGTAAAGTCATTTGAGACTGGAATAAACCTAAAATTTTCATTTTCTAACAAATCTTCAGCATATTTTTTTTTAATTTGCAGCTATCAATAGTCTGGTGTAGTACTCTTTGGTAAAATTTGTTGTCCAACTAAACTCTCCATTTTACACAGTGCAGATTAGGTAGACTTTTTCCAATTGGTCCATGTTGTAAGCCTATTATTGTGATGTAGATCTGTCAGAATTGGCTGTCCGCCTTTTTATGTTGAATAGATCTCAAAGTAGACTGGTTCTCCTTTATCCGACATGTCCATTTTGCACACTGCATATAATCGTTGTTTTTTTTTTTATCAGACTGGTTATCTATTTTAAATGTAGTTTTCACTAGTTGACTGGTTATGATGTGTAGAGTTTAAAGTCGACTGGTTGTAAGTTTAGAGTGAATTGTTTCAGCAGCAGGGATTAACCTCAGCAACCAGACTGGCTTATATCACCACCACTTCTCTTGGTCACATTCATCACTGTGAATACCTGCAATACAAACAGATCAGTACTAACAATACCTAAATGTTATCAAATGTTGCCGACGTTAAAATGTGATGAATAAATGTTACCAGAGATGAAGCCTAGATATAAGCACCAGACTTTACTGCGATAAAAAAGCTTTTTGAATCTCAGCATTCTAATGGACTAAATGTGATTTCACAAAAAAACTCTTCATCAATTTTGAAAATTACATATTTTCTACATTTATTACAGTTTTCTGGGCAGCCTGAGCAATCAGCAACTATATACAAGTGTGTTTAACAGCTGAGAAATTGAATTCATGTTGAAGTTATCACAAACCTCCGAGCATGTGGGATGTATACCAATGGTCTCGTCAAAATCAGCTTTTGTTGCATTGAGCTTCATTGCTACGGCATATCCCTGTGTTATCTCCCCTGCATTAGGACCTAACACATGAAATCCTATAACCCGCATCTGAAACCAGAACAGCATTAAAGTTTAATGCTCCATGTACATGTATTAAAATCAGTATAAAGATGTTTCAAATGAACAATGTATGTTCTGACATGCACTGTAGAAAGCAGTGAAGTCCATTTTTGATTGCACATAATTATTCATCCAATCAAAACTCAATTTTCCTGCTAAGTGAATACTCAGGAATCTTATTCATTACTCAACAAACCTCTACTGTCCTTTCTGACCTTACAGTCATCTTGACTATGGTGGACTTGGTCAACTCTCAATTTCTTTAAACTATGAACTTAGTCAAAACTGTATTAATCTGGATCACTCTCCCAATCATAATTCATGTAACTTAAATTTATGTTCTTTCAATTAATAAAGCAACAGACAATACTATACTGAGGTGATCAGGTAAAGAACACTGTAAAATAATCAGGTAAAGAACACTGTAAAATGATCTGGTAAAGAACACTGTGAGATGATCAGGTAAAGAACACTGTCAAATGATCAGGTAAAGAACACTGTGAGATGATCAGGTAAAGAACACTGTTAGATGATCAGGTAAAGAACACTGTCAAATGATCTGGTAAAGAACACTGTAAAATGATCTGGTAAAGAACACTGTGAGATGATCAGGTAAAGAACACTGTCAAATGATCAGGTAAAGAACACTGTCAAATGATCTGGTAAAAAACACTGTCAAATGATCTGGTAAAGAACACTGTCAAATGATCTGGTAAAAAACACTGTCAAATGATCTGGTAAAGAACACTGTAAGGTGATCAGGTAAAGAACACTGTAAAGTGATCAGGTAAAGAACACTGTAAAATGATCAGGTATAGAACACTGTATGATGATCTGGTAAAAAAGAACACGGTCAAATGATCCGGTAAAGAACACTGTAAGATGATCAGGTAAAGAACAACACTGTAAGACGATCAGGTAAAGAACAACACTGTAAGATGATCAGGTAAAGAACAACACTGTAAGATGATCAGGTAAAGAACAACACTGTAAGATGATCAGGTAAAGAACACTGTAAGAAAGTTAGTTTTATACTCACATCATCTGGTTTAAGGCAAACAAGCTTTGCATAGCAAGCATTGTCTTCTCTGTGAGGTACCGACCATTCTAGTGGACGGAAATTTGTATGGTAAACCTGAAAATTCAAAATTACTTCTGCACATACATGTAAAATTCTTTGATTCTATTTTGAACATTTGCCTGTGAAAAGCTTGTCATTTTTCTAAAATAATGCTAAATTGACCCTGATCTTTGATTAATCACTAAAGCAAACAAACTTTCATAACTGGAAATGAGACCTGTGTGCAAAAACTTAGTTCTTTACAATCTTATTTTAATTCAGCTTAGCTCAAATCTAAAATGAAAACAATAAGTTTTACTTCTATGCTTTCCTCTCCGAATTCTTTGACAGCATCTTCTTCCGAGTATCCAATGGCTCCGTACTCTAAAGGAGTGAATACTGTAGTCGCCACTTTCTTATAGTCTGTCTGTAACATACAATAAACATATTCATAACGCAACACATTTTGAATGCTCATTTCTTCCATATTTGACTACTATTCTGTAATATTTAGTTCATTTACATATGCATCAACACAATTTACTCAAACTGCATGGATTTTTTTTTTCATAAGGCTTAAATTCAAGTCATTTTTATGAAATAAAAATTTGCCGGTTTATGTTAATATCAAGACACCATCGTTTTATTTTGGCCATGCCTGTACCTGTTATTAGCAAACAAGGTGGCACAAGAGCATCGCACTCCTACCTCAGCAGTTGCCTATTCAAATCCTGACAAAGGACTCTGACCAGAACTTATATGGTCCCCCCTCTCTGGCCAAAATGCTGGTCAGAACTAACACCAAGAGTAATTATCATACTAATATGTTGCAAGACCTTAAGTCTACAATTGATTTTAAAATACAAGTTTATTCCAGGAAACAAGATTACAGGCAGTCTATAGGAAACAACATAAGGGGAGCGGTGGTGTAGAGGATAAGGTGTATGCCACTCATACCGGAGGTTGCGGGTTCGAGCCCCACTGGGGACATGACCATACCTCCTCATATGACACCAGTACTGGTTTTTCCTGGGAGTGGACTCAAGAGTGACTCGATAAGCTACAAGCTTTCTTCACAATCGAGCTAAAACAAATTGGTATAAACTAAACAACATGCTTTACCTGTCTTGTACTATTTGAGAACAGTCTCTTAGCTAGCAGATTTCCTGCCTGTATAGCTACTGGAGTCAGTTCCGGTTTCCCTTCCAGAATATCACCTATAGCATAAATGTTGGATATGTTTGTTTGTTCATTGTCATCAACTGGAATGAATCCATTTCTGCCGAAAGATAAAAAACATTTCTTGATTGTTACATGACTGCTACTTTCTTTGGTAATGAAGATCAAACGTTATTTACAGTCTGAAACATATTTCAAATTTCTTTAGAACTATCAAGAGATTCTTGCTTAATTACTAACCCATAAAACTTGATAAAACTTTTTAAACAAAGTCTATGTTTAAATCTCCAACAACTAGAATCATGTAAAGTGTTCTTCCCAACACTTTCCCATTTGGGACAAATGGTACTATATGAAACTTACAAAGTGAAGATCTTCCAAATTTCTATGCAAGTAATACATGTATTATATTGAAGACACTTTTTGGAGTACAGCTAACCAAACAACTGATGTACGTTATACACATAAAGTAAAATACGCACTTATTAACCTGTACTCCTACTTTATCTAGTCCTATAGTTCCAGTACAAGCGTCCCTGCCAATTGCAAAAAGTACCTGAAATGAGCAATTAAAGCATTCATAATATTATACATATTTTTTCTATTTCCACATCACAAATATGCAATAATCTGTTTTTGGTGCATTCACCATTAATTTCATCTTTTACTTCCTTGAATTAACATAGCAATACTCTTCAATTCTGCTACTTAATTCAAAATCATTGCTCACCTGGCTACCATTGGCTATAGTACAAGGTCAGAAATCACATTACAATGATTACAGGAAGGGTCGATTTTATGATTTTAGACAAGAATACTTTTTAAATTTTCCTTTCATAAGCCTTTGTGAAATCAATTGACCTCTCGGGCAGGGTCAGTCATGATTTGAAAAAAATTGGTAGATGTCCACAAAAAATGCTACATGCCAAATACCTATGCTCTAGGCTTTGTGGTTCAGAGAAGATTTTTCAAGTTTTTCCTATATAAGCCTGTGTGACCCTGGGTTGGTCAAACCTTGGGTCAGGGTGCACTTGAACAATCTTCGTAGAGGTTTGCAAGTCAATGCTACATGCTTAATACTAAATTCTAGGCCCTGTGGTTTCAGAGAAAAAGATTTCATAATTTTAAGTGTTCATATTTGTTGCCATAGCACCCACAGTCCTGAATGGAATAGAAATCTTTGAACATCTTTGATTGAGCTTCATGCAAGGAACATCCCTGCCAAGTTGCATCAACATTAGCCATGTAGTTTTAGAGATGTCGATTGAAGGAAATGATGTACGGATGGACGGATGACAGATTGTGAGTGTTCCTAATAGCCCACCCTGGCATTTTGTCCAAAAAAAGCACCAGTGGTTGCTACATCCAGACTAGAAATGTCAAAATGACGAACATATTCAGCAGAAAGTGGTTACATTTAAGCATTTCTTTTAGTCTTAATCACTATGCTAAGCCTGCTCCTGCTGACTTTGTAAAGGAACCATGAGGGTTGTATCAGCAGTGGGCATTAATAACTATTAACCATTAATTAGTCACTTCTGTTTTAAATCACAGCTAGAAAGGAACTGCTAGCTTTCTAACATTAACATTTGATTATTTGCTCGTCAGACTCAAACCCAAGACCATCATACAATAAGTCACAACAGTGTTTTAAGTCTAAACTGCCCAACTGCATCAGTTTAAAGTCTTAACCGCCTAACTGCATCAGTTTTAAAGGGGCACAACCTTCATCTATCAGATTATATTCTCCAAACATAGATTGTGTGTTCAATGAATGTAAAATGATAAATAAATACTATTTCAAAGAAGAACCTATCGCGAAAAATGTCTCATTTTACTACAACTAATCAATATAGAGGCTTTCTGTAATAAATCACATCCACCGATTTATTGTACAACAACAACTCTACATAGATTATTGAATGGTTTACAGTACTGCAGTATATTCTAAACCGCTGATTTAATCAATAATGTCTGGGAATGCATAGCTGAAACTTTTAGGTTACGTTATATTACTTCAAAGCAGGGTCAGGAAAACCGAAAATTTGCCGGTCTGGACCGATTTTCAACTTGCTGGACCGATTCACGCCACCAAAAGTTGCTTAAAAATCGGTCCGAGATTTCAAAAAAAAAAGTCATAAAATCGCTTAAATATGACAAAAGGAGTTGCTTGTGTAATTACACTAGCATCTGTGTTATTAGCACCTATAATACCCCAAAACGTGTCATGTTAATGACACCCGGCGGTCTTTACCTAATTGGTCCAACACACCAGTTCACAATACCTCGGTGTCGCTATCACGTTATTGATTAAAGGATTTTATTAATGTGTTTGCAGCCGATTGACTCTATGCCGGACCGATGTCTTTAGGGCGCTAATCATTACCTACACTTTGCCAACATTATTGGTCATTATGATTTAATTAAAAACGATTCGGTCCACGTGTACTTTTGACCGTAAGAAAACAGTTGAAAGAAATATTAAAAGATAAAACCCAAGAGTTAATTTTTATTACTCAAATGGGGCGGCTATATAATGTATATGTTCGGGCATTCAATGCCTTTCGATTTATTGTTGAATGGCACAACGCCACATATTTGCGATGTTCAAAAAATCAAATGACCGAAATGGCAAACCGGGAATAACGAAACAAATAACCGGACCGGCAACCGAAGTAAGGTTCGAAAGTCGGAAGGGGAAGCCGAAAGAAAATGTTAATCGGTCTGGCAACCCGAGAGGCAAAAAAATATTCAAAAGCGAAACCAGGCGACAAAAATTATATTGCCTTACCTGACACATGGATTATTACAAAACTTTGTGGGGGTGACTTTGAACGTAATCAGTTCTAAACGAAATTGAACACACTTTCAATGATAAAATCGCATGGAAATTATCATATTTATTTATGAAAACTGGCTCGATATTTTTCTATTACTTAGAAATTCCGTTTCTTATTCCTTTATGGCGAAAATTATGTAAAGTTTATCCCTTAGAAAATGGAACGCTCCACGTGGGAGCCGGCGCATTTATTTTATCGACTGGTTTACGGGATTTACTAATCAATAATGAAAGAAGATAAACATTTTCGTTTTTGGGAACATTTTGGAATCCAAAGGAGGAAACTAAATACTTTAACCGTTCCATGATCATGCACAACAAAGGAAAGATGGTTGAAAAATATATAAATCCCGTCCAAATTTTTTTTTTTTTTTTTTTTTTTTTTTTTTTTTTTTCGGTTTTGTTCACTTTTTTGGGGGGTGACGATGTTCCCTCGACGTGTCCGGACCGATTGAGATTTCAAAATTTCCTGATCCCTGTTCCAAAGATTCTATTATTTATGTTTTGAAGGTTATTTAGTTTGACTTCACTTATGACTGTCTTTTATTTAATAAGCTCAATGTACATGTGCTATTTGATAACTTATACATGTATCTAATTCCTACCCTACTAAATTTCTGAAATGGACACCTGTTAATGAACACCTGTTAATGGACACCTGTTAATGGACACCTGTCAATGTTTCCTCTTGGACAGTACCAGTAACTGTTTAAAGGGATGGATTAAGTGCAGGAATAGCAAACAGTGTCATGTCACTTGCAACCAGCAGGGTACAGGGGTTATACCATGAACACTTACAGTGTTGAATTCATCTTCATACGGGGTACCATCCGAGTACTTCCCTGTGACTTTGTATCTCCCTGGAGTTCCTTTCTCTATTTCTTCAACCTGAAAGTTATTGTCAAAACATTCAGTCTATACTTTCAGAAGCTTAGATACGATGACATCTTTTTAAGCACAGATTCACAGTTAAGGACAAATTACTATCTGCCATAGGTAAAGGTTTGCTTTTTAATTTAGAAATCATTTTATGATGAAAGGGAACAAAATTTGCATAGGTAAAAAGTTGTTTTCATTCACTTAAGGTAACTTCAGAAATTGGGCCTTTGAAAAGAAAAGTTCCATCATCAAATTACAGAGGTCAATGTCTGTTGGAGTTGACAAGATTCACCACTTGCAGAGGTCAATGTCCATTGGAGTTAACAGTATAGTTTCAATGAAATGCCTTCCTTTAAAACTGATCTTCCAGAAAAAATATTACAGGTTGATGCACCGATGGCTACCATTATCCCAGCAGTGGGTCAAAAACAATTCACCAAGAAAGAGACACTGAATAACTTATTTTAACATGTCTTTTTCTCTTGGTCAGCAGTCACATCATATCTTATATCAAAGCAATCTATTTTTCACTCTTATTTCATCAGCAACTGTCTTTTCATAAGTATACAATTAATCATGCCTTCGATTTCTGCTATATACTGTTAGAACAAAAGTGGTTAAAGAACACTTTTCTCCAATACCTTTGTAGGCACACAAGGTCGTACAAATTTGATGCCATGGTTGTCCATATACTCTCCTATCTTGTCGGCCATCTGTTGGTCAAACCCACGCAGCAAGATTGAGCGTACCATAATCGTAACGTCCATTCCCATCGCCTGCAGGAACCCGCCACACTCCAACGATACGTAAGACGCTCCCACCACAAGTGTCTTACCCGGGCGGTAAGGTAAGGAGAACAAGTCATCACTAATAATACAGTACAAACATACATTTATGTTAACCTTCTCAAGAAAATGGTACAAATCTCCAAGCACACTATTCCAATACTTTACTCAATTTCAAAAACTAATTTGGACATCCCTTAACTTAATCTGCATCTTTTCAGTTAAAGTCACTTCAAAAATCTCCCCTGAAAATAAGACGATGATCAGTGCACTGCACATCTTAAGCAGAAACTCTTGAAAAGAAATACCTCCTACCAACTAGGAATTTTACATTTCCTATGTTTATTTTATTTTCTTTTGCTTACACGTTCAACAATCAACTAATATAGGGGTACTTGAGTAAAATTTATCACATAATTATTGAAGAAAGATAACTTTGATCAACAGAACTTTTGTATGGGCACAAAATTGTCTTTTTGTCTGCTAAGCCTCATTAAAATATTTTCTTTAAAAAGCTCGACTTTATCTTAAAGTTTATGAATCTGATGAATAACTTGTATGTTTTTTACTGAACCTCTAGACTTAGTGTAAATTGTTTATTTTACTTGAATGTATGGATAGGAAAAGCAAGTGTGTACCTTGTAATGCCAAACTCCTTAGCCCCTGGTATATCTGGATATCGGGGCCGTTCACCTGTGGCCAGAATAAATTTGTCTGCTGTATAGGTCATTTCCTTCCCCTTTTTGTCAACAGCCTGTATAACAGTATATAACATATAAATGCCACTTTATTTGACATCGTACAATCTGGGCTCAAATTTGTAAAATATTTTCTCCAGGATAAGCCTTACATCTAAAGCTTCGGACCAATCAGATTCAAAATTAAACTTCCTTTAAACCAAACAAAAACCAGATATCAAATTAAACTTGATAGATTCAAATATTTAACAGAAAGACTTAATTTTCATTTAAGGCAAAAATCAACAAACAAGTACAACAATAATGACAGTCCTGTTAGAACTGTAAACTTATTTAATACATGTTGTATTACTAACCTTGACCTTGTTCTGGTCTACAAACTCTGCATAAGCATTTTTGTATTCCACTTTTTTATCCCTGAGCTGTACTCTATATCCCCAATTCAAAGATCCTATATGATCCTGAAATGTGTGTATTAACATAAATGTTTCAAACAAAACTACAGCAAGTCCCATTTTCTTTCTAAAATTCTATTAATATTTCTTGAATTTTTTTTCCTATTTCAACAGTTCCAGTTATTTACAAGGAGGCAATTGGTCCCATCGTTGTTCTTGGCAAGGCTTGTTACAAGACTTCTATCCTCCATAAGAAACTGCCAACTTTCTTGCATAGCTAAATATGGTCAGTAGCAGGGCCTGAACCCATGAACCTCAATGCCAGATCTTTTGGTTACAAGCCGACAATTTGAACTACCATATCTGACCATGGAGGTCCACCTTCTCTTAATTAAAAAGCTTTTATTAAAGCATGATTTACCTTGAAAGTTGAAAAAATGGAAAAAGAAAACTTTTGAAAGCACACTGCTGTTGGTCAAAAATTTGTAATTCTAATATTTTGTCTTTTTTTCTAGCTAAAAGTCTTGGTCCACCTCTGTGGTCCAGGGGTTAAGAGTCACCAACTTGAAATTACTGTAACCCCTCATTGATTGAGTGTCACGGGTTCGAGCCCTGCAACTGACCATGTCTCTTAATATGAGAAAATTTTCAAACATTTCTTTTTCTGAAAACTATGATGTCCTGATGAATAACAATTCTCCCAATTATCATAAGATTCATTTTATTACAGTCTTCAACTCAAAAGAGCTTTTGCACAGCGTCGCCCAAATGTTTGCCCTTGAGAAGGTTTGTTTACAAAGTTTAAGGAGTCAGGATTGACACTCTGACTGCTGGTAGGGAAAATTGATTATCCTAAACAATTAGTTGGCAACTTAATTCCAAGACTGTTTTACAATATTACATTTGATTACTCACCTGAATTGCATTTTTCATTGTTTCCCAATTATGGTCAACTGCAATCAAACAAAACAGAAATACAATAGTGAGAAGGAGAGATACCACTTATAATGACAGAGACATTTCTACCACATGAATTTCAAATATGGACTGGGCCGAGTAAAATTTCAACAACACTCCTCTTTATAAGTTTGAAGAAACTGCTCAGTAAGACTTTTGTAAAATTTAAAGGGCAAATACTGAAGAGATAATTAAAGTGGAGTAATTTAATCTGTCTCAGAGAAATATGTTTAGAACAATAAAATGCATGCATGTCAAGTTTCAGCAAACTATTTCAAGCAATGCAAATGAACCCGTTAAACACAACAGGATGACTGGAACTGACAGGACACTACAAGATAGAACAGCAACGGTAAGAGTGAGGTAGAGCACAACAGGACAGGGTAGTATGATTACTATTACAGCCCCCATTTCTCTTTGTAACTCAAGGGTAAATCTTCAACATTATATAACTGTTTCAATTATACCTGAAATGTGATTCTTTTCAGGAGAAAATTCAGCAAGTGGTTACCTATAAAGCATTACTGATACCTTGACACAGTTGGAATATGTTTCCATCAGCAGCAATACTAAACAAAACAAATATAATCTAATTCTACTGTCAACACACAAATCAATTAGGAAATAAGTGAGTAGATACATACTTTTTTCAGGCATTTGCCACCCAAACTCTTTGGCATCATGAAAGGTGTGACCTTAAACAGAGAAAAATTGAGTTTACATTACATGTGTGTGTAATATGTAACTGTAAACTGGTTAATTCATGTGATCAAAATTTCGCGATTTCTGAGCAGAGAGACGCATTTGCAAATTTTAAATTCATGAAAGGAGAATTCTCCAAGAGTAAATCTATGTGAACTGAATGTTTCACGAGATTATAAGATTAATGAAGTAGGACATTTGCAAAAACAGCAAAAATTATATCATCACTAACACTACCCAATATTCAGTATTTCATAGAACCATTCCTTCCATGACTAACAATGATTTAATTCTTTAAGCCCTACCCCTGGTAATAATCTGAAAATACACCTATCCATCTTTCATTTGGGATAGTACCATATATTTATCACAGGTGTACAGTGAAAATATACTGATTTTTTAAATAAAAAACAAATAGAGAACAGGCTCATGTAATCTGGTTATGTTGTATGTCATTGTGGTAGGAGTTTTAGCATTTGAGAGCAAGAAATCTGAAAGGAAGTTTTCAAATATTTAACAATTGATTCAAAACTGAGGACCCAAAATGTCCAGATGACTAACTACAGGTGAATTCAACATGATTTCAACAAGTATTTTCAGTGCAATACCAATTTACGTATACAGTCAAACCTGTCTAAAGCGACCTTACAGGGAAAGCTGAACTTACAGTCTCTTAATACAGGTGGTCTCTGAACTCGGTAAAAATTGCTATCATCTTAAATAAAAGCGAGGAATGCAAGTGTTCGCATATGCCAGGTTGCTGCTTAACTCAGGTTGTCACAAGGGCAGGGTTGCCTGTACTTCAATCCTAGAACAGTTTACGATACAGCTTCGTTGTTAGGTATACCTAAGCCAATCACACCTACAAAAACCTGTATTGTATGCAAAGTGTTCTGTTTCTCTTTCGAAAACATTCATATAAAAGAAACAGAGGAGGTGCGACTAACCACCCTCTCCACTACATCTTTTCAATGCCACACTTACCTAACAGTGCTGCTTGGTGCATCAGTTTCTTTGGAATACATCCTACATTGACACATGTTCCACCAAGTCCTGAAACACGTAACATCTTGATATCTTTGTACATGTTGTATAGGTCAAAACAGTACTTAAAGCAGAAAACCTCTCATCAGTCAAATAAAAAAACCCTCACATACCAGATGACTGCTACATTTCTTACAATTCAAAGTAAAAACAAGTTTAAATCCTCAAATGCAGATTTTAATGGTTAGTCACATTACCCAGATATTCTGCAGGAATTGAATTTTAGAATCTGAAACATGCAAGCAAATCCTACATCACCTTGCCATTTCACAAGTAGTTTTATTCTACTATATAATAAACATAAAAATTATGTACAGTTAAACTCTGTTCCCTCTAACTCAAAAGGGACAGTCAATTTTAGTTCAAGGGTTCAGAGAGATCGTGGTTGGAGGTTTCAGAGGTGGAATAATATGATTTATATAGAGATTTTGCCGGAACAGTCAACCGAGTTCAAGTGTTTGATTGAATTCGAGTGTGTGAAGTTCAAGAGAACAAAGTTTAACTGTATTTACCATGAATACATCTAAATTCCTTTGCATTTAATTTTCTGGGTTTCTTATACAATGATTTCATGGATGCTTCAATGATTCCGTTTTTATTATAAAACATGGTATCATTGGACGATCTTTTGTTGCAATCTTAAATTTACAGATTGGCCAATCCAAGAAAATCCATCAAAGTTAGTGTCCCTTGAATATCTAGTGATTTTACAGCAGTTCAGATGTAAGTATATGAGAATTACTTACCCCATGTTGTTCCGATGGGTGTTGGTTTCACGAAGTCAAATACTGCTACTTTCTTGCCTAACTCTGCTGCAGCCTAGGTAAAACACACATACAAGACGTTACAAGCTACTTTACCACTACAACACACCAAAGCCATGTAAGTTTAGAATGTAAACAACTTTTTTTTTGCTGTATTTGAGGATGCCAACTTTTCTTGAATTTAAGAATATGTAAGTTTTTCCTTACAACATAAAATACTTGGCATCTGGTTTCACTGT
The DNA here is from genome assembly GCA_022818135.1 of Saxidomus purpurata. Lineage (NCBI taxonomy): Eukaryota > Metazoa > Mollusca > Bivalvia > Venerida > Veneridae > Saxidomus > Saxidomus purpurata. The sequence goes on along the minus strand of JAFMSR010000011.1, from coordinate 18,649,532 downwards.
GTAAACAAAATGAACATAAAATATCTGTGAACAAGTTTAAACACCAAAGGCAGGGCTTTCACTTTTAAAACACCCAGGTACTTGCTAAGTTTTTGAGTTGTTAAACACTAATCAACAGCTATACGCAATTCTGGGAGAAAGAAACAAGTATAGCAGTGGTTTCAAATAAGAACTGAATTCAGTCAGTACATGGTACAGAGATATTTCATCACCTAGATCTTACTTCAAAAAACAATTACCGCTATAGCATGCGCATTATTACTGGCATTGCAATTTTTGTAAAAAAGCGGGGAAAAAAATGTTCTTGCACATTTGATCATTATCTTCTTTATCTCTCCTCTTGTAATACAAAAGATTTTCATCTCAAACAACTTCTACAGACTTCTTATAATTTCACCTGCAAAATGTCACTACATCAACTAGTAGCTATCTGCAACTATCTCTACAAAGTGGTCAAAGAGGGGGGGGGGGGGGCAAACTTTTTCAATCAACATGAAAAAATTTTCTACTAAGGTTGTACATCATTTACATTGATAAGGAGGCAGAAACAGTTCTTTTAACCCTCAGGATAGGGCCCTAAGACTGTACCAGACATACCTTTGAGGCTGCCAAGCCACCTGACCCACCACCTATCACTATGAGATCATAGTCGTATTTGTCTGTTGGTGGATTAATCATTGGCAACAGTTTGTTTTCTTTGTGTGCCCTCAGTGCATCATCACAGCCGCCTGAAAAGAAAAAAAGACACTCGTGTTGAACCTACGTAACTGGTCATCTCTTAGTTTATACTAATTTATTTTAGCTCGATTGTGAAGAAAGCTTGTAGCTTATCGAGTCACTCTCCAGTCGGCTTCCCCGAAAAACCAGTACTTGTGTCATATGAGGAAGTACAGTCGTGACCCCAGTGGGGCTCTAACCCGCAACCTCCAGGGTGGTCATCTCTTGTTGTAGGCTAAGACAGGTTGTTGGAAGAAACTGTCAAACTTGTCAGATTAACTGAGAAAGCCTATAGTCAGTTTAAACGGTATTTGAAAAAGCTTGTCAGTTAAGACAGCTTCTTTTAAAAGCTTGTTGTCAGTAAAGACTGCTTGTTTGAAGGAGTTTGTTGTCAGTTAGACAAGGTTTTTTTTTTAAAATATTGGTGTCAGTTAAGACAAGTTGTTTGAGAGAGCTTATTGTCAGATAAGACAGGTGGTTTGAAAAAAAGCTTGTTGTCAGTTGTCATAAACTTGTTGTCAGTTAAGGCAAGTTGTCTGAGAAGAGGCCTGTTGTCAGTTCAGAGAGGTACTTGTTCTGTGAAACGGTTCTCTCATAATGTATTCAGTGTTAACATCAAATATTTTAATAGTGAAATAAAAGATTACAACTATAAATAGAATGCTGCATTCTGGGAAATGAGCCTTTAGACCTAAAATATAACTAAAGGAGATTGTGTTTGCTTAATCATCCTTGTTTCATTAAAAGATGCTGCGACAAGAGATTGAATGGACCTCTAATCTCTGAATGTCAATCTGATCGAGAGTGCGTGTTAACAGGTACATGTAATATACTAGGCTAACAAGCACTACATTTGTCTTACTATCTATGAGCCAAACATTGACATAATATATCTGGCGACACAACTTCTGTGTCCTGATGCATTAAACTTAAACTATTTAAACACGGTATAAAAGTCCAAAACTAATGGATAATAGACATATGTTTATTCATCTGTTCATGTCATTCATAAATACATGCAATACTTCAACTATAAATAAATCAAGAAAATATGAAAAATGTAACTGTTATACATTGTCAAAGTTTACCATTTAAAATCTATTGTGACTTGTACTGGTCCAATAGAAGTATTTTGTACATATAGGTCAAAGATATTTGGTTATGAAATGGAAACAGGCCAAATACTTTTGTTTCCAGTGTTTGAAATAAGAGAATGATTGAAGTGCCTGTTTGCCTGTCATGTAAGGCAAAATTTACTTGACTGTCATTCCTGGTTAGGACCAGACCTTGATTCCAAACCTGTGACAGACACTGCAAACAGCTGAGTAGAAAAATTAATTTACAAAAATACTCCTGTGTGGCACTGCTTACTTAACAACAAAGAAAATCAATGCATTTCCATTAAATCCTGTAATGTTCATAACTGTTAATTACAAAATGGTGACTTTACCTGGTAAAGCATTATGGTTAATTACCAGTTTTGGTTTGCTACAGCACAGCATGGGAGTACCCAGTTTTGCAGTCGTGAAATGTTCATCCACTTATAAAGAAGAATTTTATTCAATCCAAAGCTTCATGAAGACCAACTGAATCTGCAGAAATTAAAACCCATCAACAATTCTCCTTTAAATGCAGACCTGTTCATCCACTAGTTACACGAGTCCCCAACCAGTGAGTCTGTTTAATACAAAACTTAACAAAGCATAATCAAGAAAATCCGACTGAATCAGCAGAAATCAAAACCAGTAAACAGAAACAAGTTTCCATTCCTTCTTTATACCTTGAATTGTTTCATCAAAATGGTAATGAAGAATTCCATTAAATCCAAAAAACTCAAGGAAATCTATCGAATCAGCAGAATTCAACGCTAATCAACCACTTTTCCATTCCTACTTTATACACTGTTTCTGGTTCATTAAGAGTTAAACATGCTCTTACAGTTAAATAAAATGGATCTCTCATTTGTCTAACACATCAATCTCTATTCCATCAATATCTGTGAACTGTCCTTATGTCACTGAAATCTACCATGAACTTGCTATCACTTAAAAAAACAATATGGCTATGTAACATACATGTATTACTAATAAATCTCACTGAAAGGATAAAGAGCTGCCTTGCATTTAATTGATTTATTTTTCACCAGATTTATATCTTGGAAGGTCAACAACTAAGTGCCTTTCCAGTAATTTATGGGTAAATTCAGTTTTGTGCATGCTGGCTTACTAACTACTATGATACTTGGAAATAACTTAGTATGACCCATCCTCTATAAGGAACTGCCCAACTGCCGTGCACAGAGTCTTTATATTATACCCCGTTATTCATATTTGTTCAGCCACCATTGTAAAGTAAGTAGTGCGTTTTCCTCAAAAGCAGAGGGTCCAGTGTTTGATCCCTAACAGTGCTATGCAGCAAAAGTGTCCTTTGCCAGGACAGAATAATTTTCATATTTCCATCTGAGTGCAATTAATACCAGTTATAAGAAACTTGTTTGGCAATCAAGAATAAACAAATTAATATAAACTATCCATATTTCATTCCTATCTAAATGGAAGGCATCATAATTAAACCTGTTCATTAAAATTAATCCTTACCTGCAAAACAGTTCTGGTCAATTTATTTGCATTTTCTATTATGTGACATTGGAGTATATTCCATGGCCTTAAACCAAACTCTCAATCAAACTGATTACAAACATCAACAAATAATCTGGAGCAAACTTTATTGCTTTTGAGATAATGCCCATGAAAATAGAACCATGATAAACTAAAAATGATAAACTATACAACACCAGCAGATACAGATCTGTGGCAGATTTCCATTAAAATTCTCTGTTGTCTTTTTCGTACATCTTCCTAAAATTTCAATAGACCATTATCCATTTCATTAGTCCATTAGTAGGTGACCTAGCTTTTCACCCACATGACCTAGTTTTATGCAGCAAGACCAACATTCCTGATAATAATGAGAACAAAAAGGCAGGACTATGTGTGGGTGTTGCTAATAAAACAAAACATCATAAATAGCAAAACAAAATCGCAACTATAAGTATAAACTAGGAAAGTGAATCATAAAAAAGCAAAACAAACATAGATTAATTTGGAAAAAGTTGAACAAAATTACCCTGAACACTATTGCAAGTTTGATATAACTACCATAATGGTACTGAGAAGTGCTGATAGTACCTTGATGCAAAACTGAACCAAATTTCAAAGTCAAACAAGGGCCATAATTGACTAAATATTTTCAAGAGTTTTCTGCCTTGAGTATGACACCCTAGAACATAACAAAGTCCAAGTCAATATCATAAGGGTACTGAGATATGGCATGATAGACTAGCAGGCAAAACTTTAACCAAATTTTCAAAAGTCAAACAAGGGCCATAATTGACTAAATTTTTCAAGAGTTATCGCCTTGATTGATGACACCCTTAAAGACATGAACAAAGTTCCAAGTCAATATCATAAGTGGTCTGAATAGTGCATGATAGTACTTAGCAGGCAAAACTTTAACCAAATTTCAAAGTCAAACAAGGGCCATAATTGTACTAAATTTTTTCAAGAGTTATCGCCTTGATTGTATGACACCCCTAAAGACATGAACAAAGTTCAAGTCAATATCATAATGGTACTGAATAGGCATGATAGACTAGAGGCAAAACTTTAACCAAAGGAAGGGGGGGGGGGGGGACGTGGGGGCGCCGACACACAAGTGACTGTAATAGCTCTCCATATTCTCCGAATAGTCGAGCTAAAAAGTGGCTTCTAAGGTCTATGATTTGACCTGGTGACCTATATTTTGGACTCATGAAATTAACGTTCTAAGTCATACTAGAGTCCATCAAGACAAATATTTTGACAAATTTTTCATAAATACTGGGTATAAAATATGGTCTGTAGAGTTTTCACAAGCTTTTTCTATAATTTTAGTTGGTGACCTAGTTTTTGGCCTGGGGACTTAAAGTCCCCTAGGCCTAAGTTAGCATACCAAATTTCAAACACTGCTGACAATTTAACTGTGCTATGTGCGAATAACAACTGTAAACATGCGCTTTGGGAAAGTAGTGCAAGACAGACCAGATCAATCTTTTGTTTGAATGTCGCATACGCTAAGAACATATTACAATCAAAAACAGTACATACAACTTCAAACGATTGCAGAAAGGTCTATAGCTTACGGGCTGCATTACACATTTTTTCTGTTTTAGAAATTACTGCGCTGTTAGCTGATTACGGAAGATAATCATATGCATATCAAGGAAAAGTACGGATATTGACGGAAATTTACAGAAACATACGGAATTCGATATAAGAGTTTGTAGTTTGATTTTCAAATTTCTGATGTTATTTCATTGATAACTTTCTTATTTTTAAACAATTACATTATATATTTACCTAAAAATAAATTTATTTAAAAAAAAGATACAATTTACGTACATTCCCAAGAAGGAACTCACGTGATCAAAATCACCCGCCATTTATCGAGGACGCTGCATGTCAAGGCCCAGTGAACGGTTTCACCGATTACAACTACAAGGTAACCAAGAATCATTTTTAATTTCCCTGTTATACACATTGTACAGTACTGTATTTATATTTCATTGTTGGTATTGCTTTGTTTATTTCTGTTTCAAGGTCTTGTCCTTGGTTACAATAATTTTCGATCCACATCATCAGATATCGTTGAAGTTGAACAAAGCACAGATTGAATTATTTTTATTGTTCTCTCAAACAATGGATATTGTTGACCATGTGATTATTTTCCATTTAACGTACGTTTTATAATAAAACAAACTTCCCTGCCACCCATATATTTGTAAATCATTCATTCTGTGTCATATACTAAATTTCGCCCTATGCACATTTCGACCCGCGCTTTAGGTAAGGTTCAGGGTAAATCACAAAGGTCAAAAGTTGTTTTTAGGGGAGTTAATCTATAGCCCCAAGGCCTTCAGGGCTCACAGCGCTTTCATTAACCTCATGTGACCCAGTATCCCATAACCTATGAATCAACAGAATGACCAATTGTCAAGACAATTGGGAACAAATTGTGGCTTCTATAGAGTTTCATAAATGTTTCCTATGATTTGACCTGATGACCTAGTTTCACCCCAGAGGTGACCCAGTTTCTAAGTTGACTTAAGTTAATCTATAGACAATAATTCTCTCATGATAAACACAAATAAACTCATAAACTCTCATGATAATTCGGAACAAAGTGTGGCCACTTCAGTGTTCACAAGATTTTACAGTTGACCAAGTTTTCAAACCCCATGACCACATGAACTGCTCTCAAGACGCTCCCCATATGGAATCAACCTAGATGAGGGAAGGACAATGTGGCATGAATTTGTGCTATGCCTAAGAACACTATCATCATGGCACTGGTAGTGATCAAACCTGGACTTTCAAAGCCTATAAAATCGAAAATGCCACCCTTGCACCAGTGGCTTTTGGGCTAATACTATAGAGCTAGTTCTGTGCTACATTAACATTGGTTTGCTACAGACCTACCTCCCATATTGATCAGTTCTCTGCCATAACGATTATTGACATTTAGTATTTTCAGTCTGGACCTAATGCAAATGGTGTGGCATTACAATACATTCTTATGAAATGGAGAAAATCTCTTAATTACAGATAATGGCGAGAAAAATGGTTAAACATAAGTGGCATGTTGATTGAGTTTTGTAAACCAAAATCAAATAAATAATTGTCAATTAACAGGATAACATCCTTTGGTATATTCAGCATCTTTTCATCAGTGTAATAACATCAGTGCAACAAGATGTCACTTTTTTTGTTACTTTCTTCTAATTAACTTACTCGATCTCCATTGTAAAACATGTTCTTACAACTTATATTCATCACTCTAAGACTCTCTCTAGATGTAATCAACAACAAAGACAATGAGAAGCAATGTGAAATTATGGAGTCTTGTCTGAACATGCTGAAGACACTTCCACTACATGACACTGGTGGGGATCAAACCCACAACTGAGACAAATGCCCTACCACTGCACCAAGTTGGCTCCATATATATTTATAGTTATATATTAATTTGATATTTTAGCAAACAAGTGTAAAATTGGACAGTGCACAAAATGAATTATATTCTATAAATTTCGTCTTCAAATTTATACTCATTCAGAAATGAATTCATTTTTCTTTCTAAATCATAAAAACGTTTTTCCTTTATTGGTTTAAAGAAAACATGATTCAATAAACTAAGACAGTTCACTTTATTGCAGATTGATTTATGACAGGTGCAATTTCCCAATAAAATTTAGAGTTATTTAGCCCCCCCCCCCCCCCCACCCCCTCCCCGAGAAATGACGTAATTATTTGAGCAAACAGTCACTCTATCTGATTTGTACTATGGCACATTGATTATGGCACGTACACCATCATGAACATTTTGATTGACAGCTCACAGGTCCCGAATCATCGTGTGGGATCACGTTAATATTGTTTGGTCACTCTGATCTTTGTCAGTTCCCTTAAAAAAAGAACACTTAGTAGGACAGGTGAAATCTTCATTATGGATTTTTTAGAATTGCAGGATAAAGTTTTGGTATAGATGGCTAATGAACTTGAATTCAGTCAAGTAGAAGATTTAGACGATATCATTCTTTCACAAATTCCTTTAGATGCCAACAACATCATGCTTTCACAAATGAAAACTAACAAATGAAAACTAATGATATAAACTGCTCTGGAGATTTTCGCCTGGAATTTAATTTGGATGACCTAGGAATGGAGAATATGTCTGGAAGTGAGTCGCTGGCCGACGGAACTGCCACCAAACAAAAAATCTGAAAAGTGTTCTCTATTGCAGATAGATCATGTTCTCTATTGTAGATAGAGCACAGTCTAAACTCTGCCCCCATACAAAATGCAAATTATCACAAATACAGTACAGTGTTTTATTATACAAATCTGCAGTAGCCATGATACAATACATACTGCCTTAGAAGTTGTTCTTATTTCATTCTGACGCAATCCATTCTAATACAGCACTCAGTACGTATGTACCCAGCACAAGTAGTACAAGGCTCTAGTATTAATCAATTATATTGCTAGCAGATTCATCCAATCAGTCAGATTTTCCTTATCTAGCAGAGTCGCTTTAATTACACACTATTCTTAATGTCAGCTTTGCAGGTATTCCCACACTCGACTCGGCAGCTAGATAACAGCTTTTCAAGTTCTAATTTATTCTATTCTGTTCATTAAGAAGTCTTGAACTGGATATATCAGGAGTCATGTTCACTCAACATTTTTATCGATATTAAATAATGATCAATGTCAGTAACCTCCCCTTGACCCTTCCCTATTATCAACTTATTTAAGTTTGTATTTTTTGGCACTTGAATGCCATGGTAAAACTCAACATCATTTCATTAATAAAGATTAACATTTCTTTTTTATAATTAATTTTAAAGCACCTGTTTCTCATGGAAATGAGCCTTTTGTAATGGGAAATGAAATAACTGCTGTAAATTGTACTTCATATAAAACGGGGAAAAAGTGACAAGTAATAACAAATGTTTAACAAGGAAAGTCCTAGATTAAACTTTTTATTTACCATTTCTACCCACGCACAATTTTTATCAACCAAATTGAATCCTGTTTGAATTGTTCGTTTTCATTTTGCAAGTCATAGCTACGGTACAAACTTGTTAAATCGTTCCTGCTACTTATCATGGTTATCAGATTTCTTACTTAGAATCAAAAATAACTATTGTCAAAATGACTTTCAAAATAACATATTTGTCAGCCACTTGCCAGGCATGTGTATGAGCAGTTTTTTCTGTATGACTATAAACGGTTCTACAGGGTCTTATCAGTCGAGTTAATAGTTAAATAGCTACAGTATTGAGTAAAGTATTAAACTGCAAGTACATTAGACTCTATGCTTATAAAAGTACAAAATCATGCTGAAGTAGCATGAAGTAAAGTCAAGTTCTATCTTTTTACAAAGTCAGGTTATTTGAGCCCGCTGAGCATGAGATTGTGCTCTAAAGAAAATTTTATAAGCACGGGGTCAGGAATCCCATGGTGCCCAATTCAAAAAAATATTTGGGACAACTAAAGGCACCTCTACATCATAAAGATCACTCAACCTTCCATGCACACCAATATGACTGTTTATGGTGCCTTTACATCAAGCCACTTCATAGAACCAAAAATCAATGTCCAGCCTCAGTGTCAAACCGAAAGTTTCTCCACTTTCTGACAGGACTCCTCAGAAAATTCTATTTTTGTTTAGTTTGTAATCAGTACACAAGGGGATAAAACCTCTGAACCTTTTCTATGCACAAATTACCAAGTGAACTTTCTTGCATATGTAAGTTCATTATGAAAGCTTGGCAAACCACTGATGTATGAGGATAATAAACACATTGAGTAATCTCTATTTGTTCCAAACTATATAATTTAAATACTTACAACCAGCAGTATAAAAGTTAAGAAAATCAAAAACTGCATAAACTAAGAGGCTGTTTCCAGGCCTGAACATGAAGAAGAATATTATGGGCTAAAAGCCTAGATTAGGCTACTTATTAATATAAAACTGCACATCTTTTTTCATATACTTGTAAATGTTCTACACACATAAAATATACACAACTTGTACACAAATATGCAATGTGCTGATCTATACAATATCAAATAAATTACAATTCACTATAATGTACAAAACGGCTAATAAAACTTTTCAAATGAAATATACTGTATAATGAAGTTATGACAAATTTATGCTGAAAGATGATCTTATATCAAATTATTATACTGTACTAAATGGAGGGAAAATATGCAAAACACCTACTCTAAATTTGATATTAACATGATTAAGTAATGCCATTCCTGATTTGATTTGCTATCATTATGCAACAATATGCATTAGTTGGTACAAATATACTTGACACTGACCCCCCCCCCCAGTAATTTTTTTTGGGGGACTATTTTTGCTTCAAACAATTCAAAAATTAAAAAAATATATATATATTTTTAGTACCAGTGACCTTGACTTAAATTTGTTTTGCTTAAAACACTTTAAAAACGAAAAAAATATCTTTGTTATAATTACTATATAAATCAAACACTTTATTGACAACCATACACATGAATTACTTGCTATAAAGTTACAACTTTCTCTCTACAACAATCTATATAAAACTCGAAACCAGGAAGTGATTTACACACACAAAAAAAAACACATCTGGTTCAAAGAATTGTCAGGTTTTAAACATGATTCACTTTACAAAGAAGAGTAACAATGCCATACCCTTGTATACTGTAAATCCTATCTTATATTTTGCACCTCGAGATGGACACTAATCTTTTTCAAACAGCAATAAGTCATATACAGGCAACAAGTTTACCAAACCATTTTTCCTGGATAGACCCAGTACTAGCACTACTAGACACCCCCACAC
>JAFMSR010000011.1:18559373-18634373 GCA_022818135.1 Saxidomus purpurata | reverse complement strand
AATCTGAAATTCATGTTATTTTGACCAAGTGCCTCCTATTCTAGACTTACAGTAGTTTGTATCGTAACAGAAGTTTATAAATCTGTCTATCTCTGATTACTGCCGACCCCTCTTGTGTGTGTTATAGGTTTGTCAAATGTGTTAAATGCATGTAAGATGCTTTAATATATGCATGATAATACATAATTATGTTACTATATATAGTAACACTTTTGTATAGAGAAAAAATATTTTATCCTTCCTTCTGAAGTATTATCAGCTTTTGGCCCTCCGCGCGCAGGGCTATTATCTCACAACTGCCCTAGGAAAACGTGACATCATTTAACAAAAAAAAACATGGCTAACACCGAACATTCACTAGATACTTTAGCCAACAGAATGATTGTTTTAGATGATAAAAAGTTCAGAAAGCGCGTCGTGAATTGCCATGTAACCGAAGAAGAAACGCACAACTTCATAAATCTGCAACGATGAAAACAAAGAGCGACGTAAAAAGGATTTTGTTGAATAAGAAGGATAAATGTCCATTTTTACACGCTTATTTGAATTCCGTCTTCCAATGTACATGCTTCTGCTTTATGGAGTGCCATGTCAGGCTAAAGCCCTCTGGCAATTATTCCATTACCGGGGCGATTATCCCTCAAAAGCCCTGCTCCGCCATTTATTATTCTATAAATAATTAGGGGTGTCACGATAAACCGGTATACCAGTATATTGCAATACACAACAAAAAAATACCGTATCGCGATACGATTCCCCGTACCGGTTTTTTCTTCAAATATTTACGTTTTTGTTGCTTCAAGTTTCGTCTTCCATGTTTGACGGCATGTTCGGATAAAATTATTAAAAAAATAATGTTCTACGATTTAACTGAGTAAACGGCGTTTAATCGAGTAAATTGATGATAGGTCGGGGTCCCTCCAGACGCTTTGAAAATCAATTCTCGTGCTTGACAACGGGACGTTGTTCTCAGAAACAAACTAAAATGGCGGACTTTGACACAATTCCAAACTCATAATTTTCTGGTCAATAGAAGTTGTTATTTCCAGTTTATAGTTCTTGTTTTGTTATGTTATATATCATGCTGTGTTACTTTTGTTTAAAAATGAAGTGTTTTACAGATACCTAGAATCTTTACAATAAATCCTAAAGGCGAATATAGATTCTGCGATATATCCAGTGACTGGGAAACCCACGCGCCATGCGCCATTTGCGCATAAAATGAAAAAATGTCACATAAAAATTCCATCAAATGCGCCCTTTGTCACATATAAAAAAAAACGAAATATTTTGAGTACGAAACGTGTATCGATCAGGCACTTTACTGTATACTTTGCCATAAATACAAGCGTTTATATGATCGGTGTCAATTAAGCGCTTCTTTGACGAAATAAAGCGTTTTATCGAGAAAATGTTTCCGAAACGGAAACTAACCCCTATTGCTGGCCAAATCTCGCTAAAATTTCATAAAAGACGTTGACACCAACGATCTGGGTACAACACAAACGCTACAAGCCTCAATTAACATATCTGTAGACAAAACAAGTGTAACGAAGCTCAGCTGGAAAATACCAGCGAGGTGAATGCAGTTGCTCCAATCTTCGTCAACTTACGAATCCAACTAAGACTAAGAGGGAAACCAAGAGTAAGACAATTTACAAGCCACGTAAGGTGCATGACACTTGGCTTAAAATATGGCCCTTGGGTGCCTTCTCTGTAAAACGTTTGTGGACTCTGGAAAGCACAATGTTTTTGTATATGGGTGCAAAGTTTTCACACATGTTTTACAGAACAATAAAATTGCCATCAACACCAAAAGTCGTCTTCAACAGAACATCTTGAATTCAGACAATGAAAACGGAATAAAATTCTTCTAGTAAGTTCTACAATTCATTCTGCAGAACCCAATTCCGACAGCAATCCTTCTTCCCTCGCACCATTAGAGATTGGAATAAGCTGCCTGCAGATATCATGTCAGCTGGGTCAGTTGACTCTTTCAGAGCTCAACAGTTCCAAACACTTTATCTAACTTCCTCTTGTTTTTATCCTTCTCTGTTAATATTCTCAATTTTATTTCTATTTTACCTCTTCTTGCGCACCCTGGCAATAAATCGTCAACCAGTTGAAGGTGGCCATTAACTTGGAAGAAGAAGACAATGCACCCTCACTTTCGTACAGCCAGGGCCATATTTTAAACGATGTGTCTTGCACATTTATTAATGTGTGGCTTGTAAATTGTCTTACTCTTAGTGTCACATACATTTTCTTAAATGTCACATAAAAATTTCAAATGTCACATAACTTTTCACACATTCGTGACATTTGTCACATAGAAAAAAATCCTTTCCCGGTCACTGTATATCGCGATATATATTGCAATACACCATGGCCGTATCGCGATATATCATTGATACGCCCAAGGCATATCGTGACACCCCTATATTGTATGGTTGTCACTACCATATACTACAGTCATGTTCAAGTAAGGGGTATTTTTCTCTCTGTCCAACTCTAATGTTCTGTGAATAAGATAAACCATTTTTATTTAAATGCAAAATGATTGTGTTACTGTTGTATGAAGAGAAAACATTTATGTAATTCACACCTGAGGTACTTTATTATACATTTATTTTTGTGAAATTAAGCGCAGGTTTTCAATTAGGAATTATTTATTGTAACAAGCTGGAAAATTAAAATCAAACTTCGAAAGTCATTATCTTAAAATGGTATGCTAGAATTGGAGACTAGAGGCCCCAGCTGGAATATGGCTGCGAGATATGGTCACCCCATACCCAAACCCTCATAGACCAAATTTAAGGGTGTCCAGAGAGATAAAGTCTGATTTTGGTCAAGCATCCAGTGTCACCGACATTCCCATAACCTACACAGACTTGATCTTATGCTAATCAACAACAGATTATCTCTTATGTATAAAATCCATAAGTACTTCTTCTTCCCCAAAACTATCTACCACTGTACTAGCGAAACCATTTTAGTAGGGGAAGATGCCCTATACCGGCCCTGATGTAGAATGTAAAAAATGCCCTGCTAAGGTGGGGGTTTTTTTTTTTTTTTTTTTTTTTTAAAAAAAAAAATTTTTAATTTTTTTTTTTTTTTTTTTTTTTTTTTTTTTTTTTTTTTTTTTTTTTTTTTTTTTTTTTTTTTTTTTTTTTTTTTGTGTTGTGTGGGGGGTTTTTTTTTTGGGGGGGGGTTAAAGGAAAAAAAAAAAAAAGAAAAATTTTTTACAAAAAAAGAAAATTTTTTTTGTGGAGGGGGGGGTGATTAATTTTTTTTTTTTTTTTTTTTTTTTTTTTTTTTTTTTTTTTTTTTTTTTTAAAAATAAATTTTTTTGTTTTTTTATTTTTTAAAAATTTTTTTTTTTTTGGAAAATTTTTTTGGGGTTTTTTTTTGGGGGGGGGGGGGCTTATTTATTACTGAATACTACAAGACATACAGTCCTCGACTTATATTCATAGTGTATGCAGATGCTTTAAAATGGCTATTTAAAGAGTACAAGGAAGCTTAGGGAAACCAAAGTATGATATAATTTCATTTATAGAACACTGTAGAGCATGTTCCAAATAATGACCCTTTACCAGTGGTCAGTACATGGTCAAATATTCAATACATCAAGCTGGTTGTCAGATATTATTTTCATACTTTTCTCTGCTGTCACATCAGTTCCATGTTAGATTTCTCTTCTGTTTGTTCTGTTACAAACAAAATTTCAAGTATCCAAAACTGTCCGAAATTTCCTAAATTGGCGGCTATTCAATTTGACAGAAAGTGAATCGCATTTCTTGAATGTAAAACATGTAAACTTCTATTACCTGATAACTTTCCTTTGTTTCTCACAAATGTCAATGATATATTTCCAACTTTTGAAGCTACTTTCTTTAGCAAATTCATGAAGTTTCCACACTACCTCTCAACTTGATTAATACATCAAGCCTTTTTTAAAAGTTCCTACTTTAATCGAGCTGAAACCCGATTTACATAGCGGTGCAATTATTTGGATTATACCAGACGTGATAATGATGATGATGATGATGACTTGTTGTTGTATGATGATGATGATGATGATGATGATGATGATGATGATGATAATAATGAAACTTGTCTTGACATTTTACCTCTAGAGAAATTAGGTGAAATTTTGACACCATCGACACCTCGGTCCCCGTTTGATGACATGTTGGTTTGTACTGGATATTACTTAGTACAAATATACATATGTTTCTCGTATTCCCTTGGTTTCTCATATTCTCGTTTCTTACATTAAAGGTATCAAATTGGCAACTCTTTATTATTATTTACAGAGATATGATACAAAACTGGCATAAAAAAGTTACAAGTGATTTGACTGAATGTTAATGAAAATATTGGCAATATATTGAAAATGCTGAAATTTCCTTATATTTTTGTGGCGGTGTTAGTAAAAGCGCCCATATTGTTTTATTCTGCTGTGCATCATTATTATTTTTATGTTGTTTGTAATATATCATGCCAAGCTGTGCACCATTGCATTTGTAAGTTTCTACAATATGAGAGACTCAAACATAAATCCCTGAGAATACGAGAAACTTTCTTCTCATTTCTGAGTATGAGGGTGACCTCAGATACTGTAGCAAAATTTACATAAGGAGAAAAATGATGCAATTTATGATGACACCAACAGAAAGATGAGTATTTTGTCTATCAAATAGCATGTAAATAATGTTGCTAAAAGGTGTACTGTTTCATAGGTAACAAATTTACACGCGTAGATGGTGAGCAGTGAGAGTGAGCAGCTTTAAAGTAATCTTTAATTTTAATATTTCAAAGCTGCTCGTTCACAGTTTCAGGTGAAAAAATTAGATTTCTCGATAACGATAAATTTTAGCATAAACGATATATTTAAAGTGGAATTATGCAAAAGAAATTCAAGTAAAATCCAGCTGAAATTGGTGTGTGTAAAAAGGGTAGAGGAAATAAAAGCTTTTAACCCAATACACCAACTCTTCCTGCTACCAGTATGAAATAATGACTTTCCAAATATTACTTTGACTGGGAGAGTCAAGTTGAAAAACTGCATTCAGGACTTGCTTCCCTTCCACTACCGAATCTCTACCAACAGCAACAATAACACAAGGGAGATCACTGCGAAGAAAGGAACTATTATTTTATTAGTCCATTTTTTTATTTATAAAGCACCAACTTCAAATACTAATGCGGCATTATTATTTCTTTAACACATCATAATGCAAAGCAACCGAAAATTGCTTTTATAAAACTATCACCAAAAATACACTATGTGCAGTAAGATGCACATAATGTCACTTTAAGGTCTACAGAACATAAAGATCTCGTAATGCTAAAACATAAGACTATATAATTATATGAAAGATACATTTACATATCAAAGTAGCTATACTTGGAATTATTAGACAGATTAATTCATTAAGTTCTTTTAATTATAATTTACGCAAGTTTATACTAAATATGCAATTTTCATAAATGAGTCATATAGAATTTTCGTATGAATATTTTAATGTATCAAAGTTAAAAAAAGGTTATTTAGTCATACGGTCATGTATGTTGAAGTGAAGAATGCTTATACAGTTTAAACTGAACTGCTTTTTCTCAACCAATGAGTCTTTGTCGGGTTCGTCTGCTATTGTTAGTATTGCTTAAGAAAATGTTCATTTATTCATTCATTCTGCATTCTTTTTATCTCTTAGCATTCATTCATTCATTCATTCATTCATTCATTCATTCATTCATTCATTCATTCATTCATTCATTTATTCATTCATTCATTCGTCAATCAATCAATCAATCAATCATTCATTCCTCTTTTCATTCTTTCATTCATTTATTCAATCATTTGTTGTATAAATGTCTTTCTTTTCAGAAGGCAACATTGTAAATAAGTCAAATAGAATGAAAAGCATTCGATTTAGTTGACCACGAGATCCTCCTCTATAAATTAAAATTGTATCATTTTTCTGACAAAGCTATCAAATTATTTGTATCATATTTGTCGAACAGGCGGCAGATGGTTAAAGTAGGAAACGTACAATCTAAGATGCTCACAGTCAAATCGGGTGTGCCACAAGGGTCAATACTTGGACCTCTACTTTTCTTATTATACATTAACGATATCACATTTTCATGTCAAGATTCAAACATAGACCTGTATGCTGACGACTCCACTTTATACGAATCCGGATTTCATCTTAAAAGAAATTGAAGAGAAACTGCAAGTAAACCTAAATAATATCATTGACTGGTGCGCAAAAATAATGTCTTTACATCCGTTAAAGACAAAATGTATGGTTATCGGATCTACCTATAAACTAAAACACACAAACACACTGAATTTAAGTATTAATGGCATACTTTTAGAGAATGCAACAGTCCAAAAGTACTAGGTGTGTATATTGACAATACCCTAAACTGGCATGCCATATAGATTATGTATGTAAAAAGCTTAATACCAAAATAGCATTATTAAAACGCATTTTATTCCTTCTCACAGATGAGACGAAAATTATGTTTTATAACGCTACATTTTGCCAATATTCGATTACTGTTGTACAATCTGGGGAAAAGATAACAAAAACTATATCAACAAAATAAGCATGCTACAAAAACGAGTTGCAAAAATTATCTTAAATAAGCCGATGAAAACGCCAACATTAGGGCTATATAAACAATTAAAATGGCTTTCTTTTACTGATAGGTGTAAGTACCACACTGCTGTTCTTGTGTATAAAGTTATGAATCATATGTCGCCATCATATATGTCACAGATTTTGATATTTTCCAAAAATGAAAAACATAATCTGCGATCTTCTGTGCACAACGATCTTGTTTTACAAAAGAATACCACGAACCAATCATTATAAAGATTCATTCTCGTATTTTAGTATGAAAGTTTGGAATGGTATTCCGTATGATATTAGAGGAATTCCTACACTCAAAACATTTAAATACAAGTACAAGAACTATCTATTAAGTAGCACTTAACAACTGCAGACTAGTATGTTTGTTTTGTTTTCTATACTAAATTTACTTCTACAAATATATTTCCGACTAACTTTTGGACTAAATTTTTGAGTGTCTGTCGTATCAAAAAGAAAGTTTCAACAATTTAAACAATTTTTGTCTAAATTTTGTCACATCTAACTTTGCCAAACAAATATACTATTTGAAAAATATGATTGTTCAATTGAAATGTATAACTAGCAAATCATATTTTGTTTCATAATTCTTTATCGACGGTATGTTGTTATTGTTGCATTTTAATTCTTCTTTTACATTGTTGAAGGCCATATGAAAATAAGATTTGTTCTAAATTATAAATTTACTTCTACAAATATATTTCCGCACTAACTTTTGGACTAAATTTTTGAGTGTCTGTCGTATCAAAAGAAAGTTTCAACAATTTAAACAAGTTTTGTCTTACTTTTGTCATATCTAGCTTTGCTAAAAAATAGAGTTTTAAAACATATGATTGTTCAATTGAAATGTATAACTAGTAAATCATATTTGTTTGATATTTCTTTATCAACGGTATGTTGTTGTTGTTGCATTTTAATTCTTCTTTTACATTAAATTTGTTGAAGGCCATATGAAAATAAGATGTATTTTGATTTACATGTAAATCCTTGTATGTCTGATATGTAACCTTCATGAAATAAAAGATTTTATTATTATTATTATTATTATTATTATTATTATAAATGTTTTGAAAAATTACTTAATGTGTTAACTTTCTATAAATTTCATTCTTTCATGCATTCATTCAATCATTTGTTGTACAAATGTATTTCTTTTCAGAAGGCAACATTGTAAATAATAAGTTAAATGTTTTGTAAATTTACTTTATGTGTTAACTTTCTATAAATAAAGATTTTGTTAATATTATTATTATTATTATTATTATTATTATTTTTATTATTATTATTATTATTATTATTATGTCAAATGGTCGAGAATTACGAGAACGAACGCGTACGTCATTTTGACGTTATAACGTTACGGTAACATCTTAGTAACCAACAACAGTGGTGTCACGGCGTCCATTGAAAACTGCAACAAAGAATAAGAAGAAACTTTTACTGTGCATATATGGAAGGTATTTTCTTGTCAGGCTTTAAGTCAAGTGAACAGGTAATTTATTTTATAACCTACATATCTTTATTCAAATGTTACACGTGGAGAAGATCGCTCATGTAGAGCTCGTGCAGAGTTGAGTCGCCGTGTTGAGTTTTATGTTGAAAACCTTTTTTTTTTCAATTTGCAAAGAAACAATAATCCGGATAGATATGGATTTAAAGAAATAAAAAAATGCTCTTTTTATCTCTGCGATGACCAAAGATACTCACAAAAATTAATTAGGGCTGCTGGATATTTTCCATTTATTTTGTGGCGGAGAATCAGTCGTCTTTTTGAAGTTAGATATATTAATTCCAGTGGTGTTTAGCTTTGATGGACCCGGAATAAAATATCTTTGATATCAAAGAGTCTTTAGAATACATATTTTATATAAAAATCGAAATCTTTAAAGGGAAATACCCTATAACTGATAAATAATCCCAAAAACATAATTAATAGAGGTTTTGGAATTATTATAACTTAACCTTTAAGTTTCAGCTATGCATTCGAGTCAGTATCGATAAAATCATCAGCGGTTTAAAATATACTGCAGTACCGTAAACTATTCAATAATCGATGTAGAGTTGTTGTTGTACATGGATGCGATTTATTACAGAAAGCCTCTGTATTGATTAATTGTGGTGAAATAAGGCGTTTTCGGAAAAATTTTTTTTTTTGGTATTGTTTTTTTTTTTTATTTTACGTTCATTGAATACATAATCTATGTTTCGAGAATATGATCTGCTAGATGTAGGGAGTGCCCCTTTAAATCAAATTCTAACACTACTGAACATTTCTCCTATATAGGCAAAGAAGGAATTTAGCGTGATATACTACAAAGTATATCACTCTAGGCGTCCAGCTGAAATTCCCTCCTGTGTAATTGTCTCACAACATCTACGAGTGTGCTTGCGCTAAAACGCTTTGATCGGTATTGTTGTGAATTAATTCACGTGATGTAAAACAGATACTAGTAAAATTTTCTACACATCTGGTTTCGCCAGCAATATCAACAACAGCAAAAATAAGACGAATAGCGTTTTATTTGAGGATTAAATAAGAACAGCCAAAAGTTCATGAAATGCAAGGAATTCAAGGCAGCGACTTTATGTAAGCGCAGCAAATAGTACCTCTTCGAACATTTTTTTGTTTAGATTAACGTGTTAGAATGGAAATAGTGTTTCTTTTGAGTGATATACCGGTTAGTATATCATTGTGTGTCGTGTACATGCGTAGTAATTAGTATGCAAAACGCGATTTTTCAACGCGATATCAAAAATTTCGAAATTTTGAACTTATGAAACAATATTTTATATTGAAATTTCGAATGCAGTTGTTGATAATAGAAAATAGACAAATAATAGCAAGTTTTGATTTTATCTAGAAATATAATATATTCCATATGCATATCGGATGATCCGTTGACATTTGGAATACTGCAACAATATTTTCTGTACAAAATTATGGTTTTATTAAATTAAGAAAAGGGGGTTTGGGCTTGAAATGCGTGTTTACCATAATGATTAAAAGTAAATTTTATGATTTGAACTATTTTTTTGAAACGCGCCCAAAACCTGTTATGACTTTGATATCGGTCCAACAAGGCCGGTAGCACTTCTCGAACCCTTGACCCTAAATCAATGAGAGGTAACATTAGTTTCAATTTGGCTACTCTAGCCATTCGACCTTGGAGTCGGTCTTATATGCCAGTACTTTTAAATCGGATTTATTTCAGAGGTAACACTACTGGAATTCAAAAGTACCGTATAAATTTCTAAATGATGCGTGTACGGGTATTATTATGTCATTTGATTATATCTACTTTGTTAGGTTTATCTTCGTTTTTATCTGCTAATAAGTTAAATATATCTTGCACGTTTTCAAAGCGTTCACAGTGTCTGAATCATACCACTTAACCATAACCATTAGTACATGCACCTACGGTATAATTTTTTTTACTAAAAAAGAACAACAAAAGCCATACAAATATTTTTTTTACTCTAGTCTTAACTTTTTATATTTACATTTTCTTCGTACAGGTCTATAGAACAGATAGCTAAGATGGATGTCTCTGAAAGTGGAGTAATCAAAAGTCAACGGAAATAGCAATTCCGGCGATCCTGGTAAGAAAATTAAACGCAAAAGAAAAAATAGATCTGCTAAACAGATAGAAAGAGCGAGGAAATACAGAGAGCGAAATAGTTATCATATTGACGCTCGCGACATTATTATGACAGATCCTACTCATACATCTAATTGTCATACCAACAGTGAATTTGGACAACACCGATATATAGAGCCGATGGATCCACCTTTGCAACTGGCTGGTTTGTATTTATCAGGTGCAACAGAAAGTCATCCACCGGGATATTTTCTCTGTACGGAAATGTTGCCTAACGTACCTTGGAATATGTCAAACATAGGAACCACCATTCAGGAACCAGTTTCCAAAGTATTCGTACCTACTTCAATTAGTATGCCAAATATAACAACAATCGTGCAGGACCAAGTCTCGAATCTAAGAGCAACGGCGAAAGTGTTCGTCCCTGCTTCAGCCAAGGAGGCAGAATCCACGTTTGAATCTAACGATGACAACAACATAGAAAAGGTAAAAGACATAACCGTTGAAATCGATAAAACACGCGATGGCATCAACATTGATGTAGACGAAACCAACAAACTTCTTAAAACCATTGACACACCCGAACAACACTTGACAGCTGTAAACATAGACAACGCGATTCCAGAGAGTAATAACACAAGCAAAGACAATGATGCTACTAAAGACGAAGACAAAATGCTTTCTGACAGCAATATAGAAGAAAGCATAATGACCGAAAACAACGACACAACCAATAGCGACAACATACTAGAAAAATCAGTATTTCCGGAAAACAGCATTGTAGAAAATGACGAGAGTGATATGTTCTCAATATTACAAGTTTTTGCGAGCAGCAGCCTTCACTGTGCGCTGAATACGGTAAATGTTTCCACTTTCATAGTGTTAGTCTAAATGTATTTTATATTGATTATAAAAATGTCCTTAATTGGTATAATTAGTGTTTGTAAAGCTTTTACTCTTTAATTTGATTACCGGTAACTTCTTGTATAGAATTTTTATATTTTGAATCATGATATAATCGTTTTATATCTGTAAATATGAAACAATCTTTTAAATGTTTTTTTGTATCAATTTACTAATTCTTATAGAAAATTTTAGTTTATTGACCTAATATTTTCTAATTTTCTATTCTAATTGCAGACTACGAAATCTGTCAACACTTGTACAGACGAGATCGACTTTGGTTACGCTTATTTTGACATGTCAAATTTGTTGAAATGATTCATATTTTTGAAATGAAATAAAAACTGTTTATTCTTTCACTGCCAGTGGTTAAATTATTTGAATTAACCTTATCTAATCTCAATTTTCACCCAGGTGTCATTATTTGTACAAAATTTGTAGGGATCCACTAGTTAATGATACATGCCGCATATCTAAATTCTAGGTCATGTGGTTACAGAGAAGGACATATTTCAAGTTTTTCAAGTAAGCAACAAACTTGGTAGAAGCTAAAATAAGAGAGCTATTTGGTTAAATACAAACTGTTTGTAAAAAATCATTTGTATGGAAACAAAGTACATTGAGGATATTAGTGTCTTCAACCAAAACAACAGTTGAAACATTTTTTTTTTGCCAATTCTGCTCTTGTTTCAGTTATCAGAACATCAGCATCACCTCCAGCATTTAAAACACAAATGCCCCAGTCATTCATATGCTTAGTAAGAAGATTTACAAATCTTTGTATATTTTCTCTGTTTGACAAAACTCACTTTTTTTAGTGTTCAATTGTGTTTTCTCGTCAAATTTTATTTCTGCTCCTACGACCCCCTTGTTCTTTGCTCATACGTTACATCTTTTGTCTCTTTGCTTATACGTTACATCTTTTGTCAAAGGTTCTTCATTACCATGCAAGTCGATAAAATGTAATAATATAGTCTCTTCCATATCGTGATAAGTGGAATAAGGAATAAGTAACTGGTTATCTATTCCTTATTTAAACTCGATTAAGTAACAGAAGAGTTTTTCGAAAATGGAATATGGAATAAGGAATAATTAACCAACTTTGTAATCTATCTATTCCTTAGTTGGTCTTTCTTCTTTCTTTTGTGAGAAATAGCAGAATATTTACACTGTGTAGGAATTTGACATCTTGTCCAGAAATTTACGCAACAAACTTGATGATATCGAGCTTCAGCAGCTGGAAGATCGTGTACAAACTCATGCCTACAGAGTACATCATTTCGCAATTCGTCATAGCTCTGTGTACACAGGTATTCTGTCGTATATTGAAAATCTAGAGTTCTAACTGGGAAAACGGCATTGTCTCTTTTCTTTTTATTCTGTTGCTTCAGATCCAACATAGATATAGTTTCGTTACAAAGAGGAAGCTGCGTCCTTAGACGTTCGTGTTTTTACACTTGCATTAATATTAGTCTGTTCTTTTCATGTTTTGGTTAGAGTAACAGTAAACTCTCCTGTATTCATGAAGTACAATCTTGCCAGTTAAAACACATAGTCGATCCCATGCAATTTAAAATATAATTTGTTGCGATCTTTATTTTATACCTGATTTGACGAGTAATAAAAGTTGCAGTGTATAATTACCTAACATGGGAAAAAGACCAAGGTGGTTCTGTCAAATATGAACGAATGTGACATACATTGTACTCTTTGATATGCAGTAGATGTATATACGTCTGATTTAGCTAAAATGATATCTCAATTTATAAATAACTACAAAATATTTTAATTCATTAAACAACAATTTCATTAGTGTTCAGCTGCTGTATTTCAAAAACGAAATTATGTCAGTATCACTTGATAAAGTAGAACGAATTGACGTATACTTTCGTTTCCCCTTTTCACCAAGTTTGGCAATTGAACCTCCATCTTTAACTTTACAAATAACACAAACTTGTTCTGAACTTGAAAAAAGTCATCATTACATTAGAATTGGACACAATTTCTTGCATTGTAGTGAACAGAACTGCAGCTTTTATTGAAGCCAAACATGTAAACATTTATTTATAACAGAAGAAAAGTTTTATGCCTGACATCTGTATATATTTTTAGAATATTTTCAAAATAAGAGGCTTACTCCATGAGAGCAGTAATTAGCAATAACCAGCAATAATTGAAAGTGTGTGGATCTGCAACAACTCTACTTAATAGTAGTCTGAAACATGACCCTCCGTGTTGGACAGTCCGTGTTTGCTAAACTTACAATTAAATTTTTGTGGTTCCTTTTTAACAAAAAAGAAAGTTTATAATGTTATAAATTACCACAACACTGCTATAAACTGATGAGATGCATGTCAGGTTGAACATTAAATCACAACATTTCTTTTTTCTCAACATTTTAACGATAAACAAAAAAACAAAAATAATATCAAACAGGGAATGCCACGTACCAAAAACGCAGCCCCCAAAGAGCCCCACAGACCCAGAGGCCCCCCACACAGACACACAGACACACACAAAAAAACAACAACACAACACACACACACACACAACAAACACACACACACACACACACCCAACAACACACACACCAGTACACAACACACACACACCAACACACACTAGCAACAAAGCAAACACACGAGGACAAAAGAACAATAAAAAGGAACACAGGGGGCACCGCCTTGGAACGGTCAGGGCAAAGACACCACTGGGGAGCTAAACCGGTTTATGGTGCCACCCAACCTCCTCTACCCCCACCATGTTCCAAAGTCACAGGACAGGAAAAAAGACCCGCCAGGGACCACACACGCAGGAAAAAAAGGCATGGTGAAAACACAAAAAAGCTCGTGTTTAAAATATAAAAAGCAAACCTTGAGAACCAAAAACGAGACTCAAGCCTTTGCAGAAGGCAGAGCACCAAGAGAAACACCCTTAAGGGCCCGACGAAACAGGCCAGAGTATTGAGGTTCATGATTCAAATAAATAAATTTAATAAACTCATTTGTCTTTCACTTTTGAAACCAAAACAAAAAAACAAAAACAAGAGGGCCATGATGACTTTATATCGCTCATATGAGTACAAGTCTACTTGACTGGTGGGTATGGTCAATTTTGAACCAAGAGGCATGATTTGAACAAAGAAGGTGAAAGACCACTAGAAATGCTACATACCAAATAGGATTTCCTATATACGTCTTTGTGAAAAAGTGACCCCCAAGGCGGAGCCAATATTGACCCCAGGGGCATAATTTTAACACACTTTGAAGTGGTCTACAAGGCATTGCCACATGCTAAATATCTAAGCTCTAGGCCCTGTGGTTTCAAAGAAGATTTGAAAGTTTTTCCTATATAAGCTTTCGAAAAACTAAGTGACCGCCTTACTTTATATTGACCAAGTGGTTTCAGAGATGTCGTTTGAATCAAAATATTGACAGACGACGGACAATCATCCATCCTAAAAGCTAGAAACACACATCTTATTCTGAAATATTATTTTAGCTCACCTGGCACAAAGTGCCCGAGTGAGTTGTAAGGATCGCATTCCGTCCGGCGTCAGTCGTATATCGTACGTCCGTTAACATTTTCCTTTAAACGGCATCTTATCTGAAACCACTAGACCAATGGTGATATAACTTGGCAGGGGTGTTACTTGCATGAAACCTTTTCATAGGTGTTAAAATAATTCCATTCCATGCAGAACTCTGGTTGCCATGGCAACATGTAGGAAAAACTTTAAAAATCTTCTTCTGAAGAACGGGAAGGCCTAGTATTTGGCATGTGGAATGACCTATTGGACCTCTACCAAGATTGATCAAATAATGACCTACTTTTCAAACACAGGCCTATTACTTACGATATTTGGCATGTAAAATTGCCTAAATGAACCTATTTCAAGAATGTTTAAATCATGTCCCCCAGGCATATGACCCATTCTGATTTTCTGACCTTTTGTTATAGCCGATATATAGCTAGGTAGAGCGATATAGGGCCATCTTGGCCCTCTTGTTTCAGTATTGAATTTATGACACAAACACGCTTCTGTATATCGTTTTTCAGTCATAACCTGAATTATGCAAACAGTTAACATTTAGTCCGAATGGCACCTTTTAATTGGATAATACCGCATGAAAAAGGTCAATAAAATACAATTGTATTTTGCATCTCTAATGGTTTTATGGTGGACAATTCTCAAATCATTTGATATATCTACCAATAACAATAACACAATTCCTCCTTTATACAACTCTGGTGCAAACCGTATTGCTTCATCTGATTTGGATAATGCGAACGTCTTAAACAATTACTTTCAACAACAAAACAATATCACAACGACAATGAAGTACCAAATCTTCAATCTTTTGACCCAAAAATGTATCCTAGTGAGATAACCATATCACCAACAGAGGTTTGCGATGTCCTTAAATCTGTAAACGTGAAAGGGCCAGACGGATAGTCACAGAATACTAAGAGAAGCGGCTTTTGAACTCTCTTATCCTCTTTGCGACCTCTTTAACTATTCACTTCAGCAATGTCGACTGCCTTCAGTATGCAAAGAAGCAAATGCCACACCAGTGCAAAAAGGTGATGTCTCTCTTTGAACGGAGCCCCCCCGCCCTGCCGAAAAGGTGTTTGCTTTTAAGCATGTGTTCAACCATCTTATAGAACTTCAATTTCTGACTCCTGTCCAGTCTTGGTTTGTTCCAGGGTATTCCACAGTTAACTAACATACTTATATTTACAATTCACTGTGCAAGGCACTCGATGATGGCCCCTAAGTTCTTGCGATATTTTTTGTTATCAGCAAGGCCTTCGACAAAGTTTGGCACAAGGGTGTGCTAGCAAAAATTTCGATCGGCAGAAATAACGGTACTTCTTTTTCTTTGGTTTTCTAATTATCTTTCAGGTAGACGTCAGCATGTTGTTCTTCCAGGTGCAGTTTCTCAATGGTGTGAAATAAAAACAGGATTTCCACAAGGATCAATCCAACGTCCTCGTGTTTCTGATCTTTATTATTGACATTGTAGTAGATATCAATATCTCGATTAATCTGTTTGCTGACGACATAAGTCTGTGTGTTGATGTCCAATACCCCACCATTGCTGCTAATCAACTTCAAGTTGATGTCGATAAGATATCATCCTGGGCCGAGAAGTGGCTTGTAACTTTTAATCCAGCCAGGTATGAATCCTTAGTACTGTCAAGAAAGAGTAAATACCCTACTAATCCTGTCCTGCAAATGCTCGGTGAAAACATTCCAGAAGTCACGGTTAATAAATATCTTGGAGTTAAGACTTTTGGAGATGCCAGCTAGCACGTGCATATCGTCTTTATAGCTGGAAAAGCCTGGAAAAAAAGTTAACATCATGAGAAGATTGAAATTGTGTTTGATCGAAAGTCTTTGGAAGTCATCTATGTATATACATTGTAGCATTTATTCGTCCAGGTATTGAATACGCTAATGTTCTCAAAAGCAATATCACTTAAAGTGGAATTATGCGCATTTTTTTTCAAGTAAAAATCCAGATGAAATAGGTGTGTGTACAAAAGGGTAGAGAAAATAATAGCTTTTAACCCAATACACTAAACTCTTCCCGCTACCAGTATGAAATAATAACTTTCCAAATATTGATTTTCTTATTTTGACTGGGAGAGTCTTTTTAGAAAAAACGTATCAACTGTGGCAAGTTATTCCAAAGGACACACCCCTGATAAGCAAAAGACTTTTTACCAAATCCCTTCACCTTGGGAATACAAAAACAACCACTGTCATTAAAATTTAACATGGATGGGTCATCAGGATTGGGACACGAGGTTACCCTAAACCTTGTACGATGAGTGTGTAAGGAGTGTACAGGGTTAAAATGTTCACCCAGGTAATCTGGAGCTATGCCTGACTTAACTTTGAAAACATGACCCAAAATAATTTGGTTTACCCGTTTTTCAACTGGTAACCACTTTAAATACCTAAACTGGCCTGGACCAACATGAGACATAGAATCCATATTCAAGACGAATCTCACTAATTTGTTTTGGGTCGTTTGAAGTCTATTTTTCAACAACTGTGTCAAACTTTGGTACCAGAAAGAACAGGCATAATCAAAGTGGCACTGGATGAGGGATGTAACCAATAGCTTTCTTGTATGTTGTGTTAGAAAATCACGCTTTCTATATAGGAACTTTAACCTAGCGTTGCCTTTACTAATTACTGACCTGTTAATATATAACAACCCCAGTAGGGCCTCCTAAAAAGTCATCATGGGAGACAACTCATCTACGAATGAGACTATATAAGGCAGGATTTTTCTAGGAACGAGACTTGTAATCTCGGGGTAGCGGGTTCGATTCCCGGGACTGACCAACTAAAATTACTAACAGTCTTTCGGATGAGACTAAAACCGAGGTCCCATGTATGGGTGCTATACACCTGGCATGTATAAGAACCAGGGGTGTCTCTGGAATTGGAACGCTTTCTGTGTCTTGCACTATCCTCCGAAACCTAAAATAACTTATTATATCTCTTCTGGCGGCGTTGGTCATATGGGAAACCGGTACCAACGATAAAGCCCTAATATACGATACGGAACGCTCTTTTTGTCGTCACTCGTCATAGAAGAACGTAGATAAGTGTGTTGTTAACATTTCAAACCAAACAGGAATTTCATCAATATTTATCAACTATTTAAATTCCGCCACATACCCATCCCTATTAACATTTAATTGCATTCATTTCTCGTCCGTCCGGAGACATTTCACAAGAACCAATGGATAGAATTTCATGAAACTTTACATAAGTGTACATTAGCATCATGCCGCGGCGCACACACAACTTTCGTCAAGATTCGATTTGTATCTTTAGAATTATTGCCCTTTAGTTGTTATTTTCTTCTGTATACAATATAAAAACTTGACAAGTATATTTCTTTGAAACCGGTTATCAAAATTAAATTGTAACTTTGCTCAAATAATTGAATAATCACTCATTCAGCCACTAATACAAAGTGCCCAATCAATAATCAATAACTTTATTTTAGAATATAACAGTAACATGCGCATTGAGCTAAAATACGAACACATAGTCCTTGGGGTATGTGACTTAAACTTATCTAGTATAATAAATACCGTAATGGAAATTTCGCAACAAATGTAAATACTCAGGACAGGAACAAAACGTACTTCAATTTGTATATTTA
Organism: Saxidomus purpurata; assembly: GCA_022818135.1. Taxonomy (NCBI): domain Eukaryota; kingdom Metazoa; phylum Mollusca; class Bivalvia; order Venerida; family Veneridae; genus Saxidomus; species Saxidomus purpurata. The sequence goes on along the minus strand of JAFMSR010000011.1, from coordinate 18,616,013 downwards.
TTGAAACAAAATTTGAAGATTCAACTCAAGTACAACAAAGCATCATTACATTTTCCAAACATCGCAGACGAAACAGTAATGGCGTCTATCTTAATATGAACTTTCGTATATCCGTCTGTGCTACCTTACAATTTCGTTTCTCTTAAGGTTAAGCACTTTTGTTTTACGATTTTTATATTGCAATGAAATTCAATGTTAATTGTAAATTACGATATTTATTGTAAATATGTTGATGATTTCAAATTAATTGTTAACTGTATGTAACTGAAATTGTTTCTGACAAGTTCTTACTTTAAGCGAAAGACTGTAAAATGTAAGCAATCTTGCAATCTTTAAATTCTTAATTTTTTATTATATGAATAATTTTATTGTTTTTGTAGGCCTGTTAGGGGATGCACCCCGACCCCTATCACGCCATCTACGGGGGCAGTAAAAGGGTTACCCCAATTATGCGGACCTAAAAAAAACAACAACAAAAACTGAGTTATGTGTCACTGTAAGATGCAGAAAAGGTAATTACCCCTCAGAGATAAGGCCCTAATGGGGTGGTAAACTTTTAAATATGTTTTTCCCCCTGAAAGGCTTGTCAGAATTTGAATCTGTTTGGCACACATAATCAACTTTGTATTCTCTAGCAACGGGGAATTTAGAAACTGGATTTTTACAGAAATGAGGCCCTCAAGGGGACGTAGTGCTTTTCTTACATAATTATTCTATATATACACACTTTGTATTCTTGTCTTAAAGTAGTGGTGCTGATTTAATCTAACTGACAACAATTAAGTTCTTTATGACTGTAACTTGAAGAGAAAAAATCAACTCGGAGATGAGGCCCCAGTTGGATGGTGAAATTTTAGAAATGCTTTTTTTCCTGAAACTTTCCAGTTCTTCTTTTTCAGCTATTGGCTTCATTTGGTGGGGGATATAAATTCACTGAATTTGCGTGTTGAGCGCAAATTTACTAAGAAGTCTTGTTAAGGAAAAAATTCAACAAGACAGTTTTGTCTTTCCTATCTTTTTTCTCTTTGTACAATTATGTATCTGTATGTACAATTGTATATATTATATGTTTAAACAAATGGTTTTATATTAGTTCGTAATTATCTATCAACATGATGTGTTGGTACTTCCAAACTAACCTTAAATATGAGCGAAGAGTTATAATACTTTCTCAAACAGTGAATAACGGTCAATCTTCGATCAAAGAAAAACAACGACTAAGTTTGGGGTCCATGTCACCGCGGACTTTTGGGTGGAAAATGTATAAGCAACTGGAAAACTCAGTCGGAAAAGCATTTGCCATGTTAGCGCAGGGTCCCGGTTAGGCTGCAAATTTTTCTCACCCAGTGACATTTGGTTCCCTCTAACTTAGATTTACCTAGATACAATCGCTAAAGTATAAAGTCCTACTTGGTCAACAAGTAACTAAGACAACTTGTAAACGCAACTCATATTTTTGTAAACCGACACAACTAGAACTATCACAGGTGATGAATACCCCCGAACACCCCACTGACACAGTATTTAAAACTTATGCATAACTTAAGGCTTCTATGAAGTATACTTAAATTTTGACAATTTTGGTGATTAAAAGCGCACATAGCTTCGTGGTTTGGTAGGGTGTGTTACTTTCAATAGCAAAATCAAATGACAAGTGTTAAAGAGCTTTTCGGGAAGCTTATATTACATCTTTTCGGCAATTATCACGTTTTCGCGTAATGTGAATATCGAATGTTAATTAAAATAGAGTGGAATTTACATGTTTAAAAATAGACTGATATATCGTAGGTTATTTATATGTTTTATTTGAAATCAGCAGACTATTAAATGACTCGAGTATAAATGCGGATTTCGTTAACTGGAATCCCAAAATATCAGCACAGGTATTTGTCCGTATTAGAATGTAGATAAAATATAGTGGATGAAATATCAACGTTATTTAGCTCGATTGTGAAGTACGTTTATGTTAAAAAGATGATATTTACTGTTGTGCTGACGATAACATGACCCTTACACTACAAATTGTTCGGGTGATCTTTTTTTTAATGGTTTGGATGATCCCGTATAAACTGTATTTCTGATATCTGTGTGCCAGAGGATTGTTTCGAAAGATGCGAACATTGTAACGAACTTCTGACTGCTAACTGCTTCCAGAATAGAGCTTTAATAACAGAAAATGTGGAAAAGACTGAAAAGTTGATTTTGTTAGGGGTCATAACTAAAGTGATTTTGTGTGTGGTCATAATTAGCTTTACAGCAATTGTGTTTGCATTACGTAAAACCAGAAAGCAAAAATACAACACGAAGGGTGAATGTTGCGTGCATACGGACCGGACGTCGTGGAATTTAAAAACCCATACAAAGACATGTACAAATGGAGATCTTCACAATGAATGTGATGATAAGCAGCTTCGAAAGAACAGTAAAGACTATCAGGGTGGTACGGTTCACATTCAAAGTTCAGCTGCTGAACAGAAAAAAACGACAAGGGTTGCAGAAAGTAAAGATTTGTATTATTTTATTTTAAACCAGATAAGCACATTTTAACATTACCTGCAATCAACTGTACACGACTTTCGGAGGATCAACTTGAATGATTATTCGACGCTGTTTTGTTTTCAGTTGAGTACAACTTACCTTTATCAATGATTAAGCATACAATAAATGAATATTTGATAGCATACATACACTTTCTCTCCAACATCTAAACTGTTTGTGCATTTCAGATATTCAAGAACTGAAGGAACGTATGGAATGCAAGATATGCTTGAGTGCTTACATGAGTATTGCTTTTCTGCCTTGTAGCCATATGGTGGCATGTGAGAAGTGTTCAATGCTTCTTGATCGCTGTCCTGTGTGTAGAGCTCACATCAAAGGATTATTGCCGACAATTTATACTTAGCCTGAGGAAAATTGAACACTAGTGCTATAAGAACTTAAATAAAAAATTCGTGAGCCTGTTACTTCTCATTGACATATCTATATCGAGCTGCTATTTTCATCATTTTGTTTATGCATTCTATTAAAGGGGAATGCAAATAGGAAAATAATTTGACTTTAAATTGAAGGAAGAATTTGTTAAGAGGAACACATTACTGAAAGAATATCTAAATTCGGGGTATTAAACTCTCAAATAAAAAGATATTGAAGATTGAAAATGTCATAGTGCTCTAATTACATGTATATATTCACGCAGATAATATTGCTAGGTCCCAGGATCACATTTACAAGTAGCTGTATGAAAAAAGACCATTGTTTGTACCAAAAGAATTCGAACTGTTTATCAAAACGATAAGTACATATATGAAACATAGTGCAGTTTTCTATTCAGTGATAATGCAAAAAATAAGAAAGGCTCTTTGTCAACCTTTTTTCTTGAAGAAACAACTTAAATACGAAAGAAAGGCATATGTCAACATTGTTTTAGAGTGAATAGACCAGCGTTCTATCAAATTCCTATCAATAAATTTAAGTTGCTGTATTAGTAAATCAAAGTGATCCTGGAACTTTAAAAGCAGCAGCTTCAAAAATATATTAAAACATGGTAACCTAATTAACAGTCATGAGAAAATGAGTTAAGTGGGTTCCAAATTCAGTTTCGTGAAAGGGGCGTGTCGAGCAGTGTGTCCAGTTTGCATATATTTGCATATTAACTAAATCTTAGAGTTCTCTTAATTCTTCTATTTTTAGCCGATAAAAAAAACTTTCAACAGTGTGTTTGTGTTAACAAGCTCTTCCTTTTCATCTTCAGTTATAATCTGACTTGCGTTCCCGACATTTTTAAGGATGTTTTATTAATACATTGCTGAGTTACTACGTCTTGTGTTGTAACAGTAATGAATAATAAAATTAATGTTTTATACTTTTACGCATGTTATTTTTATTTTGCCATCGGATCAATAACGTTTTTGACATGAAATCAAGGAATTGTTTAAACATAATTCTTTAAACCTCTACAACAAAAATACCGCAACTTTCAGTTAGTTCTCTTGCACCTCTGTCTTCTGAAGATGAAAGCAACATTTTCAGTGTTCCCTTCGAATGCTCTTGTTTACCGTATCAGTGGTAATTCTATATTGCACGAAAATTCACAACGACAAATCCAGTCTTCAAAGAAGAATATGACACTTTTCATTCCATAAAAACGGATGTGTATGTATTAAAAGGTCAGATTGCATAAAATACAAATGGAAAACGTCGATGAAATAGTGTAGACAATATACACGAAAACCGCCGTGTTCCAAATTACTCGCTTCACACAAACAAAATGTTGAAAACACAGGACTTGCTACATCATAAATGTAGATATTTGCTTCGGTTAATTCATATACCCCGCCAAAAGAGGCAAGTCACTGAAAATACCAGTTGAAAAGTGTCTTGGGTAACCAGTCTGCTGTAGAGGTATGAAGTGAAGCCATTTATAGATAAACACTATGCTGATATTACACTTATATTAAGTTTCATGAAATCGACGGATTGACAGTGCCAAAACAATATCAATCGGCATTCAACGGGGGATACCCATGACGATCAGTTTTGAAACATTGCGCACATAATACACGTATCACCAACCGGGGCCTCGTATCTGAGGGGATCATTTAAGAATTTTAAGTTTCTATATAGAATATGTAAAAAAATCGTTACACTCCCGTAAGGGCCTCATTTCTAAACAAAAAAGACAAAAATAAGCAATATCTGGCCCTATTCCTCGTCGGGTAGGAGTGTATTAGGACGGGGCTGTAGGGTGTGGATATTAGAAAGAGTGATCATAAGATTGCGCATCATGATTATATACACTTTGTTTAAGTTTCATGAGATTCTATCCATTTGTTGCTTAGTTGTGGCACCGGGCGGACAAGGGGTACCAATATCCCGCCGCTTTTCGGGAACAAGGCTTATAGCATTATACAATCTAAATAAATTAATATCCTCTAACACGCTTCCTTTCAGAAGATGGTGAACTTTAGTCAGATTGATAATATATGAGCATGCTTGACTAACGAAGTCGCACATTGGTGACAGAAGTCTGTGTATCTCTGACGGCACGTCACATTCTTTCCAATCTGAATATGTAATAGAACAAAAGAAGCATTGTAATTTATCACCTTGCCCTGAATAATAGAAACCGTTCGCAGCTAGTCGCACAGTACTAACTGGAACATCGAGAGGAAAGTTTTGAAAAGATGCATATCGATTCCATTCTGTATTCATTGAGTTCTCCTGATTGTTTGAAAACCCAAAGAGTCCTCTGCTCATCTTGAGGTATATTCGTTATTAACTATTCAATGCATTCCTCGTTTTTTTAATATCTTTCTTGACCAAGTTGTGTTACGATCATTTTGAAAAATACTTTTTAGATTTCAACTTTACAATCACGTTTACATGATTATTAATGTCATCCGTAGCAGGGTCTTCGGGTGGACGGTTTAGCGATACGGCGTCTAGCCAAGTAGCGAGGCGAGAAGTAGGACCAAACGGAGACAGTACAAACAAAGAGAATAAAGAAACTGGAGGACTCGACAATGGAAATCTGCAAAAAGAGTTTCAAGAATTAAGAGACAAATACTTGTGTAAAATATGCACGGTTAAAGAAATAAATATTGTGTTTTTGCCTTGCAGTCATATGGTGGCTTGCGAATCATGTGCGCCACAAATTGCCAAGTGTGCAGTTTGTAGAGGAACTATAAAAAACAGAAAGAAAATTTTCATATCTTGAAAATGCTTTATTTTGTATGTAAGAAATAATCTTTGACTTGGAGTGATTCATCAAAATTGAAGCATTCCACGGTGGTAATGTATCTGAAATTTCTTGGCATTTTAAAGAAAAGCCGGGTTAGGATTATTCTAAGATTTAATTGTCGCGATATGAAATATAATATTTAGTTTCTATATCACAACTGTTTCATGCAACTGATGCAGTTATACGAATATTATTTAAATTTCTATGTTTTATCTGCGCGGGAGTAAAAGGAGCTACTTCCATAGTCCGAAACTCCGCCTACTTTTCCGAGTGCTTTAATCATATTAAAGCACTCGGATTGACTATTTAAATCTACCATAGACATATTAGAAAACAGTCCAACCTCACCACAACAACACCAAAGGGAATATCAATTTTTGTTTGGTGTGGAGAGGTTGTTGTTCTGGGGAGGTTAATTTGTTCAGATATAACTGCTTTGGGATAAAAAAAAAGCTGTCTTTGTAGAGAGGTTTTGCTCTTCGGAGGTGTTTTCTAGGGAGGTTGGACTGTATATAATATAGGAAATCATGTATATTTTTTAGCTCACCAGGCACAAAGTGCCAGAGTGAGCTATAGTGATTGCATTCCGTTCGGCGTTCGTCGTACGTCGTACGTCCGTTGACATTTTCCTTCAGACGACATTTACACTGAAACCACTAGGCCAATTATGATGAAACTTGATAGGAATGTTCCTTGCATGAAGCCCTTTCATAGATGTTCAAATAAGTTTATTCCATGCAGAACTCTGGTTGTCATGGCAACAGAAAGGAAAAACTTTAAAAATCTTCTTCTCAAGAACAGGAAGGCATAGAGCTTAGATATTTGGTATGTGGCATTACCTAGTGGACGTCTACCAAGATTTTTCAAATGATAACCCCCGATTCAACAGTGACCCGGCACGAGGGTCACTTATTTTAACATATGCTTATATAGGGAAAACTTTAAAAATCTTCTCTGAAACTACAAGGTATATGGCTTAGATAATCTAGCATGTGGCGTAACTTACGGACCTCTACCAAAATTGTTCAAAGTATGACCCCCGGGTCAAAATTGACCCCACTCGGGGGTCACTTGTTTTTACATAGGCTTATATAGGAAAAACTTATTAAAATCTTCTTCTTTGAAACTACAAGGCCTAGAGCTTAGATATCTAGCATGTCTGGCATAACCTAATGGACCTCTACTAAGATTGTTCAAATTATGACCCCCGGGTCAAAACTGACCCTACTCGGGGGTCACATGTTTTTACATAGGCTTATATAGGAAAAACTTTTAAAAATCTTCTCCAGCCTAAAGCTTAGATATTTAGCATGTGGCATTGTCTAGTGGACTTCTACTAAGATTAATCAAATTATTACCACGGCTCACTTATACAGGAAAACTTAAAAGAAATCTTTATTTCTGAAACTTCAAGGCCTAGAGCTTAGAGATTTGGCCTGTATCATTGACTAGTAGACTATTTTTGCTAATGATGACCATGGTTATAGCCAATGGTAACAAGGTGAGCGATATACCTTGGCCCTCTTGTTTTTAAATGATTCGTCCACAATGTCCACAGTCATAATGGAAATCACGGAACACATTATAAATGCGTAGGTATTGTCATTATTTTCTCGCTCACTTGAATGTGCGTTGGTCTATGACATAAGAATGACAATCTCCCACAAGTCTTACAGCCGAGGAAAGACATTGGTTTTTCAAGGAAGTGACTCGAGCTTTGTTCACAATCGATCTAAAACGAATTAGTATAAACTAAACTAAACTAAGCGATGTATTTTATAACATTTTGCAATTAAAACTGCTGTTTGTTTGATCCATATCTATTTAAAAAATATTCAAAACGTGTATGCGCTAGTGCTATTTTGCACGTTGACGTCATATTTGTTTATATACATTTATTCTGGAGAAGGCTTTACTCCGAAACATATCGATAAATGTGTTTATTACATATGTTACCATATATAGTACTAACTTGCCTTGATTTTCGTGGATATGGGCCGATAAAACGATCACGTGACGTAGTGTGCCGATAAATCATATCGGCACACTTGCTAGTGTGCCAGAAACTCAATATTGAGGCTATTTCCGGTCAACTGTGCAGCAACGCCAGACCGTCAGCGCGTGAAAACGTTGACGTAATTGACAACGTAGACGTAACGGAAAATAGCGAGAGGACATTTAATCTTACCGTTTATTGAATTTAGATAGGCTTATTGAGCAGCAAAAATGAATCGGACACGTATGCTTTTGTAGATAGTATGAATAATTTATTCATTCAATTTTTATTAAATGAAATATTGTGTTTTGTATACTTGTCTTATCTTTTCCTATTTTCAGAAAAACCAATGTTCAATATATGCAATAAAAATATAATCATACAGGACAGGTGTGCCCCAAGGTGATATTGGCATACTTGGTTTAAATTGGCCCAATATGTCACCAAGTGTGCCAATATCGCCTTAAGGCACACGTACTGCCCCGTATAATAACCTCTTCAAATTGCGTTTATTTTCTTCTTCCATATTATATATTGATCTGCGGGTCAGATACTCCTATTGTTTTCCCCATTGACTTACATTATAAATCAAGTCAAAAGAGGGCCCTGTATCATACCCACCTATAGAGTGTTGACCAATGAAATTACTTTTTTCGAACAGATTAGTCTCTCAGACACCAGAAAATGCTTTTTTTATATGGACTTAACCAACCCAGTTTTTTGCAACCACCCCACTCATTCAGGTGAGATTTAGTGGTCTAAACCGCATGTGTACACCTTCTATTTATATGGCGATTTCAGTGTTATTTATTATGATAACCAGTCCTAAAATATTCATTCGCGTGCAGAATACATTGCATTTTATTTTTCAAATAAGTATTTTTCATTTGTAAACATAACCTTTTCTACCAATCAGGTAATGTCTCATTTAGTATGTCTTACGGGTTTCCCTGTACTTTTTTCAGCCAATCCCTGAGCCGGACTGCAAAAGAATCATCTGACCTAAAGTTAAGTTCATAGTAGTCACAGTGACCCAGAATACTAAAATGGTTTCCAGATAATAACTTGAAAACGCTTGGGCCTAGCATCTTCAAACTTGCAGTGGAGGTTTGGCATGACCAACAGATGACTCCTATTGATTTTGAGGTCAGTAAGTCAAACTTCATTGTCACGGTGACCCGAATTTGTAAATGTTTCCGAACGATAACTCGAGAACGCTTGGGCCTAACATCTTGAAACTTGATGTGGAGGATAGTCATAACCGGTAGATGACCCATTTTGATTTTGAGATTAGTAGGTCAAAGGTCAAGGTCAGGGTCACTGTTATTAAAAATAGAAAAATGGTTTTTACTTAATAAAATGAGTTAGGAATGACCAATTGCAATGACACTTGGTGTGTAGATAGCTTGCATGGAGAGGAAGATATTTAGTCATATAAAAACATTCCAGTATAAATTTTTGTCATGTATATCAGTAGATTTGAAATTCAAAACCGATCATTTTCAATCGATTTTTGCAAATTCCTACCTAGATTTTTACTTCTTTTGTTGATTCGAGCCTTTTGTTTTATATTTATGTATTAGTTTGTCTTTTTTTTTCAACGGTAACCGAGGCGATCAGCTTTAATGCTAGTTTCAATATTTAGAAGATACAAGAAACCTTAACATGACTAAAAAGTTACAACAAAGTTATCGCTACGAAACATTTTCCAAATTTTACAATAGATCCTCAGACGTTCTAAATAAAGATGATACCGGTATAGTATTACACATTGTGACTCCGATGCGTTCTACAAATTCCACAAGATGAAGAACCACGGCCATGAAAATCAACTGTTAGACACACACACACAGTTTATGCAGGTCCTAATAGCAGTATGTTTAAAAACGCCACATCTTATCGCAAATATCATTTTCTACTGACCATTTTCATAAGTACATGTATTTACTTGATTCTCACTGAATTATATTAAGTGGCGTATGAATTAGTGATACGAGTGATAGTTTGATGTTATGAGGCTAAATCTGTAAGCAAGATCCAATAAGAAGGTGAATATGCCGTACTTGAACTTGAGCCAGACTGGCCCAGAGATAGAGAGTCTTGTGTAATCTCAGAGACATACAGTCCATCTATAGAAAGTGTGTAGGAGAATTCAACAATGAACTACTAATATAGATTGTCTGAAGATTTACTATAAAAGAATACAGCTTGCCCATGCAAATGAAAAGTGGCAGATGGAAATCCTAAAAATGGACGACATCAATAAAGTTAGTAAGTGTATTGAGAAGTGTTTGACCACAGACTCTCCAGCACTCATTATGGGAAACCATGTGGTCAGAATTGCTGTTATACAAGAAATAATGGTGACGTTTTGATACTGATTCGGCGGGAAAATAGCATTAAGGTCACGTAATGCTCCATTACTATATAATTTATTAATTTGTGGTATAGCCCATCATAATTATGGTCACTAGAGAGCCTTTTTCCGACGATTTATGAAACGGTTGTTAAAAGCTCCTGTACTCTGAGAACACTTCGACACAGAATTTTACTGAACAAAGTTTGAAGTGTTGTTATCCAGGCCAAAAACATATTTATTGACCACGTGATTTTTCTCTCAGCTTTCAGTATGTATGAATCAAAGCCACATGATTCAGTTCCAGCAGAGTAAAACAGGGTAAAAATGTTCTTGTGGAATGGATAGTATTTGCTATTTCAGTTGTTAATTCGATACCATGTAAGATTTTTGCTATTAAACAGATTTTGAACCATCTTTATGACATATCTGCTTATCATCATTAGTATTTATTGATCATTTCTAACAAGACTGGTAACGCCATATTTCTTATGTGTGGATGATGGGAGGGTAATTATGTTCTTTCATATATTGCCAACCTGAGACCCCGCTTGGTGACAAAAAGTCGATGTAGATACTTAAATGCTGTATACTAGGTATCTAGATCACACTGCGTACTGCTTTACCTACCCAAAGTCACACTGTGCAAAGTTATTTTCAACAAATTGGACGAAACATATATATAAGATGTTGAATAAGTTTTATATATCGCTGAAGCACATTAGTGACACAAGATTTATGGCTCCTGATATAGATCTGTAACTTCCTTATTTTTAAAGAAGATTCAATCACCATGTCCTCGAATTAATAAACTAAATGGATGTTCAGTAGACGCTTGTGTCGCTTTGTCAGAATAACTAATAATTTCTTGACAAAATCTAAGTACAAAAAGGGGCATAACATTGTCAAATATGACATTGACCTACAAAATGTGGCGGAATCAGGACCATTTTGTCATAAGCAATACAATTTGAAGTTTGATGAAGAAATCTTAAGAAATGGTAAAGTAATAGCTAGCATTAAGTTTTCGTGACAAAACCTGAGTACAAAAAGGGGCATAACTCTGTCAAATATGATCTTGTTCTACAAAATTTGGCGACATCACGGCCCTTTTGTCATAAGCAATGCAGTGGTAAAGTTTGATGAAGAACTCTTAAGTAAGGAGCAAAGTATTAAACCAGTGTTAAACTTATGTGACGGACGGATGGACCGATGAACCGACGGACTGACGAACAAAACGATCCCTATGTATCGCCTTTTCTCCGAAAGGGGCGACACAAAAATGTCATATTTTGCTAATTTTCCTCTAATTAAGGGACTTTATTTTTTCATGGCATTGTCACAAAACTTAGTCGGTTGTACCCAACTGTATGAAACATCGTTTCCTTCATGTTTCTGCACTCGCATGCCGCGCATATAAAGCCACTAGACGCATTTTTAAAGCAGCCAGTTTATTCTAATAAAGTTTCAATATGTTCGAAATATTCTGATATCATGCAGTTCTTTTTTGTCATTAATTTTTTATTACCCCGAAATGTGTGAGGCATATAGTGTTGTAGCTGACGTGTGTTCGTCCGTCACACACCCATTGTATGATCTGCTTCGAACTTTCAAAGATGAACAACCTTGCCGTGAAGATGTTCGTAAAGGAATTACAGCTGAAACCTGTATTACCATAAAAATAGCCTTTTTAATTGTTACGTTCAGTATATACGTTTTAGTGCACAGATTTGTTGTGTCCCCCTTTTCACACATTGTTGGGAGGATTTGCATCAAACTTTTGCAGATGAACTACCTTATATAAATGTGACGATGCTTATAGAGGAATTGTGGCTAAAATCAGTTTTACTATTGTCACAGGGACAATATGTCTGTGCCAGAGTGTATGTTATTGTCTATGTGTAGTGTTGTCGTTTGTGTCTCTTATGTGTATGTACATGTTCGTGTCTTCTTTTTCTTCTCATTATTCATATCATTAGTCATATCATTTTCCATCTCATAACTAAGGTGACGGGCCTCACTCACTTTCATCTGACGATAATCACGTGCACCTATGCGCCTGCGCACTGATAATAGAGATTCTAAAGGCGAGAGCCGTGTTTTTCTTTTCTCTCTGAGAATTGCCATTGTTTTTGCCTGCGTGTATTTCCAGGTAAAATATGGTTGTCAGTAACCCATTTATATTCATTGCATTCATGTCTATGTCGTATTATACACTTCGTGTGGATTGTTTTTGCATTATTTTGATGCGCACTGATAATAGAGATTCTAAAGGCGAGAGCCGTGTTTTCTTTTCTCTCTGAGAATTGCCATTGTTTTAGTGCCTGCGTGTATTTACAGGTATCATCCTCACTCTCCTTCTCCCTAAATGAGAACTCACGAGTATCCGTGACATTTGGTGGCCAGTGTGGGGGAAGGAGAGTGAGGATGATACCTGTAAATACACGCAGGCACTAAAACAATGGCAATTCTCAGAGAGAAAAGAAAACACGGCTGCTTTAGAATCTCTATTATCAGTGCGCATCAAAATAATGCAAAAACAATCCACACGAAGTGTATAATACGACATAGACATGAATGCAATGAATATAAATGGGTTACTGACAACCATATTTTACCTGTAAATACACGCAGGCACTAAAACAATGGCAATGGCAAATGTCACAGGGTGAGAAAAATGTGCAGCCAGACCGGGGCTCGAACCCGGGGCCTTTCGCTTACAGGGCGAATGCTCTACCGACTGAGCTACCGGGCCGCTTACACACATTCTCCCCAATTGTGAACTAAGTCCGAACCGTGACATACTTCCCCACTATGTTGAAATTCGTCCTCGAATTTCGTACGGGTTCAGAGAACAAGGTAAACATGATCTCGAAGTATATATCCAGTCACAGTCCCATGTTGGGCGCCAAATGTCACAGGGTGAGAAAAATGTGCAGCCAGACCGGGGCTCGAACCCGGGGCCTTTCGCTTACAGGGCGAATGCTCTACCGACTGAGCTACCGGGCCGCTTACACACATTCTCCCCAATTGTGAACTAAGTCCGAACTGTGACATACTCCCCCACCATATTGAAATTCGTCCTCGAATTTCGTACGGGTTAAGAGAACAAGGTAAACATGATCTCGAAGTATATATTCAGTCACAGCCCCACGATGGGCGCCAAATGTCACAGGGTGAGAAAAATGTGCAGCCAGACCGGGGCTCGAACCCGGGGCCTTTCGCTTACAGGGCGAATGCTCTACCGACTGAGCTACCGGGCCGCTTACACATATTCTCCCCAATTGTGAACTAAGTCCGAACCGTGACACTATAATAGTGACTCTTTGTTACTTTTAGTTGATAGAGTAGAGTGTATTAATCTTGTTGCGTTGGTATCTCCAAATATGCATGACCAAGAGTCATGTACAGTTGAGTTAAGGAGGATGTAAAGTTGAGCACCTAAGGTTTTATCTGCGACTTCATCAAGTAAATACAAAGTTCCCCTTGAAACACAGTGCAAATAGCCATTTTTGAGTGTGTGTCGCACTTAACATCAAACGTCATGAAATCTTACAGTAATGTTGTTAGTTTATACTTATTTATTTTAGCTCGATTGTGAAGAAAGCTTGTAGCTTATCGAGTCACTCTCGAGTCCGCTTCCTGGAAAAACCAGTACTGGTGCCATATGAGGAGGTACGGTCGTGACCCCATTAGGGCTCGAACCCGCAACCTCCTGGAGGAGCGGCCGACACATTAACCTCTACACCACCGCACCCCCTTAATGTTGTTAAGGGTGTGAATGTATGCAACTGGTGTTTTTGTTTGTGCTTTCGCCAAGCAGAGACAAAGTTGTGGCACTTGAATTAGTAAAGATATGTATTTTGAACTTGCGCCACACGTAACTCCAGAAGCATTTGATCTATAGTCATGAAACTTAACATTAATGTTGTTCAGGATAGAAATTGGGGACCTGAGGTTTAGTTAAATGTGTGGCTGTGGCTATATAAGCCGGATAACTACAATAAAATAACATAAAAAGAAAGTAGGGACATCCAATGGATACATACCAGTATTTACTGAACTTGACTGTTCGATAACAAATCCTCTGAACCTCCCTTTTTATATAAAACCCCCCTCTGCTTTATGGTTGGTGTATCTGGTGTATGTAACCAGAGACATATATATGCCAGACTGGGATTTCAAAATCAGACTGGGATTTCAAAATTCTCAAGTAACGAGATTTTATTTCTAATGGCTTGCCATTTAGAACATAACATAAAACAATACAAAACAAATTATTTGAAAAATTCAAAAGCAAAATTATAGTAGCAGTAAATCATGTGGCTAAACATATTGCCCCTGCAGTTAGAATGTGAAACATTGGTTATTTGACTTAATATTCAGGTAGATTTCAAGATTTTATTTCTCATGTCAAGGATTTAGAGCATGTGACATGAAATAATTCAAAACAAATTAATTAAACAAATAAAAAGCAAAAATCATAGTACGTGACAGAAAAACATGTGATAAGGTGTCTGCCTCTATGAATGAATAAATACAAACTAAACATAAAGCACTAATGCAGTATTATAATGATCAATGCTATAAAGGTTGTCCAACATCACCTCACCAAACCTTCACCTTACAGGGGGGGGGGGGGGGAAAAAAAAAAAAAAATTTTTTTTTTTTTTTTTTTTTTTTTTTTATAAAAAAAAAAAAAAAATTTTTTTTTTAAAAAATAAAAAAAAAAAAAAAAAAAAAAAAAAAAAAAAAAAAAATATTATTAAAAAAAAATAATAAATATAAAATTTTTTTTTTTTTTTTTTGGGGGGAGTATTTTTTTTTTTTTTTTTTTTTTTTTTTTTTTTTTTTTTTTTTAAATATAAAGAAAAGAAAAGAAAAAAAAAAAATTTTTTTTTTTTATTATTTTTTTTTTTTTAGTACCGGGGTGTGGGAACAGAATAGCCAAGAGACACACATCATCCCGCTCAAAAGACAGCCATAATATGCCTCAAGCTGCACAAAGCGATGCCATACAACATTTTCAGTTTATATCTATTTTCTATTTGGTAAATTCACAGTTTATATTTATTAACGGAATATTGCATCTGTTTTCAATACTTTCCCGTATTTTAAGCCGCGTTGAGTTTCTAACTGATCTACGTAAAAAAAACGTTTGTAAACTCGTACAAAATATTCTGAGAGTATTTAATTTTTAGAATTATAAATCAAACTTCAGCTTTCTAGGTATTTGGTTAACGTTTTTCTGAAAATTTCTTTTTAATATTTTGTGATCAATTACACGTATGCAGAATTAATAATCGTAAAATATTGAAAGAGACGGAATTGTTTTAGTCTGTGTTTGTATAGACGCTTATTGAGCGTAAATCCAAGTTGAAGTGCTGACTGAGTCAATATACGTTTCAGACACACCGATATATCCGGGGTACGTCGTTATAACCAAACCCAAAAATTTTTTTTTTTTTTTATTTTTTTTTTTTTTTTTTTTTTTTTTTAAAAATTATTTTTTATTTTTTTTTAAAATTTTTAAAATTTTTTTTTTTTTTTTTTTTTAAAAAAATTTTTTTAAAAAAAAAATTTTTTTAATTTTTTTAAAAAAAAATATTTTTGTTTTTACGTTTGATCTGGATACAACAAAACAAAACAAAACAACAACAACAATTTTTATTTCTTTCAACTGGCGGTACATAATCTTTAATCATAGACATAAAAGATCATAAATCATATTTAATAACCTGACCAAGGTCTTTCAAATAGTATGGTCCGGAATGAGCGAAATACGAAAATAACTTGCCTCGATCACGTGAAAAACATCCGGTACCCGCAATTTTGGGAATTGGGAAAAAGAAAAATTGAAACTTAATCTAGAAATCGATATTTTACCAACAATTGACCAACAAAGAGATCCTTAATACAAATATACATTTGAAAGACCTTGTCCAGACGTGTCATCTTTGCAAACATCAATTACGCAATCAGGGATAAGTAACCCCGGCAAGACCAGATGTTACTGACAATAACACTAACGGCGTAATAAAGAGCCGACTTTCGTCACCTAATCAACCAATATCGATCTCGCGTGTCAAGGTTTGACTTTGATATTCAAACTTGGACTTAAGAGGGTATTTAACATTATGGATTTTCTTTTCTTTCAAGACAAAATTTTGATTTATCGGGAGATTTGGGTGTTTTTGCGAGCTTCGCCGGGGCGCCGGGGTAATGGTCAAAATATCGGGAGAACCCGGCGAGTAACAAGAGAACGGCATGTATGAAGGGACTATACGTTTCAGACACACCGATATATATCCGGTGTACGTCGTTATATCCAAACCCTCCAAAACACACAACATTAAAGTGAAGAATCATAACACCATATATTTACAAAATCATTTCAGTTCAATCGCGAAGTAAAATTCATAGCTTATTGAATCGCTCTGATACACTTGCTCCGGATGTCATTGCGCTTGCAAGAGAGACTGAGATTTTTATCATCAGGATCCAGGATGGACTGAGCAATGTTGTCAGTGTCTTTTCCCAAAAAGCACATCTTGTGCTCTGGCTGGGATTCAAACCTGGGGCCTTCTGTTCCAGAGATGAAAGCTCTAACCACAGAACTATCAAGGGTGGAGGGATATTGTTTTGGCATTGTCAGTCAGTCTGTCTAGAGCCATAACTAAGGAACCAATAGAAAGAATTTCATGAAACTTTAAAAAAGCATACAATAGCATAATTCTCATCTTAAGCTTGGTGTCGTGCTTGTCATATAACCAATGATATTAAATTAGTGGATGCCTCTCATTTCTTCATTCCGGAAATTGGGTTAATTCGCTGTTTATCGTAGACTTCTTTGTGAGTTTAAGTTGAAATAAAACATACCTAGATAAGCTTTACATTTACATGAATTTTATTTTTCTCATTCAAATTTATTTTGAACTAAAGTTGTATAGAATTCATTGATAAAAGCCGAGTTACACCCGTAGACAGAATGAATGATTTTATAGGTACATTACTTTGTATCATGGCATATAAATTGAAGCCGAGAATAATGCTGAGGAGCACAAGCAACTTTTGTCAAGATGGTCATAGGTGTCCAGAATTTTTGCCCTTTAATTCATAATTGTTATTTTCTTCTAGATATGAAACCATTAAAATTCTATTTCTCTGGAACTGTTTATCAAAATCTTATTATAATTGGCTCAAATGATTTAATGATCACTCTTTTTAATACTAACTCCCTGTCCTCACCCAATGTGGGCTAGAGCCAGAAATTTCAAAATACTTCTTTTTTCTGTAAAGGCGTGTCAGAATTAATAATATTTGGCAAAACAAAAAAATGTTTGTACTTTCTTAGAATTGAAAATTTAGAAATGGTTTTGTTTAGAAATAAGGCCCTGAAACATTTTAAACATGTTTAAGAGATGTAGCCCTTTTCTTAAAAATTCTATAAAGAAATTTAAGAATTTTTTTCTGAAAAAGTAGTGCTGATTTAAATTAACATGTATCAATTGAGTTCTGTAAGATGCATAAAAACGAATTGCCCCTCAGAAATGAGGCCCCAATGGGGTGGTTAAATTTTTAATTTGCTTTTCTTTAATACACAATTATTCTATATAGAAAATTAAGATTTCTTGGTTTGAAACTAGTAGACTACTAGTTCAACAGACCTATATACACATGGATTTGCAACTTCCAAAAATTGATACGAGGAAAGAAGTTACCCATAAATTGCATATATTATATATATGCATTGTTATGCATTACAAAAATTGATACAACAAAAATTACTAAAAGAAACAAAAATTCAAATCATTGAGCAGTAAATATTGCAAAAAACACGATTGAATCTGATTACTTTAAGCAATTTTCCTTTATTCATTTCAATATGGCCGCCAACAGTCAGAAGAGATTTGGATATTCTGATAACCATGGATATTTACTTAGATGCAAATATCTTGCCAAAGTCTCACAATCCTTGCTAGTACTGATTGAATTCAACTTACAACAATTCAGTTGTTAATGTATGTAATTCTCCCCTTGGTGGAATTTTAAAAATACTTTTTTTCTGAAACAGGCAAACCAATACACTTAGTCTTTCCAGTTGTTCTTTTTCAGTTATTTGCTTCATTTTGCAAGTTTGAATTTTGAATTTATTAATTGAACAGATTGCCATCAAACCAGAAAGTTTGAGCTAAATATTCCAGCAAACGTCGGTAAAATTAGCATAATCATTCTTGTTTTAGTTCCTGAAAACCTTGTTTCATAGTTTTTAGGTGGATAGCTATTTCTTGTAAAAATATTATTGGCGTACACTGTCCATAAACAAGACATTTGTCAATATGTGTTCTTCTTGAAAAACATAGTCATTTATTAGTTTACTTGCATTTATGATTTAGCCCACTGTTAACGTTTTGAGAGTTACGGTAAGTTAGACAGACATTCAGCTAGGGCAGCAATGTAACTGTTGTAAGTGGCCTTATGATATCTCTGTGTTGTTCTTGTCTTTCCAGATGGTGCCAGAAGCTAACTGCCATCCCAACAAGGTTTAATCTGACAGACATTTCTTGTTCCATTTCTCAGAGACCTGTGTAATAGCATTTCTGTTTAAATGTTATTTTTAAATTTTTAGAATTTAAGCGATGGGTCTGGCTGCATCAAGACAAGAAGCGTTCTGGGAAGCGTGTGGTTTTGGCAATATTGAGAGAGCAAGACACTTCCTCAAAGAGGGTGATATAGATGTCAACTGGGTCTCGTACACGGTAAGTGACAGTCTCATTCTGTAACGTACGTTATGATGACATACTCTGATCAGCGGCTAGCACAATTACATTAAAAAACTTGCAGGCACTGACGAGATTTGATTTACGTGCCTGAAAACTTTGCATGATAGTAAGAAGGCTGCCAGATGAATGCATTGATTTTCTCTTTTCCTGTATCCCAAGGATTTTAAAACATTTTGATGACAAAAATCAGGCGGCTTCCTAACCAATTTAAAGCACTGCTGTGTCCTGGCTTTCTGTCATGTTAATGTCATTTGTATATTCATAAAGGACAAATGATTGAGCCTAATTCATGAAAATTCTATTTCTCCTCTGCAGTAAAGTTTGAGTTTGTGAGCATGTTAAACTTGATGTGAACATATCTATTTAACTTCTGTTTCAGAATGACTGTTGCCCTATACATGTAGCCTCGCAAGGAAAACCAGAAATTGTTCAACTTTTGTTGGAACACAAATGTAATGTGAATGTACGAGACAACGTAAGTACACAAGAAGCTTTGAAGAATTCTTTCATTTACAAGAGATTTATATCCACTATTGTCGTGATGTATGTTAACGTAGGCAGTTAAAGTTTATTACCATTAACATAACTGCTACTGAGTTCTCAGTATATGTACATACAGTTCTAATTGATTTTGTTTGAGCCATTTGCATTTGTTGCACTTCTTTGTAAAATAACATTTTTAGCTCGACTATTCGAAGAATAAGGAGGCTATTGCACTCGCCCCAGCGTCGGTGTTGGTTAAAGTTTTTCATAAAGTCAAATATCTTGAATACTATCAAAGGTATTGACTTGAAACTCAAACTATATGTTAACCATCAACATCTACACATGAGGAAACAATCCCCATAACTCTGTTTTGATTTTTGACAGATTTATGCCCCTTTTTAACTTAGAATTTTTGGTTAAAGTTTTTTATAAATTCAAATATCTTGAATACTATCAAAGGTATTGACTTGAAACTCAAAGTATGTGTCTACCATCAACATCTTCACCTGAGGAAACAATCCCCATAACTCTGTTTTGATTTTTAACAGATTTATGCCCCTTTTTAACTGAGATTTTTGGTTAATTTTTTTCATAAAGTCATATATCTTGAATACTATCAAACGTATTGACTTGAAACTCAAAGTATTTGTCTACCATCAACATCTTCACCTGAGAAAATAATCCCCATAACTCTGTTTTGATTTTTGACAGATTTATGCCCCTTTTTAACTTAGAATTTTTGGTAAAAGATTTTATAAATTCCAATATTTTGAATACTTTCAAAGGTATTGACTTGAAACTCAAATTATGTGTCCACCATCAACATCTTCACCTGAAGAAACAATCCCCATAACTCTGTTTTGATTTTTGTTAGATTTATGCCCCTTTTTAACTTAGAATTTTAGTTAAAGATTTTTATGAAGTCAAATATCTTGAATACTATCAAACGTATTGACTTGAAACTTAAAATGAATGTTTACTATCCACATCTTCACCAATGTTTTTGATTTTTGACATGCCCCTTTTTAACTTAGAATTTTGTCGCAGTTTTTACCAGACTATTATTAGAAGTACTCGAAATGGCTTACTTTTGAAATGTCATAGAATAATTATGCAGCATGCAGTGGTCATGCTTTTTTAATTTTAAACATATCAATTTTGAAACATTACAAAGTTATTCATGATCAAATATACAAGGTCATGTATTTCTTTGAAATTATCCCCCCCCTTCTCCCCCCAGTTAGCTTACAGAATCCAGAGTAAGGCTTTGCATGTAATGTACATTTACATAGGTCTTTGAACAAGTTTCATACCTTTGACCTTAATTCTTATAGACAATTACAGTCGACTCTCGTTATCTCGATTTTTTTGGGACCGAAGAAAATAAGTCGAGATAACGAAAAATCGAGATAACCGAAGTTGGATAAAATATGCTCGATAGGGGATAGGAGGGGGATAAGGAAGAATATTGATGATAGAAAGACGTTTGCTTCTTTCTACCATCTTCTGATCTGTGTAATACACAGGTTGTGACTAGCTCGTAGGTTTAAATCAACTAAATGTTCAATTAATCTGATTCATATTGCCTTGCAACCCGGTGCCTAAAGATTGGATTCCCCCCGGGTCCTTCTCCAAAACTCTCAGCGTTTGCCGATCCAGATATCCTCCCGGGTTGGTTACCGGGCCCTCTAGATTGTTCGACTGGCGCTCGGACAAGTTCATGACTTCCGCCCTCCGACATTACTCTTCCGTTTTTTTCAATATAGAGATGTTATCTGTCTAAGTTTTCTCAGTTTTGACACAATTCAATACAAATTACCCATTCCGCATATTACACAGCTTGCGTCGCAAACAAACAATTAATTAATTTGGGTCGTTAACTGAATCACTGAGTGAATAGCCGCGCGTGGTGTTTTTCGCACCTCTTACAGCAGACGACAATTGAGCGTGCAGCTTTTCGCACCTTGTTTGGCAGGTGATAAATGTCAAATCGAGATATCGGATGTCAAAATAGAGGAAATTTCATAGTTGGGGATCAAAAATTTAGTCGAGATAACGAAAAAATCGAGATAAACAAATCGAGATATCCGTAGTTGATTTATATAGAACAAGAAGGGAAAAAATCGGGACCGAGAAAATCCAGTCGAGATATCGAAAAATCGAGATAACCGTAGTCGAGATAACGAGAGTCGACTGTACACAATACACCTGTTCTTAGACAAAAAAAACATTTTACCGACAAGCTTTCGAATAGTCGAGCGTGCTGTCATGAGACAGCTCTTGTTATTTAGAGTTGGCACTAAACATATAGCATCAATCATAGATTCATAAGCTCATGTGAGCTTTTGAACCAATCGCGCAGATGTTGGCGTATGGGTACCCTTACTTCTTGTGACCACCTTCCATCTCACATACCCAAGATGGGGATTGAACCCAAGTTGCATTGGTTAGAAACGAGTGCACTTACCACTGGGATAAACAGACGGCTTATAAGTTAGAAATGTCCTAGTAAGCCTGGTATTGGCAGTAGCATCATTCTTTGTAAGGAGTTCCAGTCTCAAAAACTGATGCAGACATTAGCTTGAAACTGTGCGCAGGTCTTCAGGGTCATTAAACAAGGTCATAGCATCAATTCCATAGCACTTGCATGGTTTTTGGCAAAATTATGCCCCTTTTTGAATACAGATCCATGTGTAAGATTTACATGCAAAGTGTAGTTTCTACAACGATACTGCCACATGCGAAACTGTTCACCGCTGATTCAATGATTGTGTTTCGAACACCCCTATAAAAATACATAAATTGCTCCAGATTCAAAGACTGTTATAAAAATGCATTAGGTTTGTGCTTGTATTTTACAGCGTGGCAACCTTCCCCTGCACCATGCAGCTATGAAAGGACATGCAGATATTGTTCAGACACTTCTAAATGCTGGATGCGAAATAGATGCGCAAGAAAAGGTCAGTTAATTCACATATATATTTAATTCTTACTACTCAGGGTATCTCTCAGTACTTGTATAATATGTCTATATATTATTAATGTGTTATAATGTGCTACATTCTCTGTGTGTGACTTTGTAAGCCTGTTGTACCACAAATTCACAATGCTTTATATGCCAAGTACATTTGTTTGATATTTGTTGAAACACTTAAGTAGGAGAAATAATTATGAGGAAGTAATGAATGGCATCTATACATTTCATGGTATTGTTTGATTGAGTTTAATCAACTTCTTTAAAAAAAATTCTATCACAGAATGGATGGACAGCACTACATAATGCAGCATACTGGTGTCATCCTGAGGTGGTCCGTGTCCTGCTCAAGAATGGCTGTAATGTACATGTACAGAACAAGGTACTTTATCAAAGCGTTTTAAGACTGTTTCTCTATTTAAGCGAATCTTGTCTAATGCGACCAGTAATAAGTGACACATAATTGGTCTTTTGTTGATATTAGGCAACCATTTATGTGCAAACAGATCATTTCTATGGAAACTAACCTCTCGAAAGTTGCATTTAACGTCTCAAATCTCATAAGCATGTCCCCAGGTATTAATTGTTAAGTATTTACAGACTTTCGGTACTTTCATGTACATACTAATTACGAAAATTACCACGTGACATAAGTACGTTTTTATGGGAAACGGTTGCTGCCTCCGTTGATGCTTTGTATTAAGAGACCATTTTATTAAGCGACTGGTTTTGGCCTTTCCCTTTGGTGGTCTCTTAATCCAAGTTTGACTGTATTTGATAATTTACCCCATGTCTGATTTCTGCTTTTGTGGCACATGTAAGCTGTGATCAGCGAGCAGAGTTATGAAGTCCTAGCATTGTGTATAGTTACCTACCATCCTTGATACTAATACACCTGCCAACATTTGAGATACTTTATAAAACGTAAATTTTATTCTGAAAGTTTGATTTGGGACATTACTGGGAATGATTCTGGTATTTAAATGTTCGCTGTTCTATATGTACACAGGATGAGCGCATGGCATTACACGAGTGTGCGCGCTCACAGAGCAGTGATGACAAAAAGCTGGGAGAGATTGCTCAGGTATTGATAGATGCTGGAAGTGATATAAACAGCCAAAGCAGTGACTGGGGAGAGGTAAGGTTATTTTATAATACTTGAGAGATAGACCTGCCTGTTTGAACTGTAAAGTTGAGCCCGTCTGTACAGAAAAAAAATCAATTCTAGGGCTCTGCAACCGGTATAAATCCAGATCAACTTGTTCAGCCACATGATCTGATCTCTATCTTTACTGTTCATTTACTCATCTTTGGGACATTATCAATGTCCAGTTTTTCTGTGCTGTGAATTTTATTCATACTCCCCTATGAAGAAATTCAAAGACCATCTAAGAAATATGTCCGTATCAGTTATTAAATCTACTTTAAAAGATATTTGTACTTATTATCAACACTAGAATGTAATTAACATGACGGCAATGACACACCTCTTTGGTTGAGTGGTGATGATTGCTGAAGTCACTTGTAATCACTAAACCTTTTAATGATTGAGGGTCATGAGTTCAGGTTAGCAGCTTGTCACCGAGGATGGGAGTCTAGTACAGATCCTTCAGAGGAACTGTTGAAACATACTTTAAATATACCCGAATGAAAAGTGTTTGATTTAACAAGGATCTGATAGGTAATAGGCAATAACTTTATTTCAGGCAGACTTGACTGGTCTGATGTATGCATCGTTTCACAATCACCCAGATGTAGCAAGTGCTCTCATATCAGCTGG
This sequence comes from Saxidomus purpurata, assembly GCA_022818135.1. NCBI lineage: Eukaryota > Metazoa > Mollusca > Bivalvia > Venerida > Veneridae > Saxidomus > Saxidomus purpurata. Next base: position 18,591,898 of record JAFMSR010000011.1, on the reverse strand, counting down.
GTGTGAACTTAACTCAGTGGGAACAGTAAGTAATTAAATTTTCTCAAGTTGTAAGATCTCCCTAGACCACGAGACTCTGTGGGGGGGGGGGAGAATTAAAGTCTCAGACTTAAAATCATGAATCTCTCACTGACTGAAAATCATTGGCTGAATCACCATTACCATCTTCACACTTAATTTATTCTGAAAGAGGATTTGAGTCTAAAATGAAATGTTCCTTACATCAGAAGATCCCTGTTATGGTATTGTGTAATAATCTGTTTTTTATTCCAAAATATATGGGGTGTTGAAAATTGTTTCATTTGAGTAAACCGCAAACTAAGAACATCAGGTTCTTATGACTTAAAGGGTGGCATATTAAAATCACACTGTCTGTCCGTGCATCCGCCCTTACATTTTTTCGTGTCCAGGCTGTAACTTTGTCATGCATTGAAGGATTTAAAATAACTTGGCACAAATATACAGCACATCAAGACGACCTGTTGTGTGCAATACCCATGTCCTTACATCAAAGGTCAAAGTCACACTTAGAGTGTGAAAGTAGGAGAATCCTGTATATTTGCACACATTTCGGTCCAGACTGTACTTTGTCATGCATTGAAGAATTTAAAATAAGTTTACACAAATGTTCAGCACATCAAGAAAACGTGTCGTATGCAATACCCATTCCCCTACCTCAAAGGTCAAGGTCATACTTAGAGTTTATAGTTAATGGAATCCTGTATATATACATACATTCGTGTCCGGACTGTAACTTTGTCATGCATTGAAGGATTATAAAATAATTTCGCACAAATGTTCAGCACATCAAGACAATGTGCCTGCAAGTCTCGCATCCCTACCTCAAAGGTCAAGGTCACACTTAGAGTTTAAAGGTAATGGAATACTATATGCATGATAACTCTGTCATGCATGGAAGTATTTTAAAATTACATGGCACAATTATTGAGCACATTGAGAGGACACAGGCTGTGAAACACCTTTTGGGGGCATTCATCATTTATGAAGGACAGCTCTTGTTCCTTATGCTGCTGTTTCCAAGTTTCCTGCTGATGAAGGGAGACAACTCAAATAAATGTGAATTACATGTGGTGAATGATTTTGCTTCAGACTTTGTATGTGTTAAATATATTATATAGTGTGCATATATGTTACAATGTATATGCTTAAACAATAGTACTATTGATTGCAGGGACTGTTAACAAGTGTTTGAGTTAGTAAATAAATGATAAAGCATTTCTTCTTCTTTATATTGATGATAGTGTAGCAGGGATTTTATATTAACAGTACTGGAAAAGGAAAGAAACACCGACATTGTGTTGATTATACTGAATTAGTTACCCCATTCTAATAATCTTGTCTAATAATATTGGCTGTAAATACATTAAGTTATATTCTGGCCCCTGACCGCCAGTATAGCCAAAATTAAACCACCGCAAAATAAAATAAAATTCAAAATGCTTGGGAGGCCATGAATACCATGAGTATCCATGTGTTTTACATTTCAGACATTCTGGACTGCTCTCCATTGGGCTGCAGACAGAGGGAATGATGAACTTGTCTATATACTTCTTGATGCAGGCATAGATCCTACCATCAGAGATATGGTTTGTATTTATGATTTGATGTCAAAGTATCTCGGGGAAAATAACTAGTGGGTAAAATTGCAACCTCACCTGCTGCAGTTAATTCCCTTTACTGTTCCAGAAAACACTTACACTATTTAAGTAAAACAATTTATAAAGTCACTGTATTCCAGATGTCGTAGGCTTAAATTTGTATAAGTTGCCTGCATGTGAAGAAGCTGGTCTACACTTAAAGATCTATCCTCTGCTTGTCCAGCCAACAGTTTCTTATTTCCTCATTATTTGGCCATAAAATTGTATCATTCAGATGTATGGACTGCAGAGGTTTCCACTACAGATCAATATTAAATTATTATTTTAACCCTCGATGGGTCTATATTTAGGGGTGCTCTGTATTGTAAGATGGTCTGAAAGACAGGTTTAACTGTACTTGAAAGGACTGTTTGTTTTACAGAGAGGAGAGACAGCTGTAGATCGAGCGCAGACGGATGACATCCGAGAGTTTATTTCTACAGCCGTAGATTTACACAAAGAATTAAATAAAGTAAAACAACCTGTCATTAGACCAGCCGTGCAACTTCGTAAACAGGAGGAACCTTTCAAGCCTAAATGTGATGCCAACTTCAAGGTAATTCCCTCTAACTGCCCCTTACAGAAATCCCTGTGTGTGTGCATTATATAATTAATTTCATGCTTTTCAATTGTGTACTGCACCATGGTAATATATTGTATTATTCTGATTTACTCATTACTTTCAGGGAAATTATAAACTGATAATTTCGCTGTTTTATTGTGCTTTATCAACTTCGTTTTCCTTGAAACTGAGTCTAAAAGTAAGCACTGACAATTATCGAGCATGCTGTCTTATGGACAGCTCGTTCATTTTCTGATAGCTAAATTCATACAAGGTTGGGCACTGAATCAGTTTTATCTTTTTCAGTCACAATCATTCCTGCCAAAGGACTGGAAACCATCCAATCCAGTAAATGTGAAAAACCTCATAAATGAGAAGAAATCACGTCTTGCAGCAATGACTTCACAAAACTACAGAACAGAACTTGCCAAGAGAACTGGTACTGAAGTAATTAAAGATGACGTAAAGAAGACTAGTGAAAATATTGATTTGAAGAATTCATCAAAAGACATTGCAAATGAAAAGGAAGAAGTGTCTGATTCAAAATGTGATGCAGAAAAAAGTAGTATGCTTAATGATGATGGTGTTAGACCTGAAATAGAAACTGTTCATAAAACAGAATTGGAAGAAGATGATATAAACAAAGAGGCTGAAGCAGCGGATGAGGGAAATGTTGAACCAAATCAGAGAAGCTCTTCGGACAATGTAGCAGAAGTTGAAGGACAGATAAAGGACCTAGAAGTAAATGAAGACATGGAAGAATCTGACAAGTGCAATGATACAAAAGATAAGGAAAATTACTCAAGTAGACATTCACAAAATGGTACAGCTACTAAAACTACACTAATAAATGCTGAAAATGAAGATTGTGAAAGTGAATGTGTAGGTAACAATGAATCACAAAAGGAATTGGATGGTGAAAATTCATTACTGAATGCTCAGACTGATGAAATGCAGACATTAACTGCTAATGATAAAGGAGATGTTTCAAACATTGAGAATGATTCTGACAATAAGATGAGGTTAGATAGTGAAATAAGTATGGCAGATATTACTGAACGTTCTTCTGCAGGGTCTGATGGAAATACAAGAGAAACAGTACAAAAGGTTGAAGAGTTGGATATATCTGAAAAGCAAATTAAAGTGGGACAGTCTTGACAATAGTGTCAGATAAAATATAATATATTTTAAAACAAAAATATTTAAGAATAACTTAACAGAATGTGTAAGTACCTTACATTTATGAAGAATAAGGTTGAACAGCATTCTTCATTTTTACGAACAACTGATAGGAGAATTCAGAACCAACAGTAAATGTTTACATGCATGTAAAATTCCACTTTATGCTATTTATATATATACTGTAGTTAAATTTAGCATTCTCTTTATCGTTTAAAGAGTTGGTTCTGGATACTATTTAGCTATCACCTTTGGTAAAATTTGAATAAACGATTTCCTGTCGCTTTTAGATGCCAAGATACTGTGCTAATATTTGCTTACTTAAAATGGTCGTGTTATTGGTCAGGATGGTTTGTTATTGGATGGTTTTGTAAGGGACAGAAATGTCAGTTAGTTAAAACTATGATTTGAAGTCTGTGACTGCTTCTTAGCTACCCTGGCACTCAAAACATTGCTTAGTAATTTATACTTTATACTATACTTGCCCTGATGAACTAAAAGTGAAAAAAGGTTGGCAACTGGAAATAACTGAAAAAACATAATGGTGTTGTCTAATTTTCATTTTTATGTAATTTTCGTATTCCTGCATATCTTTTGACATTTTACAAAGTATATACATGATAAATGTGCCTTTAATTATGCCCCCATCTGCCCCCCTTCCCCTTCTACCCATAGATATTTTGTGTTAGTCCTTGTGGCTTGTATTTATGAATGTTTTTGCTCTAGTCTCTTCTTCTTCTACAGTAAATATCCTATACAGCTGGTTTAAGATATGTTTATCTTCTTATTTTGATTGTTAGCCTGACAATTGAAGAACAAAGAGGGCTGTTGTGAGACTGTGGTCACTCTTGGTTTGTCAACACACTTCTGGTAGAAGTTTTGTATTCAAGCTGCTACCATTGACGTTTCTCAGTTACCACTTGTAAAATGGAATTTATTTGAAACTTTTAATACTATTAAAGTGTTAAGGGGTATCAGACAATAAGATAGAAAAACTTTTGACTGAACTTATTATGAAGATGGAAGGGTATATTGATTTACACATATCAGTCTGTCAGTAGACCAAACCTTGTCATATCATTAACTAGAGAATGATATGGTCTATATGGTCATAACCTTTGACTTAATTTTTCTCAATTTCAGGCCCATGTTAGACTTAGACCTTTTGATAAAAGTTTTGCATGCAGTCTGATATCAAGCATATATTTCATTAACCACTTGAATTAACGTGGAATTTATCTGAAATTGAGCAAACACTTTTTAAAGGTGTCAGACAAGTATATTAGATAACTCATAAATGACTAATTCAAATTATGGCCCTTGTTGGAAATAACCATTCTCAGACTGGCTAAAGTTTAACATAGAAGCTTCCATCTTGCATTTATCTCATTTACCAATGGGATTTAGTTGAAAGTATGGTACTCACCAGAGCATCCAACAACCAAGTTGGATAACTCTTGACTGAATATAATTCAAATTATGACTTATTTGAGATGTTGGCCCTTGTTGATCTTTCTGGTTAAAATATTACATGCAGGAGGCTATGCTAAAATTAAAGTTTTGCTTCCACAATGCACATACTTCGATCATTAACCTGAAACTAGATTGGTTTTAAACTTCTAAGTCTTGGGGTTATTAAACAATCAAGATAGATAATGAAAGATAACAGATTTTCTCGAAAATTCTTTGTACAAGATTAAGTTTTTCTTTAGAATTTTTTCCCTTTTACTATAAAAGCAATCCAATTACATGTATATAAGTGCGCTGCCATCAGGCAGGTCATGTGGTGTGATGTGCAGATTGCTTTTCAAACGTATGCTGTTTAGTTATTGGAGGAATACAGTAACATGAACTGCAGATGGATGTCAACGTCAAAGTTATTCATTCTCTTGTAATTAAAGTTAATACCTGATTACACCTGTACCAATGGGATTAAGGTAAGGTATTATGATGGTATCTCTGTCTACTGCCTCCTGGGTCGTTCACTGTGGCAGCTATACGTTAGGGTAAATGAAGCTTTTTGCATGTGATAGAATTAAGTCTCGATCAATTTGTAAAGTTAATGGAAGTTTATTAAAGCCACTATTGTGTGGTATAAATGCATGCAAAATACCATTGTGTAAATTTAGTATATGGAGATGATGGTATTGTTTGTGATTTTTGTGCGTGCTTGTTAAATTATTTATTAATATTCCTATGCAAATACATTGTAATCAGTTTTGAGCTTTTGAAATCACTTTTAAGTATTGCATATCTTGTTGAATACAAATGTATTTTCTTTCTGATTAATTATACATGCTAATAAAGATTATTCACATTTTCCCTAGTTATTTCGCAATGCTGTCACATTCTGTCTTTAAAAGGTATAATTTTGTTCATTGGGCATATGATACTATTAGATTATTTTTTTGGGATTGAAATTGTATTTGTAGCCATGTTTGGCAAGTACTCACCTGCCCTAAGAAAACATTGATGTTAATTTAAAAAATTACATTTCTTGAAGAAATACGCTTCAAGGACTGCATACAAAACTGTTCTTAGACAAATGTATATACATTCAGAAACATGTAGGACAATTAAGGTCCAGATAGCATAATAGGTCAAATGGAAAACCAGCCAGCTGTTTTAACTCGCATGATCAGTCGGTCCCAAATGGTGCCAGATAAACACATTCAGCAGTGCATTTATTAGCCAATATTCAACAACCTATTAACTGCATAATCTTGTAAACTAGACCTCCACTGTTCAAACTGTCATTAACTAGAAGCTGCAACATTACACCATTCAGCAGTCGCAAATTACTTCAGTTTTCATGCATTATATTTTAGCAACGTTCCCAAGGGAATATGATAATTATAAAGATGATTATAAAGCATGTTTCTTTCTCTGAGACTTTTATGTCTGTTACATTATGAGGGTTGACGGCAAAACTGTTGTAAGTCCTTCTTTACAACATATAAGTTACTACAGTTTTGCGGTCAACCCTCGATAAATGCATGGGCTAGTAGTATACCTATTGTATTTAAAAATTAAAGTTTGTTTCATGTTACTGAGTGCCAATTTTTATGCTCCTGAAGGATCTTCGGGTGGCATAGTTCACCAGCCTGGTTGAGTGGTTACAGTAGATTGTAACCTCCCCTAGGTTGAGGGTCATATGTTTGAGCTTTGCTACCAGTTAGTCTATATATGTGTGAAAGTAGGTGGTTTCTTTCGGAGTTTCTTCCCAGGAGCGATGGTTAGGTAAACTGCCTGCTATTTTAAAATGACTGAAATACGGTTAAACTCGTATAACTAGTTTGGTAGGTATATTGACTCATCTGTCTGTCCCTATATCCGTCGCCAGTGTCCGTCCCCACTTCTTTGTTCGTAGCATAACTAAAAGTGTTCAAGGGAATTACTTGAAACTTCATACAATGATGGAGCACAATTTGAGGAAGTGCTGCGTACAAGAACCAAGGCAAATAGTTAAAATTGCATACAATGAGAAAGGATATTAAGGGGAGGTGTAGTGCCGAAAAACCATTACCCTTTATTGAGCTCATCTGGCACAATGTGCCAGAGTGAGCTATTAGGACCACTCACCATCCGCCCGTCAACCATTTCCTTCAAACCACATCATCATCAAAACCACTGTGTCAATATTGATGAAACTTGACAAGATGTTCTTTGCTATTAAGCTCTATTAAAGCTGTTCAAAGAATTTTATTTCATGCAGATCCCAAGGAAATAAATGATTCCACCCAAGGGGGTCCCTTGATTTTACAAAGGCTTACATATGAAAATTAAAAAAAAAACATCTTTGAAACCACAAGGCCTTAAAGTGAAATAAAGCACATTTTTTTCAAGTAAAAATCCAGCTGAAATAGATGTGTGTAAAAAGGGTAGAGTGAATAGTAGCTTTTAACCCAATACACCAAACTCTTCCTGCTACCAGTACGAAATAATATCTTTCCAAATATTACTTTTCTTATTTTGACTGGGAGAGTCAATTTAAGAAAATAACAACTACATGCAAGAGTTGCTTCCCTTCCACTACACTGCCAAAATCTCTACCAACAACAACAATAACACAAGGGTGATCACTGCGAAGAAGGAACTATAATTCTATAAGTCCATTTTTTTATTAGCTCACCTGGCACAAAGTGCCAGAGTGAGCTATTAGGATCGCATTCTGCCGTCGTACGTCCGTCCGCCATTTCCTTAAAACGACATCTCCTCTGAAACCACTGGGCCAATGTTGATGAGACTTTGTAGGGATGTTCCTTGCATGAAGCTCTATCAAAGTTGTTCAAAGAATTATATTCCATGCAGAACTCTGGTTGCTATGGCAACAAATAGGAAAAACTTAAAAAATCTTCTTCTGTAAAACCACAAGGGCTAGAACTTTGATATTTGGCATGTAGCATTGTCTAGTGGACCTCTACCAAGATTGTTCAAATTATGACCCCCAGGTCAAAATTAACCCTTCCCGGGAGGGGGGTGAGTGGCAGGAAGGTGACTTGATTTTACATAGGCTTATATAGGGAAAACTTAAAAAAAAACAAGAAGGCCGACGGGCAGAGAATAGTTATTTGGAATGTTACTTAGCACTGTGTTGTGGACCTCTACGAATTATGTTAGAATCTTGACCCCTTGTATTATAGCCGGTGGTAGTCAGGTGAGCGATATAGGGCCATGATGGCCCTCTTGTTTCTAAAGCACCAACTTCAAATACTAATGCAGCATTATCATTAGTTTAACACATTAAAATGCACAGCAACCGAAAATTACTTTTATAAAACTATCACCAAAAATACACTATGTGCAGTAAGATGCGCATAATATCATTTTAAGCTTAGATATTTGGCAAGTAGCATTGCCTGGTAAACCTCTATCAATACTGTTCAAACCATAGCCCCTGGTTCAAAATTGACCCTGTGCAGGGTGTTGTGTGATTTTGCATAGGCTTATTTAGGAAAAACTTTAAAAATCTTCTTTTCTGAAACCACATGGCCTACATTTTAGATATTTGGCATGTAGCATTTTCTTGTGGACCTCTACCATTTTTAGAGTGTTCAAATCATGACACCCATGTCAAAACAGACTGCCAGGGGGTCACTTGACTTAACATAGATTTCAATAGGAAATCTATAAAACCACAAGGCCATTTAAAATGTAGCTTTTCCAAGTGGAATTCTCCCGAGAGTGTTCAAATCATGACCCCTGGGTCAAAATGACCCTGCCATTACTTTACTGAAATTATTATTTTTATGCATTCTTAACCCTTGTGACTTTGTCCAGGTCATATTTCTAAGTGTTTTTATTAGAAGAGCAATGAGACCAGAGGTACAGGAATTTGTGTACCCGAACAAATTCAGTGCCTTCAGCGCTTTGATTTAAAGACTGTGTTTACACTGTAATTTTGTGTAAACCTAACTGGTAGTTTTTATCTTGCAGTTAAATGTAGGTCATGGTAGCTATAGATAATCATCAGTGCATTTTCTGAAAAAGGAAGTGGTGAAGAAACACTTCATATTCAGACTGTTAATTCATATAATAGTTAACTTGGCTTCTTAGAGTGAAACTTGGAAATTTTCTGAAAGATACTGTATTGTAAGTTGTGTGTCAACAGTGGATTGTTTAACCATTTTCAGGTGTGGACAGGTTTTTAAAGAAATGAGATACTTCTTTGGACAAAGAAATATTGATCACCTTACTAGTAGATAAAGGTGACTAGTTGTTGACGTCTGATGATGAATGTAAACCTTTAAGAAACATAATCTGCTAATGTTGTAATATGGAAAACTAAGAATTTTGATTTATTATAAAGTAAACATGGCAGTATCAGGACGCAGATTACCAGATTTTCAAGGTTCTTTTTCACGAGGCTCAGCTGAAGACTATGAGCATTGCTGTGATGCCTGCCTGACAGAAGGTCAGCAGGTTGAAGCCGAGGGGTACTGCTTGAATTGCCAGGAATATCTGTGTAACAATTGTGTAAGATACCACAAGAAGACAAGCGCCACAAAGAATCACCAACTACTGGACAAGGACAACATGGACAAACATTCGGCTCTACCTAAACCTGCTGGTGTTTGCACTGAGAAATGTTCCATCCATAGGGATGAAGTCATCAAATATTTCTGCCCTAAACATGAAGGAATTGGCTGCACTGATTGTATGACAATGAATCACAGGACATATAAACTTGACTTTATACCGGAGAAATGTGCAGGCATCGGGGAGAGCCAGGAATACAGGGACATATTGAAAGAGCTAGATCAGAAAATGAATGAAGTTAGTGCCATCTTGAAAGAAGCTGCAGTAAAAGATAAAGAAATAGATGATAGCCATGACACAGTTATAAAAGAAATCATGAAATTTAGGAAAGAAATAAATGATCAGTTGGACAACATTCAAAAGAAGATTGAGGCAGAAGCCAGTAAGAAGAAGGCAACAAGTAAACAAGCAGTAAAAGCTGTTGTTACTGCATGCACAAACTTGACTACCAACTTCAAGAAACTGCAGTCCAGCCTACAAAACAGCAAATCATCTAATCAGAATGGTCAACTTTTCATTGATATTAAGCGGGCAAAATCAGAACTGCAGTCAAGAGAAATTCAGCAAGCTGAGATGTCATTACTGCAGACAAGTTCACAATTCACGTTCAACAGAAACAAAGATCTTGAGTCTCTCTTCCCAGGAGTAACGAGTTTTGGTAAGTTAACTGAACAGAACATAGCTGTTGATGCATCCTGTAAGATCCTCCAGGCCATTGCTTCCACACCAAGACAGATGAAAACTTTCAGTTGTCTTCAAAATAAATCATATATAAACTTAAACAAATTGTGTTCTATAACAGGTTGCTCTGTCCTGTCCTCAAACAAACTTGTGCTGTCTGACGATGATAATTCAACATTAATGGTTGTGAATACTGAGAAGAATGTTGTAGTTGAAGAGAAACAACTTGACTCAGTGCCATTTGAAATTGCTGTTCTTCCTCAGGACCAGATTGCTGTTACAATACCACACAAGAGACAGGTTCTCATCATGACAACAGCAGGTAAACTGTCAACTGACCACAGCATTGATGTTAAATGGAAATGTTATGGTATAATCTACCATCAGAACTGTCTTTATGTGTTACGCTTGGATCCATATAGTATTCATGTACTAGATATGAAAGGAAACATCATGAACACAATATCACTGGCAGATCAGTCAGTCTTTAAATCTCCATTCTACATAGTGATGAGTCATGATCATAGTCTGCTGTATGTCAGTGATTTTGGTAACAATTCTATAGTGAGTGTAACATTACAGGGTGTAGTATCTGCTGTATACAAGCACAAGGATCTTGTTGGACCTACGGGAATGTTGTTGTTGGATGATGGATCATTGTTGGTATGCAGCTATTACAACAACACCATTCATCATGTTTCTGCAGACTTGAAACAAGGCAGGAAAGTACTGGACGGTTTGAGTTATCCATTGTCTATATGCTATAGTGCAGACAGAAGCCAAGTCTACATTGGTGGTTTTACTGATAAGCTTTCAGTCTACAGTGTTACATACAAGACGTAGTCTCAAAAACATACAAGACAGTATACAGATAGATGTGAGGTGTGTAGGTACAATGTATATTATAATACAGTAATTACAGTAACAGTATATATATACATGTATTCATTTTTTATAAGTGAACATAATCCTGTTACAGGAATAACAGAATAAAAATTAAAATTTTTCATCAGTTGATGAGAATTTCACTGGAATTCAGAACCTTTCTTGCAGCAGTTTTTGAACATTATTTGGTTCTTAAGTATTTCTTTGTGCTATAGTAAATGAACACATTCATTAGAATAGCCTTTTCAAACCTCTTCCTACTTCACACTCCAGGAAGAGACATTTGATCATACACTGTGATTGATAAAAGTAGTACTTTAGTAATATAAAGTTTATTATCTGCCTTTTGTATGATCTGGTTTTACACAGCCTCAAAATGTACCAACCTCCATTTCTGATATTTCATTCACCTCACCTGAGGCCAGTTATTGTGTGGTTCTCAGCAAATTATGAGGTATGTGGGCAAAAAGGGGTCAAAGTGGAAGTCTCAGTGTATATTGTTGAATTTTGCTTTACCAAATAAGCCAAGTTACATGGATTTAGAAAGCTCATTTTATGATGGTTGATTTGTGCTTTAAATTCAACTTGTATATCATTTCAGCATGTCTTGCTGTTAGATTTTCTGATGCTGACAGTGGTACCCAGCTTTTACATCCTGAAAGTAGGACGCTAGACAATGAAGAGTATTCAGACAAGACATGGCATACTCCTAAGTATCAGTACTATAGACATATCAAAGGACAAATTAGTGGATTTAAGTGTTCAAATTTTATATCCAGAGTTTTGTCCAAGAATATAAAAACAGATCCTTAGGATGAATACTGTACTTTCTTCTTTCAGTGTAGATATGTTATATTCTGCAATATATCATGTGAGACATTGATTTGCTAAACCAATTGATTGTTTGCTTTTTTTTACTACAAGGTTTGTTTTTGCATGTATTTATTGATATAACCCACCACCAAGCTGTTGGGGAAGCTGGGACAATATAAGAATCAGTATTGTTGGTTTAAGTGTCAAACTTTGTGTCAAACTCATTTTCATAAACATTTGCAATTCAGTTATTCGAGGCACTTTATAATTAGTGTCAGTCTGAGAATAATTAGTGTCAGTCTCAGAATAATTAGTGTCAGTCTGATAATAATTAGTGTCAGTCTCAGAATAATTAGTGTCAGTCTGAGAATAATTAGTGTCAGTCTCAGAATAATTAGTATCAGTCTGAGAATAATTAGTATCAGTCTAAGAATAATTAGTGTCAGTCTCAGAATAATTAGTATCAGTCTGAGAATAATTAGTGTCAGTCTGGGAATAATTAGTGTCAGTCTGAGAATAATCAGTGTCAGTCTGAGAATAATTAGTATCAGTCTGAGAATAATTAGTGTCAGTCTGAGAATACTTTTTAAAAATTAATGAAGTGTGATAGGTTAAGCAAGTCATGTTCACACATACACTGTAACACGTTATTTATTTTCACGTTGATTGAAAAACAGGAATATTTTATTTTAATTAAGGGTGTAATAATTCATGACGCTTGGTTTTGATGTATAATATGTCACAAGGGGTCACAGCTGTCTTACATTATATGCTTTTGTAAGCTCACCAGGCACAAAGTGCCAGGGTGAGCTATAAGGACCACTCTTTCGCACCGTCTGTCTTCCGTCAGTCTCTCCATCCACCATTTCCTTCAAATGACATCTTCTCTGAAATTACTGGTCCAATGTTGATGAAGTTTTGTCAGGGTTGTTCCTTGCTTGAAGCTCTGTCAAAGTTGTTCAAAGAAGTTCCATTCAGAAATCTGGATACTATGGCAACAAATAGGAACAACTTTAAAATTCTTCTTCTCAGAAACCACAAGGCCTACAGCTTAGATGTTTGGCAGGTACAATTGCCTTGTGGTCCTCTATCGATATTGTTCAAAACATGACCCCAGGGTCAAAATTGACCCAGCCCAGGGGTCACCTGATTTCAGATATGCTTATATAGGGGAACCTTAGGTATTTTTAGCAATTGCCTAGTGGAAGTCTACCAAGATTAATAAAATGATGAGCCTGTAACAAAATTGACCCCACCCAAGGGGGTTACTTGATTTTACATAGGCTTATATAAGAAGCACTTGAAAAATTTAGTCTTCTTCTCTGAAAATGCAAGGCCTTCAGCTTAGATGTTTGGCATGAAGCATTGCCTTGTGGACCTCTACCAAGTTTGTTCAAATCATGACCCCCGCCAAGGGGGTCACTTTATTTCACATAGGCTTACTGTATATAGGGAAAACTGTTTTTTTAAATCTTGTCTAAAATCACTAGACCTAGAGTTTAGATATTTTTAATGTAGCATTGTGTAGTGGACCTCTGGGAACATTTCTCAAATCATCACCCCCAGGTCCAAGAAGTAGATATAAATAAATGCACTAGTTTAAATACAATATTAGAGTTAATCAGAGCAATAAGGTGTTGCTTTGTGAAACAGCATGTTTATATTATACCGTATATTGGAGTTTTTCGCTATATTCGCAAGCAGTGAAAATCGCGAACTTTAGAATCAGCGAAAATTTAGTTCAACATTTCGCGAAATTGTTATGTTATGTTATGTTATACATGTGTCACGTTTTGCACGTTATCTAACATGAACTGTATAATTATCATATTAAATAAGGTGTCAGTTCTTTACCTTCACTTACCTGAATGCAATATCCGGACAAGAGTTGGAATACTAACCTCTAAAGATAATTGAGCATTAAAACAGTTGAAACCTGACATAAAAAACAAATCTCCATGAAAGTGCAGAAGTCACCTTATCGACTGCGCCATAAATCACCATTCATTTACAAATGAACAAACAGAGTTGATGAATTACTGTGCATTGTTTATTTTAGCAAACAATTATAAAACAAGCGGAGCAGTTCTAGTAATGGAAGGTAAATTATAGCACTGTCACAAAGTAATTTCCTTTCATTTATTAATCGATGTCATGGTTAATATTACCCTTTCAAACAAGAATTTTCAAACGCAAAAATCATTAAATCAACATTTTTAAAAACTCGAAATTTATTAGAATCCGCTAAAATTAAAACGGGACCAAAATCGCGAAATTTGATGTACGGGATTAAGAAATTCGACATAGATACAATTGTATATTATTTGTTTATAAACCCATATTATATGCAAAACACATGTAGAATCATCATAGAATGTAGCATTTATGCACCATTTGAAGGTTATGTTGAAGGAAAATTAACCATGAACTTGTACTTGTTATTTGTGCTTTATTATGTGATATATCATTCTCCCTTGATTTAGTGGTAAAGGCCTCCACCTTGGGAGCAGAAAGTCAAAGGTTAGAATTGCAGCAGGGGTCCATTTCCAAATGGTCAATCAGACAGCACAGTCCACTAGTTCAGGAATGGTTACCATATGCCTTGCTTTGCATTAATTAAGATAGGAATGAGATAATGGGAAAAAAAAGAAATGTCTCGTAAGTCAGAAATTACTGCACTTTCAGAATTACAAAATGCAGACATATAATGTATAATTCTGTGGGTAAACACTATAATAAATTCACTTTTATTTATAAGGAAATGCAACTATAGTTATATAGTTTGAAGCTTTGCACTCGGTTTGAATTATTGCAGACACAAGAAAGAGGCCCTGGAAGGAAGCCAGAAGGGATGTCATATTACCTGTTATTAGAATGTTTTGAATGATAGAGTGCAATAAGTGATTTTACAGCTGTTTTTTTTAGCTCACCTGAGCACAAAATGCTAAGGTGAGATATTGTGATCGCCTGATGTCCGTTGTCTGTCATCTGTCCACACTTAACCGTATGTATACAATAGAGGCTGCATTTTCACAGGATCTTCATGAAACTTGGTTAGAATGACTACCTTGATGAAATCAAGGTCAAGGTCAAGTTTGAACATGGGTCATCTGGGATCAAGAACTACGTGACAGGGTCAAATTATAGAAAAACCTTGTGTATGTCATGAAACTTGGTCAGTATGATTGCCTTAATGAAATCTAGGTCAAATTTGAATATGGGTCATCTAGGATGAAAAAATTGCCACCCCGGATAAATCATAGAAAAACCTTGTGCATGCAATAGAGGTTGCTTTTTTAGCTCGACTTTTCGAAGAAAAGGGTAGCTATCCTACTCGCCCCGGCGTCGGCGTTGGTGTCACACCTTGGTTAAGTTTTTCGTACCACCCCACTTTATTTCAAAACTATTAGAGGTATGGCTTTGAAACTTACCATATTTGATTACCATCATAACCTCCATCTACAGACAAGAGTACATAACTCTGTCCAGGTTTTTGACAGAATTATGGCCCTTTTTTGACTTAGAAAGTGTATTGAGCTTGGTTAAGTTTTCCACCACCTCACTTTATTTCAAAACCATTAGTGGTATTGCTTTGAAACCAATCATACTTGTTTACCATCATGACCTACATCAACAGACAAGAGTACATAACTCTGTCAAGGTTTTTGACAGAATTATGCCCCTTTTTTACTTAGAAAATACATTGAATATGGGTAAAATCCACTTATTGTCTTAACCCTTTGAGATATTGCTTTGAAACTTTGAATGCTTGCTTAAATCATTACCCCCCATCTGTAGACAAGAGAAGGTAACTCTGTCAGGGATTTGTTTTAAAAATTAAGGCCCTTTATCGACTTAGAATCTTGGTTAAGTTTTTCGTACCAGTCCACTTTTTGACTAAACTGTTTGAGATATTAATTTGAAAGTTGGAATATTTGTTTACCATCATGATCCCCAAACATGGGCAGGAGAAGGTAATTCTGTCAAGGATTTTATTTGAATTATGGCCCTTTTTGACTTAGAAACTCAGTTAAAATTTTCATTCTTGTCCACTTGTTGACTTAACTATTTGAGATATTACTTTGAAAGTTGGAGTACTTATGTACCATCATGAGACCTATCTGTAAGCAAATGAAGATAATTCTGTGAAAATGTTTATTGATTTGTACTTAGAAATTCCTAGTTAAAGTCTTGTGTGCCCTTAACTGTCAAAGTTTTGTTTATTGGCAAGCACTAAAAAGTCGAGCGCGCTGTCCTTCTGACAGCTCTTGTTCATTGTATTTCTTGAAACTTGGTCAGTATGATTGCCTCGATAAAATCTAGGTCTAGATCAAACATGGGTCATCTAAGTACAACAACAAGGTCATGGGGTCAAATCATAAAAAAAACCTTGTGTATGCTATAGAGGTTGCATTTTTCATTGGACCTTCATGAAACTTGGTCAATATAATTGCCTTGATAAAATCTAGGTCGAGTTCGAATATGTGTCATCTAGGGTCAAAAACTAGGTCCCGGGGTAAAAATTGTAGAAAACCATTTGTATGCAAAAGAGGTTGCAGTTTTCAATGTATCTTCATGAAACTTTGCCAGTATGATTGTCTTGATGAGATTTAGGTTGAGTATGAATATGGATAATCTGAGGTCAAAAACTAGGTCACCTGGTTAAAAACCTTGTGTATGCCATACAGGTGGCATTTACAACCCAATCATCATGTAAATTGAACAAAAGGTTTGTGTTTATGATAATATTTTAGAGTTGAAGTTTTGTCACATATTGTCATTAGTCGCAGGTGAGCAATATCGGGCCGTCTTGGTCCTCGTGTTTGTTTGTTGAGTTTGAAGTATAACCCAAACCTTTGTGAATAATTTTCTTGAAACGTTAGGTAAATATGCAGGGGTCAAAGGTCATGTGACTATATCTCCCATACCCCTTATAGGAGTCTTCGATTGGGGACTTTGCATTGTATGGCAATACTCCATCCACTTGTTAAAGTAGGTACATTATATATCGTCAAATCTATGGAGAAGACCATAATGCAAATAAAGACCAGTAAAATATAAAAAAAAACATTAGATGATTATTCTATTATAGAAACACATGAATACAATCTGTCGGTCAAGAAAGACTGCTTTAGCATTTGTTTAAGGTTATCTGTATTCACAGGTTTAGCTGTATCATCGTATGTTTATACTAACGTTCCTGTCTTTGCTTATTGTACCCAATGTAGTCCTAGAATTACATCATGCACATAATATGTTCATACAAATCAATTGTATAATAGATGGTATTAAATTGTCTCTTGTTTGTTTGTCATTATACTGTCTTGATCACAGAGTAATCGGAAACAGACGTAGAGTTACACACACCATGACAATCAGTTAGTTTATGGTGTAAATCCAAAAAACACAAGTTCAAATTATATTAAATAAAGTAAGCATTTACTTAGAATCATTTTGTGAAAAAGTCCATGAATTTATTTACTGCAAATTGGGTAATATTGGTGATTTTATTTTTGCAAATTATCGACTTGCTAAGTTAAAAAATCTTGAGGAAAGATTCCTTTCACATATATTTATTGGAGAATTCTTTCGCGAATGAGTCTGTCTGCTTACAAATTTTAAAAATTTTCGTTACGCCAAAACTACCCAGTTTGCAGTATCGTATAGCCTGACTAATATCTGCTTCTAAGAGAGATGTATTTAAGGCGCAGTTGATCATCATTCACAACTCAATCACGTCAATTGTGTCGAACAATAGGTAAATTGACTTAATTTTATTTTGTAAATAGCTTTTTGGTCTATAGTTGTCGTTACAAGGAAGGAAAAATCATTGGCCATGCTTACAGATTTCATTGACCGGAAGCTATGTTACCAAGAAACTGACGGAAGAGTGCTTGCGGGTGACTGTACGCATTATTGATTCCATGATCATGCAGTTGCTAACATAAATGTATCCAGTACTATTGAGTACACAAAAACCCACAAAATAATATTAGAAATAATGCACTGTGACCAAACATATCATATGCTGTGTTTAATATAACATTTTACTACATCACTCAATCCACCCAACACGACTATTGCATGTTTTTGCCATAATTGATGTACATTTCATTTAGTAGCTCACCTGAGCACTAAATGCTCAAAAGTGAGCTATTGTGAACGGTTGGATGACTCCCGCGTCTGTCTGTTGACCATCGCCTGTCATCTGTATGTTATGTCCACACATACCCTGTGAACACTAGAGGCCAGATTTTAAGTCCAGTCATAAACGTGGTCAGAATGTTTGTCTCGACAATTTCTAGGCCAAGTTTGAAATTAGGTCATATGTGGTCAAAAATTAGTCTCTAGGTCCATTAAACAAACTTTGTGGACACTTTCAGTCTGATAAAACATGAAACTTTCTCAGGATGTTTACCTTGATGATATCTAGGTCAAGATTGAAACTGGTTCACAAGAGGTCAAAAATTAGGTGACCTGGTCAAATCAAAGGAAAACCTTGTGAACACTTTAGAGGTCACATTTGATACCCAATATTGTCCTGTAATTAAGTCAGAATGTTTGTCTGGTTAAACTCCAGGTCATTGAAAACTGGGGTACTCAGTCAAATCATAGAAAAATCTTGGCAATATTCCAGGATCCACGTCTTTTACTCAATCATCTTGAATGTTAGAAATTTTGTTTTGATAAACTCTGGTTCAGATTCGAAACTGTGTCACATGTGGTTAAAAACTAGGACTCCATGTCAAATCATAGAAAAACCTTGTGAACACCCCAGAGTGCAATCATCATGAAAATGAGTAAGAATGTTTGTCTTGATGAACTCTGTGTCGAGTTCGAAACTGCGTCACGTGGGTAAAAAAGTAGGTCACAAGGTCATGTCATGTCCTAGAAAAAAACATGCAAACATTATAGAAACCATATTTTGCACCCACTCAGCATAAAAATTGGTCAGAATGTTTGCTTTGATTTGAATAATGAAATTTGGAGTGTATGTATAGTTTGGAAGCAGATTTCAAAATTGTCCCTGGCTTACCTTGACCATGACCTTTTGACCTTGCAATGGTACTCAGGTGAGCGATAAATGGCCATCTTATTTGGTACAGTCATCACAAGAATGACTGTGGCCAATACAGATGTGGCAAGAAATTTTTATTGGTCTTTATAAAATATAGGTATATACACATTCAAGTTTTTTACTCATGTGTACTACACTGTATATTGAGATGTTTAAGAATCACTTACAACATGAACTTCTTTACCCACTAGCTCTTCTACTGAGGCTTAGTTTATACTCATTTATTTCAGCTCGATTGTGAATAAAGCTTGTAGCTTATCGAGTCACACTCGAGTCCGCTTCCTGGAAAAACCAGTACTGGTGTCATATGAGAAAGTATGGTCGTGACCCCAGTGGGGCTCGAACCCGCAACCTCTGGGATGAGCGGCCGACACCTTAACCTCTACACCACCGCTCCTAGGCTTGTCAATAGGATCGCAACCACATTTTGTAAAGTTATGTGTTGAAAATTGGGATGAGTGCTGTTGTAGTAGTCAGACATTTGAAAAATAACCCAGGGGTCCGAGGTTCGTTTCCAAGTGTCGGTTTGGGTGTTGTGTCCACTATCACATATAGATCAGGTTTTCCTTTGGTGTTATAACACAGGGAAGGAGTTACAGACTGATCAAAATAAACTAGACCGCGACAGCCGTAATAATATAACCTTTGTAAATTTAGAGCGTTTTCTGAAGTTATCTGGTCATTGTTTATTCCAGCTAAAATCGTCCGCGCTGCGTCCTGCTATTTAATGCATGTCTGTTTAGGTCGGGGTAGCACACATTTAAACATTGAAGTTCACATATGAGGTAGCGATCGAAAACTTTAAAAGTTAAAAATTAGTTTGCAAAACTGCAAAAATAATACAAATTTCATCTCTCTAGCTTAAAAAAAACAAAAACTAGGACAAAGGTCAGTGACAACCAAGGTCAAAGTTGAAATATTAATATATCTATACATATATTTCAATTGCTAGCTTAAGAAAGTTGTATGTAAGGCCATGGTCACCCGATATCAATCCTGAAATCTGAATACAAAACTCATTTACAGTATACATGGTCCAAATTCCATTGATGAAGCTTTAAAAACAGAAAGTTTGTCAAGGTAGGCCAAGATAAGCCAAGGTCCAAGTTGACATCGGCATACAAAACAAACTATCCAATAATTCAACTTTCATTGATGTAGCTTCAAAAACAAGGAAGCAAGTCATGGTCATTCAATGTCTACATTTTTTTTTGTTTTTTTTTTTCCTATTTCTCTTTTTCCACTTACCCAAAAAAAAAAAATTTTTTTTTGGAGCCAAACTATATCTACATGCAAAACTGTATATACATGGTCTAAATGTCATTGATGTACATGTAGCTTCAAAAACAGAAAGTATGTAAAGGTTAAAGTTGAAATCTGCATGCAAAACTATCTACATAGTTCAAATTTCATTATGGTAGCTTAAAAACAAACAAAAAAGTAGATCAGTAGGTCAAGTGACCACGAGTTTGACCTTGTGGCTTAAAATCATAAGGGGTAATCTTCTGGTCAAGACAAACCTCACTATAATTATGTATTTATGTTTTTCTATTTAAAACAACTCTTTAATTCAAATTTTCGGCAATATTGCCTTTTTCAAGAAATTTGTCTACATTTTTAAATTCACATGTTGATACATAGTCCTGTCTTGAAATATATAAGAAGAAACTTTTTAGCTTAATATTTTAATCTTCATTTCTACAATTCTTTTACAATTTCACTTGTTGTATTATTATATAAATACATGGTATATCTATTTATCTAAAAAAATCTATATTTTTATTTTTCATGCAAAAATTGAGACCATAATTATCAACTGCGGAAGATTAAATACTAAGAAAACCTGGGAAATGCTGCAGAGAGGATCTACAATTTAAGTTAAATAATAGGACAACTTATGGCTTAAATAAATGTGTAATAATATGATTTATAAGTGCATTCAAGACAGGACTATGTATCAACTAAAATAGATTTCGGTTTAATTTCAACTGAATTCTAGTTTTTAAGTGTATTCTTCATGTGATTGGACTCTTACCTGAAAGTACGGGAAACGTCATTTGGACGCTTAGTGTATATGACGTCATTAGGACGTGACGTCATTTCTGTTTTGTTTTTTTTTTTTTTTTCTTTTCTAAGCTTGTCATGAGCGTATTTAAGGTTGACAAATTTTTAAAAAGGCAATGTTGCCAAAATTTAATTAAAGATTGTTTTAAATATGAAAAACAGTTTTAATTTATGTTTTCAGTGAATTATCGAGTTTCTAATGAAATAAAAGTGATAATCCACAGTTTTGAAACAGTGGATTACCATTTTTATTTTCATTTTACTGTTATGCAATCTTTAGCCCGGATTTGCGTCAAAAAGTATACCGAGCGTTATTAATGCTGGAGACCATGCGACATGACGTCGTTTAAAAGACGCATTTGATCTATTTTTGATGAGTTTGGATTTTAAATTTTTATAGAAACAAACTCAGTAAATAGAGTTAAGGCCTTATTGTTTCGTTAATTTCCGTTAATTCTCGTTGAACAAAAGTAGTTTTTTCACTTGGGGGATATTTGTCCACTCGTTGAAATATAGTGCTAATAGGAAACCAACAATTATCCTCTATAAATTATTATTCCCTGAGGAATATTGAAATTTTTTATTATGTATTTAGTTTGAACATCATAGGCCTAATGGTGCTCCAGTTATTAAACATAATAGATGACCTTGACTTTTGACCAAGTGACATATGGGAAGCCGAGATATTTGGTAAGTAGCCTCGTGAGATGGTCCTCTATCAAGCTTGTTCAAGTCATGCCTCTGTGGTCATAATTGGCCTGCCCCAGGGGTCACTTGATTTACCAAAAATATACAGAGATTTGTGTCAGGGAATGCTTCTTATTTAATACCAAAATACCTAGAGCCAAAGATCAAAATTAGGCCATACCCTTTGGTAATTATTTTACATAGACTTATATAATAATAATAATAATAATAATAATAATAATAATAATATCTTTATTTACAGAAGGTAACACATTATGATATTTTACAGAAATCCATATTAATAATAATAATAATAATAATATTCTTTATTTAAAGAAGGTAACTCAATAAGTCCGAGGACTTATCTTCCTACAGGCCTTCCTATAAACATTGCATCCATAATACAAAAACAGTTAAACATAAAAAATCATGAACACTAAAACACATACATGCAGTTATGAGCAATTACACCTGAGTTACATTAATGAGAAATAATACATGAATTACAGTAATGAGCAAAAGTATTGAAATAACAGAGATCAGTTACCGATTAAGAAGATAATGTCTGTACTTGATACGAAAGCAGGCAAGAGTAGATGCGTTTCTAATATCAGAAGGAATGTAATTCCATACTACCATACCAGCATGTTGAAAAGTTAGTTTAGTATATTTCGATTTGAATATAACAATATCATATTTACAATGCGGCCTTCTATAAACAAATCGGAAAAAAAAACAAAAAAAAACAACAAATGACGTATCACATTTACACAATCACATTACATGCATAGTATAAATGTTTAATTTTAAAAATTATATATATATTAATAATTAATATTTCAGAAACCTATACTTTATTCATACATTCACCGACAGACACTCAACTGAATTCTATAGTGCATTTTACTGCCAGCAAAATTATTGCTGGGATTTATATAAAAAATAGGATTTACAGTTTACTTTAAAAGATGTAAACTTCTTGGCACTTCTTATATTATTTGAAAATCTTCTCAATAATTGCAAGGGCTGGAGCTTATATATTGCATGTTGCATTGGCTTTTACTTTGTCTTCTGCGACGCCGTTGTTGTCCTTGTCTTATAGCCAATGGTAGCTGGTCGAGCGATATAGAGTCACCATGGCCCTTAATCTTTTCAAAAACATTGTAGTGTACTACAAACATAGAAAGCGTTTTCCTTTTATTCCTCCAGTGAAGTCGGTGAGCGGTAATTATTTGAAGCAAGGCGTTTACCGTATGCTTTATGCCGCAGTTGTCCAGTCATCCATTACAGATATAAGTGATGGATTGTTATTAATATATTCTATGGAGTCTGTCGAAAAGCTGAGTTTCGACTGTTACACCATGAAAGATTTTGTGGAAACTTGGGGGGGGGGGGGGTAACGGAACCGAGCGAATTAGGCTACCATGGCCGTTTTAAGTTTCAGCGGTTTTCAAAATGCAATGAAATCAAATAAGGTACTGCAAACAAAAAGCGATTTAATCCTATTTACTTTATCCAGTCCGAAGGGGTCGGTGAGTGTCCGTAATTATTTGAAAGCGGAAAAAAAAAAATTGCCATTGCATAAAGAAGTGGTGTGAATGTGAATTACCAGTTGATACGTTGCATTCCTATTAGGACAATGTAAACGATGTCAAAAATAACAAAGCCATCTTATCAGATTTAAATAATTTAATCATGCATTGATTGTCAAACCTCAATAATTTTATCTTATGGAGACCTACGTACCGTTAAAAGCCGAGATTTAGTATACTGTACTAAACAAGATCATGCAGTAAAATTTATACCTGTAATGGAAATCCCTGTAGGGTAGGAACGAAATTATATAAGGCGCAGGTCACACTTTTGCTACGTTTCCCGAATATATTTCTAGAAATCATATTAATTACACAATCCTTTTTTCTAATATAAACGTACAACACGGTAAGCATGTTTCAGAGAATCTGCATAACTTATGGTGAACATTTCATGAGCATTTCAAGGCATTGTCAGTGAGAAACGTCTAGTGAGCATCTTGAGTATAGGCCTACTGATGTGCATTGAGTACTTCTTACGTGACATGCCGGCTATCATACGTCACAGTGAACACGTCCACAGTGAACATTGTTCATTGGATACACTGAGCATCACTTTAGTGAGCATAGTTCTGAGACAACTAAAAATAAATGACTCACAGTGAGCATTGTTAGTAGCACAACTAACATGAACATGATACAGTAATGTTGTGAGCACAACTTACAATGAGATCACTTGCCACAAACATTGTTGATAACGACTATACAATGTCATCTGAAATAGTTCAGTGAGCACAACTAACAATGACTTACTACATAGATAGTTCAATGAGCACCACCATTTCTTTCACAGTTAAAAATTTTAATGGGCAAATTAATAACATTACTACAAATAATTTACTGTGACCACAACTAACAATGAGCATCTACGCACTAGTTATTGTGCAAAACTAACAATAGCATTACTTATACTGAACAAATTTCGCAAACCTAACAATACATACTCACTAGTAAACTGATAGCTCAGTAGACAACTAACATGAATACTAACAGTAAACGTTCGTGATGCAAACTAACAATGCATCACTCACAGTTAGCATTATTCAGTGACATTAGTCAAATTTGCACAACTAAATAATCGCTACTTGCAGTAATAATGTTCTGAGCACTTCTCACAAAGAGAATTGTTCAGTGATCCTTGTTATCACTACGATACCTACTAATACTACCACAAGGCGTTCAGTGATCACTTTCTACAGTGAGCACTTCCTGCAGTGAGCACTACCTATTATCAGTATTGTTCTGTGATTACTACTCATGGTAAGTATTGTTCAACAAACATATATAATTAAGCAACGTTTAACATGCTTTACTTACCTGCATTTTCGCCATTTGAAAATCGTAGTTTGGATTACCGGTCAAACCTTTATGTGACTTGAAGCATTCACCTTGTGGAATGTCACACAGTCACACACCAATGTCTTAATTGTATAATACCCACACCCTTTTACATGACGGACAGGATATTATGTATCAATTAAATATATGCTGTAATAAAATTGATGGCCAGTCAATTTAATATCAACACAGTTCCAATAGAAAGTGTGCACTTATTAATTTTGAATATTTTTCTTGTTAAAAACCACTAAAGAGCGCAACTCAAAATCTAAAATGTTCGCCACATGTCGTAAACAGATCTCAATTTTGGTACCAAATATATAGGCTTTCAGAAAAGTTGTCGAAAACAAAGTGCACACTTTCTTTTGGAACTGAGGTATGTGTTTTAAGTGATTGCATGAGATTGAAAGTTACATGCGATGGACTACAGTAGATATATGTTTCATTCGTACAGCTTCCTAATCAACAAAAATACTGAGTTACTTAAATGACTCATCTGTGTGTCTTAGAAAAGAAGTAAGATGCTAGCGCTTTCACAGCCCTCACATGTCTCGCACATCCTTCTGTCTCACATAACCTTCAATGCAAACCTCACAATGCTTATCGAACTTTGAATTTTTAAGCAGAGTTAAGGTAGTGAAATGAAGCACTTATATGTCATAAGGAATAACCCATATGTTGGCTGAAAGAAAGCACAATCCAGAATGAAGAAATCATTTGACAACTTAGGACAAAGCATAATCTTATAAGTTCAAATATAAAAAAAACAAGATGCAATTTTGTCAGCGATTGTCTTCCACAAAATAACATTTGCTCTAAGTTATATTTTTATACATGTATACATTCATCAATGATTTCTTCACGGTATTTTTCAGACTATTTTTCAGACTACTATGTCCAATACAGTTCATAAACATATAGAACGTGGTTGGTCCTCACTAACCAATCAGGTCCTCACTAACCACTCAGGTCCTCATTAACCAATCAGGTCCTCACTAACCGTCAGGTCCTCACTACCTACCAAGTCCTCATTAACCAACCAGGTTATATAATGATTCATAAAATATTTACTGCAAACATCGCTTGCATTTATTGTTGTAATGATGATAGGCTGCAGGAAATTAAAAAGTATACAACAGAGTGCTAAAGAGTAGACTCTAATGTCTACTTTCAACACACCTATTGGCACAGAAAACATAATGGCTTCACTAGTGACGTCACTTCAGATGACATATAACTTAATCATCGGAAATTACTCTCCGATACAGTAGTTGATAGAGCTGTGGATAAATACCCGCTGCTTCATCATGCTTCATATGCTCCTTACGACTGCCATGCCTATAAAAGTCGACTTGATATTGTAGATTTAATTTGAAGAAAATTAGATTCAAGAGGGATTTTATTCTGTATTAATCTCAGTGTGTTAAAGACGGACTTTGAGATCCTGGCAGAATAAAGTTAATTGTGTTTTATGCGGGTTTTCTGCGTACGAACAACAAGTGAAAACAAACTCCTATTTGTCTTATACAGATGTGTTACATGATACTACATTGGCAAAAAGGGCTTGACTAATTAATTGTCTACAATTTCTACATGAAAGCAATTGTAATTTCTTTATATGGAATAAAATTTTATAACAAAACGGATCGATGGACTACACGTTGTATTGAAATCTGAGGCGGCCGCCATACTTATGATGTAAACGAATGCGTCGTCTTATGTCAAGGGAATAATTTTATTATGACATGGGCATGTATTTTAGATGTGTCTATTTGCGTAGGAACGATGTTGATTTATGACTTAGGTCTACTTATCAATGATAATGGACAACTGTACAAAGTTTCATAACATCGACAATTTCGTGAATGCGTTCGCTGTAAAAAGTGTTTTCTACGTTATTACAATTGTCATTGGACTTTTTGGAAATATCTTAACCGTATCTACTATCTTAAAAAACAAGTATTTAAGAACGCCTATGAATATAAGCCTGGTAAGCTTGGCGTTCTGTGATCTTATCGTCTGCGCATGCGTGTTGCCGATGAGACTCTTACTGTACAGTGGTGCTTGTGATGCTCCGTACACGATGGTCCTTTGCCGAGTGGATGTCTTTCTTAAATCTGTATGCGATTACGTCCAGCCGTCCATGTTGGTAGCGACTAGTTTTGAAAGGTACAAATCTATTGCGAAACCATTTGAAAACAAAGGAAAGGTAAAAAGAATAGTCGTCTTTATAAGTGTCACGTGGTGTACTTGTGTATGCTGCGGCGCTATAAGCGCTGTTCTATTCACAGACGGGGCTACATATTTTCCGTGCTATATACGGTCTACTCCGGTACAAATTAGTGCCCGTGCCTTTAATTTCAGAGAAGGTTACGTAACTCTACCATTTGGAATATCTTGCATAATTCTTGTAAGCATTTTCTACTACCTAATGATACGAACATTGCACAATCACTCGAAGAAGATGAAGAAAGGGTTGAAAGTTAGACCTTTTAAGAACAAAGTTAAACCAATGTCAACGAAACGTAGCATTAAAGAAACAAAATCAGATGCATTGACAACTGAACCTGTAGTTGTTGAAAACAACCAGAGTAGTGCAACCAATAACTCGAGACAACAAACAAGAATAAGTGTTGTCCAAACTAATAGCTCAAAGGATAGTCCAAACTCTTTACATACAGTTTC
Source organism: Saxidomus purpurata (assembly GCA_022818135.1). Classification (NCBI taxonomy): domain Eukaryota; kingdom Metazoa; phylum Mollusca; class Bivalvia; order Venerida; family Veneridae; genus Saxidomus; species Saxidomus purpurata. Next base: position 18,564,637 of record JAFMSR010000011.1, on the reverse strand, counting down.
AAAACAAGATCAGCAATTACTGCAAGTAAAAAAGGTGATAAACGAGGACATACAGAGTGTTTCAACGGATAACAATCCTGAGCGTCAAAATGCTGAAAGTGTTACTTATGAAGCAGTAACTAGGCGCATATCATTTAGAAAAGCGCGAGATACGATATTTTTGAACGAAAGCAAGACTCTGCATAGACTGTCTGTAGTTGCAAAACATGTTGTGCTCTTAAAATCACATAAAAGGAAATCATTAAATAATATGCAAAGCAGACGTGCAGCCGGTAATGCCGTAAACAAACATATGAATGCTGCACTTGTTTCGCAAGAAACTTGTACATCCAAACCAAACAGTTCACATGCTGAAAAAAATAATGGCAAAAACACAGAAATTGAAACAGAAATCGTAAACGATGGTAATAGGGAGATAAATCAAGCAAGTTCAGAAATGCTAAAATTATCTACACCTGAGGTCAGAGAAAGTTCAAAGAAAAATGTGTCTGATAATATGGCATCTGATAAACGTAATAGTTCAGCAAGAGAGGAACAAACGAAACCTTATCAAGGTTTACAAGAAGAATCCTCCTTGACAACTGAATCTAAACAAATAATTGACAATAAATCATACACACCTAGAAAAAAATCCATGGAATCACATTGCGAACATTTTGACAAGGATGTTGATAACGATATATCAGAAAAACGTCTTGCATCATTAGGAAAAAATGGCGAAAATCCTACTGATGAAAATTCAGGATTGTGTGATACCAGAAAAGATTTTATAAATTCGGGACGGAATGAAGGCGATGAAAACGAAATAAAGCCTGTAAGTAAAACAAAGGAAAATGAAAATGTAAATGCTCAGGAAAGAGCAAATGATCTCGTTAGTGATAATAAAGTTAACGTCAAAACTAAAAGTGACGGTGCTGAAGAAAACCCGAAAGTCAGTAACATCGATATAGTAGACTTTGACGGAACTGTGCATAAGGACGTAAAGGTTGAGGGAGCCGTTGTGGGAGCAGTCTGTGTCATGAACACAACGAACAGACTAGAAGGTAGACGAAAAGTAGAAATGAGAGCAGCTAAAAGAATCGCAGTCATGATGGGGTCGTTCGTGTTGCTATGGTTACCACTCCCGCTAATTTCTTTATTTCTTTCAAGTAGAAGACAAATATTATCAAGTGATATTGAAGCCTTATTAGTTTCAGCATCAATCAGTGCGACTACAGTGGCCATTAACCCGATCCTCAATTTATTGCTGAACAAACAACTAAGATCGGCCGCCACTTCAACTCTTAGAAGATCGGTAAATGCTTTGAAGAGAATAAAGTTACATTAACCGCAATGATTAAAATCTTTTTAGGGAAGGAAGTAGATAACGGATTAATGTTGGCATACTATGATTAATAAATGAGCACACAAGTATAGTGTAGATAAGTTTCAAGTCTTAGGCCCCTGACAGACGAATCTTGCTGAACTCGCTTTTTTGTGGGGAGCACATAAATTCGCTTCATTTGCAATAAAGTATGCCTACTGCGGGAGAGCACTGTTTTATTTTCAAGAGGACTGGTGTGTTATTATTCTAAATGTATACGAACTAAAATTATTTGCAGTTTATATTTGTGTTTCGCAGTTCATATGTAAGAAAAGGTTACTTATTATTTGCTATTGGAGTTAGAACCATTTATTTACGCTAAAATAGAAATGTATACAAATTTACTCATGAAAGTCTGTGATTGTTTTATGACTAAATGGCTTGATAACATTGACCTGAAGGAGTACGGAGAAAAAAATCATTGTCATTTGTTAATAGTTAAGTCATGATTACACATACATTTTTGTATAAAAATAATAATTGACAGAACTGAGGCTGCTAATATTGCCTTAATCCACCATATTTGTTATTGATTCCAAAGGTATTTAATTAAACAATAAGAAGCCAACCTATTTTTGTGTACTTTAATTACAAACCAGCACATATGATCACGCTCGTCCTTCCACAGTTAGACCTTGATGTTGATTAATATTTGACAAATTTAGACAATAAATTTTCAGCATCATGAGTTATACCATAGCCATTATTTCGTACACAGAGTATGTCCAAACTTTCGCGCAATTGGTAAATTTACACTTTTCTTAGCCTTTATCATGTTGGCGGCTTCCATGTTGGCGGCCAATGAATTTGTCTTCAGTTCTCTTCGACCTACATGTACGACTGTCAAACGTGTACTCTGGCCATGGCCGCACTGTTATCTGCCCAGTCAAATAGGTTGGTTGATTTATTGCTTTAAGTATTCACTGGCCAGTCAGATCTGCCTAACGATCCCTTATTTAGTGGAGGTTGAGTCGAGGAACGTTTCAGTGTGAATATATAGCTATATGGCTTGTTTATAATGTATGATTCAAATAAACAAACCCAATTTTCTCTATGGTTCAATTTTTGTTGTTGTTTTTTTCAGTTTGATACAGTTACAGTACCTATGATTCAGTTAGTTGGTTTTTAATGAACACCCCTTTAAACAGCTAATGCAACTGTCCAAATTGAAAGATGGACAAGTCCATTTTAGAAAACTAGCAGTGTAAGGGTAAGAGTTCATCACCAGTACAATATCCTGTTTCCAGGACTTTCTATTAATGGAGAACTGATTGTTTGCCAGACGGACCTCGGTATATCTTTCTAATATGACAGTTATGATGTTACTTGATGAGTGTTGATAGTGGGGATTATAACGTAAATGAGATATTTGTGGACTATATTTTGCCGATCTTATACTATTCTGTCAATGTATTAATTATTTGTTAACTATATGACGCAGGTTAGGGTATGGTTAATATGTGCACTTTAATTTTTTTTTTTAATTGACGCGTGACTGCAACGTGACTGCATTGCTGTTCAAAAACATTTCCGTTGTACATGTATGATATCAAAAACTATCGCTATGTATAATTGATTAAGAAATTACATGTATACTAATTTAATTACTTTCATAGCAAAGCCCATTAATTCACATCAAAATAAATACATGTGATTTCTAATCAACAGACCTCGTTCGTATGCATTTAAATCAAGCATAAAGTCAGCTCTATCTCAAACAGCTAGTCAATGAGTGCATACACACTTATATGGTGCTCATCAGTTCATGTTCACCGTACACCATTCGCATTCATTTTTTTCGCAGACATTTTAGAGCCAAATGCTCAGTTTCATTGTAAAAATGTGCCGCTGATGAGATCGATTCATTGAAAGGACTACGATTTACTGGTCCGAAGGGTGGTCTCAATACAGGAACTTTACTGTATATTTGCACCGAAACCGAACCGAAGATGAATAGATACCGAATTTTATTTGTTTCGGGTTCGGATACGCTTGATATAACCAGGAATATGACTAAAACTGTGTGTTTTATTTCGGTTAAAGAATAAAGATAAACATAACATGAAAATTATAACAGATTTAAAAGCTGTTTATCAAGGTATACTACAGATATTACTCGGATCCAAGCTGTCTCCCTGACAACACGTTGTCATTACCATCTTTTGTGAACGAATTCGAAATTAAAATCGAATTGGTGCAAGATTTTGTTTCGGTTTCTGTACGAGTTCGGTGTATTTATGAAACCCTCGTTTTTACAACATTCTTTTGCTTTCTTTTTTTCGGTTCGGTTTCGCTGTATTTGAAATGTACGGAAGCCCAATAGTGCCACTTTGTTTATTTTTAAATTGATTTTTTCAACATAACTAATTTGAAAATTCAAGATACTTAGTTGAATATTCAAGATACTAAGTTGAAAATTCAACTTACTAAGTTGAAAATTCAAGATATTAAGTTGAAAATTCAAGATATTAAGTTGAAAATTCAAGATTAGTAAGTTGAATTTTCAACTTAGTATCTTGAATTTTCAACTAAATATCTTGAATTTTCAACTAAATATCTTGAATTTTCAATTTAGTAAGTTTCAACTTAGTATCTTGAATATTCAACTTACTATCTTGAATTTTCAACTTAGTATCTTAAATTTTCAACTTAGTATCTTGAATGTTCAACTTAGTAAGTTTCAACTTAGTATCTTGAATATTCAACTTACTATCTTGAATTTTCAACTTAGTATCTTGAATATTCAACTTATTATCTTGAATTTTCAACTTACTATCTTGAATATTCAACTTAGTAAGTAGAATTTTCAACTTAGTATCTTGAATATTCAACTTAGTATCTTGAATTTTCAATTTAGTAAGTAGAATTTTCAACTTAGTATCTTGAATGTTCAACATAGTTGAATTTTCAACTTAGTTATGTTGAAAAAAATCAATTAAAAAAACAAAGTGGCACTTTTGGGCTTCCGTAGAAATGGCCCTAATTCTGATATATTTTATTTTTCAAAACGCGGTTTTGATGCATCAGTAGTTGCTATTTCTAGGGTCCCAAATAACCATAGTGTAGTATGATTAAGATGCATGCTAGGCACACAATGACGGGCTCTTGAAACATGTTAGAAACAAATTAAATACGCCGTAACTAATTTTTTCTAATTACGCTAACCCTTAATAAACATGTTTATCACAAGTACAGTAAACAGACTTTCACTATATTGAAAAGATTTGAAATTGCTACATATATTATACACGGACATTATATAGGTCCGTGATTAATAGACCGGTTTTGTTTATCTTCATGTATACAGTACATGTATAAATCAATGCTAAAATGCCTGTATTAAAATTTTAAAGATCTGTTTGAAGGGAAATATGTGGCTGCCTTATTGATGTTTAATTGTTTTCAAAAGTTAATAAGGATATATGCTATATATTCCATATGCTTGTGTTAAACGGTGTACTTAGGAATAGAGCAAACTGTAAATCAGACAACCGGAAGTCAGAAAGATAGATGCAATAAATTGGATTGTCAGTAGTTACGAAGTTAGAAGTCCCTAGAGGGCTTCCATAGTTTCCTACATGACTTATAAGTAACAGTACACACACAATAAAAAACATGAAGCAAACCAAAATTAACAATTACGCTTAAGTTAAATATAACATTTATATTACATGTATGTGTATATGTCTGAATTTGAAATAGTGATTGTAATCTACGTTCCTGTAGTAATACAGATGATTTTTAATGAAATTTTAATTTTTATTATCTTTTAAAGTGACATTATGCGCATATTACTGCACAAAGTGTATTTTTGGTGACAGTTTTATAAAAGCAATTTTTGGTTGCTGTGCATTTAAATGTGTTAAATTAATGATTTATAATGCCGCATTAGTATTTGAAA
>JAFMSR010000011.1:18471873-18551873 GCA_022818135.1 Saxidomus purpurata | reverse complement strand
CGTGCAATTAAGTGTTAAACTAATATAAGCCGGAAGAGAAGTGGTGCTGAAATAAAAAAAGGACTAATAAAAAATAGTCCGTTTTTCGAGATTCCGTGGGGGGTTTTGGGGGGGGGGGGACGACGCCTGAATGCAGCAGTCTTTTTATACCCCTCATAGGAAAAATTGGAAGTATTTTCGTCTGGTGCAGGAAACTTTGGTGTATTGGGTTAATCTTTCCACACACCTATGTCAGAATTTTACTTGAAAAAAAAAATGTGCATAATTCCACTTTAACTTCCACTGTCTGTCTGCTCTTTCACGGGATTTCGTAGGTAATATCATCCACTTATAAGTGTGTACCAGACGACCCTTAGGTTAGCGTGCGTGTACAGAGTACAGGTCATCAAAATAATTACATTCAAATAATATTATAATTGAACCTCGCGTTAGAAAAAGAAATTATATTTCATGTTAAAGAAGTCTTGAAGGAGTGTTAAATGACCGATGTGTTTTTGAACTAAATGTCTTATTTGTCAAATTACTTTTTGAATAACAGGATACAATTTCTTATATATACTTGTTTATTCATAGTGTTACTGTCCGTACAAGTGACTGTTATGAATAAAATAGAAACGATTGATCGATTACCATGATCTTTTTAATACAGCATTTTATTAAATAAATATTGAAAAGTGTACTAATTTCCTCTTGCTAAGTTCCCTGAAATGCTTAAATTCAAGAGTCAACAAGCATAAAGCAGTTCGAAAATACATAGTGGCAATATTTTCAAGTTCAACGCCTTATACATAATGGTAAAGCAAACAAATATGGTCAGATTGAGTGAAATTCAGTAGGTATGCCACTGGAGTTGTTCTTAATTCCTCCTTGATTTTAATCATTGATTATTATATGGTTTAAACTGACAGAATGAGGTACCTTCGCGCCTGACTTGCCGGAGTTATAGGGATTGGAAATAAGTCCTCTCTATAATGCTCGGGACAGATATTCTGCTTGAATAACTTCCGGCTCTTCGGCGCCAAATCATCCTTTCGGTACACCAGTATACACCTGAACGAACTGCTCCAAACTTCACAAGACCTCACTGCCCCCTCTCCCACCCTTTAGAGATTTTTTTTTCAAAATTGAAACAACCCTCATTTAACCAACGGTATATACCAATCGGTTGTACGGCTTGCACTTGCTTCACCTAGACGACGCTCGAGCATTCGTACGCAGAGGCAACTAAGTTTGTCTTCGGCGTCATTTCGACGTAAGCTTGATTCGAACTGTTCATACTGTTGAAGGCTATGTATCTCTCTCTCTCTCTCTCTCCCTCTCTCTCCCTCTCTCTCTCTCTCTCTCTCTCTCTCTCTCCCTCTCTCACTCTTCTTGCCCAATGTCATCTGACATTATTTATAGCTTTAACTGAGATGGTAATGTCTCACCTTCACCATGGAAAAATGATATATAGTTTGCCAACCGCGAAGTAATTTTTGTCTGAAGTAATATTTCGCAGACTAGCAGATGGTTATTTACTAGGCAATGTCGTGATTCCTTCTCGTAAATAAAAAAAACAACATATCTAGAAATTAATAATCCTATATCAAATGCCGCGACGGGGTTTTGCGTTTTAAAACAAGAAATTATAGAACGCTTAAGTCCTGGACAACGGATTGTTACTAAGGAGAAAAATCAGATTTTTGTCAAATGTATACTAAATCTTTGTAATATCGTTGTATTGACTAGTATCCGTGCATTTTCATCCCCAAGCACTTATCTTACATTAATTTTTAGTAACATACAGTGCTAGTCCATTTTCACACGATAACACATTTTTTAATGTACCTCAGTTTTCAGTTCTGTTCTGTTGAATTCAACTTTTGTGTTGTATACAATTATGAAAATAAATGCTTCCCCTAGAATTTTTAAACCGGGCCTCATTTCAATAACCCGATAAGGACACTGAACAATTAACCTCCGTAATCCATTCTATATATAATTCATACGATAATCCAATATAACTTTTATTTTTGCCCCATGTTAGGACTGCGGATTAATTGAAATTAAAATCTGACAAATTGTACAGCCATTGTGGGTACACCAGTAATGACATATGATAACATTCGATTTTCCCATTATAACAGATAGAACGTCGAAAGGTTTTGTGCAATTAATATTTCAATCAGGATAAAGAAATTATATATTGTAGAATCATGAAATTTGTACTGGGTAAGTGATCTTATCGTGTGTCTTCTTGTTAACATGGATTTTTTTACTACTTGGCGTTCTTATAGCGGAACGCGACTCTCGAGTACGTGTCTGATTTATTAAAATAATGTTTCAGTATCAAAATGGAATTCTTTATTCTGGCTTTATATAATTTCACAATATTGTCTTAATTATTTTGTAGTAGTTTTTTAATTTCGTGCACGGATAGCACGTGTAAGACTAACCTACTGCTTATATACCACACTCCATAATAAACAGTTGTATATATTTATATTTATTCCATAATGTTATATTTTTTATAATACCACTTCATCTTCAGCGCTTTCGACTGATTTAAAATTAAAGCCACGTACTTCTACGTATATTCAAAGAGTTCTTGTTTCTTTTTGACCAACATCAAATGGAAACTGTTGTTAGCAATGATTTTTATACATTTATCGCAAAACATTTTATATTTCTACCTTTCTTTTCCAGAAAGCAACAGCAGCGTTAAAGGGTGAGAAAAGGCGACAGCAGCTGACAGCTGTGGGTTCAGTTTAAATTTCCTATTTTCGTCTGTAATCAAGTGAACGGTTCACGATGCCGCAGGTTCACAACAAAGCGCTTAGTTACGACACCGCCACTGCTTTCGGCAAAAATTCGCGCTATATGGCGACGCTCAATTTCACCGACAAGAGCCTCCGCCGTGTGAACGTTTTAAGCACACTAGAAAACAAATTAACCAAGAAGAAACTGGACTTCTTTGAACGAGATGCACAAATACAAAACTTCAAGTTTGAACGCATCAAAAATCGACTAGTCGACAATCTACACAAACGGTTAGCTTATAAACTGGTGCTAAAGACTCATAGTATAAGTAAAGCGAAGGACTACCAAAAGGCCTTGGACCAAAATTACACATATACCGCTTTGCAAAGTGAAGTTAAAAATATGATGCAATATATGAAACCGAAACATGCGCGCGAGAGAAAAGCAAGGGCTCTCTTGCATGAAGAGAAAAATAGTTATGACAATGTTCTCTTTACGAATTCACAGAAATTCAACAAGTTGTTTCCGGAGAAGAAGACATGGATGCCCAGAAGAGTCCGCGAGATGCTGGAAAAACAGGCCGCCGAAGAAGTGAAAGAACCGACGCCACTTCCGACACGAGAACGCAAAGCAAGGAAAAGTCTCGCAGTTTTAAGGAGAAGAGTTATAACTCTGGACGATTCAAAACCTAATTCCCCGTTTAAATTGCCAATGTCCCCGGCTATGAGTCCTACCAAAACACCGTCTTTAAGCAAGCCACCGTCACAGTCGAATTCGCGACTGGCGAAGAGACAGGAAATATCCATGACAATGATGAAAAAGCAGAAGTCTTTCATTGAAGGTAGAGAAATGACTAAAGACGATATCATAGCAACAATGGAGTCTAAAATGAATAGTCTGACTGTTGATGATAATACAGAAAAGACAAACACTGTGGATGTTAATAACAATAAAGTGATAGAGGAAAATACGAAAAATGACGTCACAGATTATAGTGAAACAAAAGCAGACGATAAAAAGCAATCCTTTTTGCCGCCGATAGTTAATCAAACACGGACACACGAACCGAAGCAGCCACAAACGATGACGAAAAAAACAGAAGATGTGAAGTTACCGGTGTTAAAAATGTCAAAGTCAGTGAAAATGCGTTGACGTGTAGTATCCGTGTAAACATGTCGTTAAGTCGACCTGTTCAGATAGTAGTTTTGATAACAAGTCGAAAATCGGAGAAAAAAAACTGTATTGCTAAATTTCTTAGTGAGAAAATGTTGCGAAAAAATCAAATATGTTCCTTGAAAAGGAAGGAAAATGAAAACGCAGTTCGCGGTTTTCATGACATAACCTGATATGAAATAAATGAAAATAAGAAACTAAATCATTCGAATCCGAATAATTACTGAATAAATCAGTTGATTGCAAGACTAATCCGAATAATTACTGAATAAATCAGTTGATTGCAAGACTAATCCGAATAATTACTGAATAAATCAGTTGATTGCAAGACTTGCTTGTGGCATTCGTAATGCAGAAGCAGTTTTAACACGGGGTCGTTTTGTGAAAGGCCAGTTTTGACTTACCTCTTCCGAAGTGCATGCCAGAATAATATTATACAGGATATATTGGAATATACATGTACAGACTGTATACCTCTTTTTTTCGCATAATGCTGTTTGAAATAAATCTCGAAGGAGCTACCTTGCGTGCAAAGCTAAACTAATACATGTTTTTTGTGTGTATTAAACGTTTGAAAATTACAATGTGCACGATACAGGATTTTTTGCTTGATTTACCGGGCTATCAGAACATTAAATCAAAGTACTAGAACTACTGAATGTTCTCATTAAGAGAGTTCTGTTTGCAAGAGTAAATTAAGCGTAATTACTGTGCAATTAAATTTGTTACGTATTCAGTCTCGTTCTAGATTTTACAGACAAGAACTTGCTGCTTGCGTGTATTACTTTGTTGTAAGGATTCTCATGAGAGATATATTTGTTCTGTGTGTGTTGCTTAAAACCGTATAATCACCATATTGTTATGACTGTCAGCGCTGGTATCGTATTAAGGACAAATAAGGACTCCGGTACAGCGTGCAGCAACAAGTGATTAAACAGCCTACCGGATGTATATGATTTCAAATATACTTGCCTGGCCGTCCGTCAGTCCGCCTATCTGTCTAGTGACACTTTATCTTTCCGCACAGTCTTTTTTCGTTTCGGGTCGATAGTTTTTTTTAATTTGTCGAGAAAATATATTTATCATTGAATTCTTAAATATTAAAGGGATGTGCTTGGTAGAAACAGAAGACACTGTTAACGTTTTTTGTGCTATAACAAATCAAAGAATAGTTTTACCATCAGCTCACAAGACTTTGGTAAAAGATGCAACGAGTTGCAACAAAATCAAAATAAATCTTCCTAGATATATGTTTCGAAGATATGCTTGTTTTAATTTCTCTTTCCTACCTAACGTTTCACAAGAAATCGGATACTTTTTGGATCATCATCAGCAGCAGCAGAAGCAGCAGCAGCATCTTCTTCTTTTTCTTCTTCTTTTATTTCTTCTTCTTCTTCTTCTACTACTTCTTCGTCTTCTTCTTCTTCTTCTTCTTCTTCATCAACATCACTTCTAGTTAAGTTGTGAATCTGAGTGCTGTCTCGTGTGACAAAACCAGAGCTTTGATTACTGAACAGTCTTGATTGACCTTTGTTAAAAGATACATGAATATGAATACATAATGAAAATAGGAAGAAATCTCGGTGATTCAGTTCGATTAAGGTAAGGTACTTTTGTGTCCTCAAAGCGATTATAGTTGACTGAATATTGGCCCACGGTCAAGTCAGGTAATAGTGGTTTGAAGTTCATATGAATATCTACGAAACTGGTTTATTGTTTAATTCAATTTACCTTTAATTCGAGGCGATTAACTTATATTAATCGGTCTCGAGACTCATTCAATATGGAATCAACCTCGAAGAGGCATTTTTTATAGGACTAAAAACTGATAATCCCCTCCTATCCCCCCTCCTACTACCCCCCCCCCGCCCCCATCCTTTTAGCTTTCTCAACATATTTGTGAACTTATTTCACAAATATTTATCGCGGAAAATATACATTTTTATGTCGAAAAAGTGGGGTATACCGGTTGGTTGGTCGGTCAGTCTGAGCGTCTGCCGGTCGGTCGGTCGGTCGGTCGGTCCGCTGCATTTTTCTTGTCCAAAGCATTACTTGAGAACTTGAAAGAACCATAACTCTATCTTGACTAATTACAGAGTTATTGCCCTTTGTAACTTTTCTTTTTCCGGAGCATAACTTGAAAACTCCTGGCTGGAATTCGATACAACTTTATTCAATGGTCTAGCAGAAGTGAAATACATGTTAACAATAACCATTACGCTATCTTGACTCATTACAGAGTAGTTGCCAATAACCATAACTCTATTTTAGTTTTTTTACAAGGTACTTTGTCACTAATAACTTCTTCAGTTGACAAAACAGTCTTGCTGGGGTATTAATCACATTAATGTGATAGTGATAGGTCTAGTTTAAGAAGGCTTTGACCAAGAGGCCTCAAACTTGGTACGGACATTGGTCGAGAGTAGATGAACCCTATTGATTTTTTGGTCACTTGGTCAAAAGTCATGGTCACAGAGCCTGACAGAGGCATTGCATTTAAAGGCGGTTTCCGCTCATTAATACTATTTTTCCTGTACCTCAAAAATGGGGATCGAATTTCTATGGCACTAACAGGTAACAGTAAATTCTCTTTGATATTCGTTCCGTCGTGGTTATGTAGCTATTTGTGAACTTATGTGGCTAAAAGGAACAATAGAGAGAACAAACGAATAGCCACTCAACTGTCAATTTTAAGTACGTCCACACGGACGGGCACAGCATGGGATTTAGATTAATTTCAACTCTAGCCTTGTCGAAGACTGTTAATTTTATGGGCATATTTTTATCAGTTTCTTTGTATTAGTCTGCAACCGTCAATTCTCCACCCCCTCCTCCCATGTGCCAATTACAGAAGTAGAATTCCCGTCCGATGTCTGAATGTCTAAAAGTCCGCAGATCCCGCCGTGCAGGAAAAACAATGACAAGCACGTGCACTTGAAATAGTGCAGAGGGAACACCTGGTGATTTTCAAGCAGACCGCAGATTAATCATAAACTTGTATAGCATATATACTTAAATGAATAAATATCTTCAGTATCAAATCTTTGGACAGCATTTCCTGCCACCTTGGTTTTAATTCCGTTTAAGCGATTAATCCGATTTGCCGATTTATTTTGTCGGTTAGGAATGTGTGAAAAATATTACATAAATAAAGAATGCTGTCTGTTGCAAAGCATATAAAATGTATCATAATATAAATTAACCCTTACAACAGTATTATGATTTTGTTTCGTTAATCCCTTTAAGCCCTCCTAAATTGTCATGCCAGTGTCTGGCTCATATCACTTGTATTTAAACAAGTGTTCCAGTGCCACTAATTCAGCAAGCGGACAATTAACGTATAACCTCGGTTAAAAACCATTTCACCTGCCAATTGCGGCGTAACAATATGTTCCTCGGTTATAAACCAGTACTGTGGGCCTCGATAACTCACACCGAGGTTTGGTCGATCGCCTCCGGAACGGGAGGTCTCAGTTTCGATTCCAGCCGCAGAGCCCGAACACGATGTGTGATGCGGCAGGTGCCTTAGTCCACCCCGCTGTTAGTTGGTAGCAGAGTTGAAATATCTCTTCCATACCTCTCGCGCGTGGAACCATCTGGAGTGAGTGCTTTAAGTGTGTTTTCCTGTTGTTCCCAATAAATTCAACAAATTGCTATTTCACGGAACTCTATGAACATTTGTTTTACGATTACCTTTCTGAAAAAAAATTAAATGGATTGGTTTTATATATAAAATGCTGAAAATAATTTACATGGGTTACCTACATTGGCCGTGTTCACCCCGACGTTTATACATATTTTTTAAAGTGCCAAAAACGTACGGCCCCAAAACCCGTTTGTATCAGTTTGTAAGAGCCGTCTTGACATTTCAAGAGCTACAGTACGGACGTATATATTTAGTGTATACTTCCGTAGTTACAGCAACATGCCGTGTTGAAAATGAATCCGTATGAAATGGCAATGGTATCGAAGTCCTTTAAATTTATGGCAGCGGAGACCTTTGAACGTACCTTCTATATACCTTCGAATGGCTTCGACGTAACTATGAGTCCACTTGCAGGTCCAATATGCGATGGTTATCCAAGAATTACTGTTCACAGTAAAATTGATAATTTGTAGAAATTTCTGAATTTGCAACGTACTTCAAATCAAATAAAATCAAATTTTATTTCTTGTCGGTTTATTGTCCTGATATACCGGTCATAATATACGGTTTAGGACCCTGGATATACCGACAAGAAATAAAATTTGATTTGATTTGCTTCGACGTACGAACGTTACTAATTCAGAAATTTTCTCCAAGTTATCAACTATACTGTGACAGTGTCTAACACTTAAATTGTACAAGTATATGTTTGCAAGGAAATATAAACTGCGAGTCATATGATTTTCTGATTCCACGGGAAATAAGCATTCTTTCGAAAATATAAGGCTGGGATATTGCTTGGTAAATCTGTTCGTCTACAGGCAAACTGACATTGGCAATGGCATTGTCACACATGCTGTGTACGATTAACAAAATAGTATAGGATGACAATCTATGTTGGTTTTTTTTTGTAACAATCAATGTTAAATACCAAAAGGGTTGTCACAACCCGTAGGAACTTCCGGCATACATTACCAATTCACTGAAAATTTGATATCCATATGTGGCTAGTATTTTAAGTCTTTGTTGGTGAAAATCTTGGTTGCTGTTAACTAATATCTCGGTGACGGATATTTGATTGTTGTATTTCTTCTTTTCCGTACAGTTTAAGTATTATTTTACGAATAAAATATACTTTTGTTCATTGTATACAAAGTGAAATGAAGCTTTAAGTTCTTTTTATCGAATGTAAGTCATATTAGAACGTTCTGTAGTGCATAATCTGCTCTTTCCGTGGTCTGGTCTCGTCAGTCTCTTACCCCCAACCGAAGAAAGTTTCGGATAGTATTTCAGTGTTTTGCAAAGTTACTTCCCTTTAATTCTGTTACACCTTATGTATCGGTAAGTCGGTGTCGTTTTCTGACGGTAAAATCTACAGTAAACTCGTAAATGTGACAATAGAATTACGACTTATTGTCGGCTGTTTCTTACTACAACACAATGTACACACGCAAAAGTTTTTTTACGGTGCGTGTGTACAGTCTATAACTGTCATAAATGTTATAGTAACAAAACATCATGTGACAGCACTTCGTAGTTATAATCAGCATTTGATTGTTGGGAAAAACAATGGAGATGTAGATGGCAAATAATCACCATTACTTCTTCTTCTCTGTTGATGGCAAACGGTCAATAATGAACTATTATGGCCATGCATGAGGGGTTTTAAAAAAGTGAGCTACCAGGCCTTCGATCCCAGCTACAAAGTCCACCAAGAAGGACACGGGTAGTGTGATAGTGCAAAAAAAGATAACCTATCTTACACCTTAAAAACTTAAAACCCCTTAATTACACTATGTTTATGTATCTGTAAAGAATAATAGGTTAGTAAACACTAGGGTTAAAAACAGGATAAAAGCAAGTGTGATCAGGTTTATGGGTTCAACATCAATGCAGCCAGTGCTGACTTAAATCTTGAGATAGAGCCAGCACTGACTACATGCGATGGGAGTGTGTTCCACTGTACTACTGTTCTTGGAAAATATGAAAATTTATAATAGTCAACTGATGTTGTTGGAATGTAGTATGCAAGATGGTGGAAATGCCCTGATTGTCTTGTGTAAGGTACCGTGTTGGATTTATTTCAACATGATTGTTTATCACTTTGTAAAACAAAATGAGTCTACTGATTTCCCTCTACTTTCTAAGGTGTTCCATTTAAAATCAGTCATAATGTTAGTTACTGTGCCCGGCGTCTTGCTAAATGTAAGCTTACAAAACCAGCAGCTTGCTACTAGAGACTAGTCCAAACATTTAGACATCTACTCTCAATAATTAGACTCCAAATGCAGACCCATTTTACATACTGACATTTTATAGATATCTGCGCTTTCAGAGGCTGGATATCACCTAGCAAAAAATATAATGATATTCATCCTGCCCATAATGCTCATGAGAAGTGTGAGGCAGTATGACGAGATAGATACATAGAGTACAATTATTTTGACTATCAGACATCTTACATGCTTGTTGTTTGTAATTACTCATTTTAGCTCATCTGGTTTTTAAAAAAAATGACAAGCTATTGTTTTCACTTGATTGTCCCCATCGTGGTTGTTGTTGGTGTTGGTTAAGTTTTGCACTAAGGTCACTTACATGGAAACTATCAAAGCTATCACTTTGAAACTTTGGAAACTTGTTCATCTAATACCCTTCTTCACATTGTATGCTAGAGATGCTGAGTGCAACCTGTTTTTTGGGGTAATAAACATAGATTTTGGTCGATTTTGAGAATTGGACATAGCTTCTTCATTTTTAGCTAATCTGGCACAAAGTGCCAGGGTGAGCTACTAGGATCACTCACCGTCCAGTTGCTATGGCAACAAATAGGAAAAGCTTAAAAATCTTCTCTGAAACCACAAGGCCTAGAGCTTAGATATTTAGCATGTGGCGTTATCTAGTGGGCTTCTAATAAGATTGTTAAAACTATGACCCCTGGGTCAAAATTGACCCTGCCCAGGGGGGTCACTTGGTTTTGCATAGTCTTATATAGGAAAAACTTTAAAAATCTTCTCTGAAACCACAAGGCCTAGAGCTTAGATATTTAACAGTCATGTAGCATTGCCTAGTGAACCTCTACCAAGATTGTTCAAATCATGACCTCTGGGTCAAAACTGACATTGCCTGAGGGGTCACTCAATTTCACATAGGTTTATTTAGACTTAAAAAAAACACAAGGCCCACAGGCAGAGCTTAAATATTTGGAATGCTACTAAGCATTGTGCAGTTCCCCCACCCCCAATTTATGACTCAAACAACCCATTTGATATGTTTAAGTACATTATCCATTAAATGTTTGTGAAAATTTGAAATCAATCTAACAAACAAGAGGGCCAAGATGGCCCTATATCGCTCACCTGACTACCATTGGCTATAATAGAAGGGGTCATGATTTTAACATTATTCACAGAGGTCACATTTTCTCCTGAAATGATAATTCAGATTTTGAAATTGTTTAATCATGCTAATGAAAATGGTTCTTATTTGGCTCTGCTAAAATTTCTCAAGACATGTTGACTTGTTGAAATAAACATGCAGGTGTCAGGTGGGCCAATTTCCATTGATTTATGTTTATAGAAAGAAAACTCCACATGGCTGTCATGACCCTCTTGACTTTTAGTATTTCAGTGCATTACCATTACTAATCCTATAACTAATACCATGATTACCAGCAGTGGTTTAAAGTTCATATGAATATCTACAAATTTTGGAGAAAACTAAAAGAATATATTGGGTTGAGGGGGGGTGGGCCGAGGAGGGGGGGATTATCAGTTTTTAGCTCGACTATTCGGAGAATATGGAGAGCTATTACAGTCACTTGTGCGTCGGCGTCGGCGCTGCTTCTTTGGTTAAAGTTTTGCCTGCTAGGTACTATCATGCACATATCTCAGTAACCACTTATGATATTGACTTGAAACTTTGTTCATGTCTTTAGGGGTGTCATACAATCAAGTCAGATAACTCTTGTATAAATTTAGTACAAATTATGGCCCTTGTTTGACTTTGAAAATTTGGTTAAAGTTTTGCCTGCTAGGTACTATCATGCACATATTTCAGTAACCACTTATATATTGACTTGAAACTTTGTAAATGTCTTTAGGGGTGTCACACAGTCAAGTCAGATAACTCTTGTATAAATTTAGTACAAATTATGGCCCTTGTTTGACTTTGAAAATTTGGTTAAAGTTTTGCCTGCTAGGTACTATCATGCACATATCTCAGTAACCACTTATGATATTGACTTGAAACTTTGTTACTGTCTTAAGGGGTGTCACACAGTCAAGTCAGATAACTCTTGTATAAATTTAGTACAAATTATGGCCCTTGTTTGACTTTGAAAATTTGGTTAAAGTTTTGCCTGCTAGGTACTACCATGCACATATCTCAGTAACCACTTATGAAATTGACTTGAAACTTTGTTCATGTCTTTAGGGGTGTCATACAATCAAGTCATATAACTCTTGTTTAAATTTAGTACAAATTATGGCCCTTGTTTGACTTTGAAAATTTGGTTAAAGTTTTGCCTGCTAGGTACTATCATGCACATATCTCAGTAACCACTTATGAAATTGACTTGAAACTTTGTTCATGTCTTTAGGGGTGTCATACAATCAAGTCAGATAAGTCTTGTGTAAATTTAGTACAAATTATGGCCCTTGTTTGACTTTGAAAATTTGGTTAAAGTTTTGCCTGCTAGGTACTATCATGCACATATCTCAGTAACCACTTATGATATTGACTTGAAACTTTGTTCATATCTTTAAGGGTGTCATACAATCAAGTCAGATAAGTCTTGTATAAATTTAGTACAAATTATGGCCCTTGTTTGACTTTGAAAATTTGGTTAAAGTTTTGCCTGCTAGGTACTATCATGCACATATTTTAGTAACTACTTATGATATTGACTTGAAACTTTGTTAATGTCTTAAGGGGTGACACACAGTCAAGACAGATAACTCTTGTTTAAATTTAGTGCAAATTATGGCCCTTGTTTGACTTTGAAAATTTGGTTAAAGTTTTGCATGCAAGGTACTATCATGCACATATCTTAGTAACCACCTACGGTAGTTATATCAAACTTTGAAATAGTGTTCAGGGGTACATTTTGTATCAAACAATTAATTTACCAAAAATTAAATATATAGTGATAGATTTTGACTTTTTTTATGATTCAACTTTCCTAGTTTATACTTAATAGTTAGCAGAATTTTGTTTTGCTATTATACTGATAAAAGTTTTGTTTTATTAGCAAACACCCACAATAGTCGAGCTTGCTGTCTTATGGACAGCTCTTGTTAGTTCTGTTCTTGGATGAGTTAATGAAGACATATCTCTAACCTACAGGGTACAAGAAATTGCAGATTTTGACCAATGATGAGTGTACCTTGGCTAGAATGTTTGGTGGTGACTGTAATGGTGCTGCACGTGATAGTCTGTCCGTACACTAAAGTCGAGGAATCCTTCAACACACAGGCTATACATGACTTGCTTCATTATACAACAAATATCTCACAGGTACAGTGGAATTATATGATATTTTAGATTCATTTTCATTTTGGATAATCTCCCCTGATTTATCTTTGCATACCATACTTTCAGCACCTCTATTGTTCTCTAACCATGAGGAAGACTCCTGAAGAGTCAAGGCTATTTACAAATAAATATCAAACATATATTTCCTTCTGAACCAAATGTCTCATGATAGAAACCTTTTCTTGTATATCATTTCTAAATGCAAACTTATCGAAATTATGAATTATCATATAAAAAGAAACAATAATCAGACACCGTGTTTGGGAAAGTGACATCAAAATGTTTATCTGGCACAGGGGTTCCAGACCAAGTTTTCCGGCATGGGCAAAATCAACGTCTGATATGCAAGAATCAAGTGTTCTGTCACAACATTCTAGAGTCTAAAAGCTTATAGACACCTGCACGAAAGTTGTGCATAATTGAAATATGTATTTCTTATCAGTATGACCATCTACAATTCCCTGGTGTGGTGCCAAGAACATTTTTGGGGCCACTAGTTGTCGCCATGTCCTCAGCCCCTGTTGTTGGTGTCATGTCTATGTTGGAGATTCCAAAAATATTTCAACAAACTGTAGGTAAGTTTGATAATGATGCTGTCATTCTCTTGAAATATAAAGAAAAACCGAAAAGATGTGTGATATTGAATGAAACTTTAAAATTTAGTATATTTTCTTATTTATGTCTCCATTTAAAAAGTTTTACAGACATGTATATTACCTATGATTTATGAATTTGATCTTAATGTATGATTTGTTTTATGCTGGATGGTTGGTAGATAGTTTACAAGGTTATATACAGTCGAACTTGCCCATGCGACCACGTGTATTAAGCGACCTTTGTCCTAAGCGACCACTTCTGAATCCTCCCGAGCTTTTTTACACTGTATTGCTATTGCATTAAGCGACTTTTGTCTAACGCAACCAGAGACCAGTAATTAACGACCCATAATCAGTCTTTTATTTGTATTAGGCGACCATTTATGTGCAGACAGATCCTTTCTATGAAAACTGACCGCTTTGATGTTGCATTTAACGTCAAAATTAGGCACGGAGGTGTCAAATCTCATAAGGATTATCGTTCTTACTTATGTTCGCAGGTGTTAATTGTATTTACCGATTTTCAGTACTTTCATGTTCAAACTAATTTGCTGCTTTTGGAAAATGACCATGTCTCATAACGATATTCATGGATAACGGTCGCAGTTTCTGGTGATAATTTGTATTAAGAGACCATTTTATTAAGCGACTGGTTTTGGCCTTTCCCTTGCGCGGTCGCTTAATACAAGTTTGAGGTCAGTATTGAATTCCTCAGATTGTGCTTGTTAAGTTGTGTAGGCGTAGGGTGTCAGACACCTGACTGATGCGTCTTTGGTTTGAATCTTGTTAGGGACATTCTACTGTTATCTCCATGGTGCTAGTACAGGATAGAGCTCCAGGAAACAAGTTGATATAGGTCAAGAACTTATGTCCGAAATCAATGTAAAATAAACAAGGACAATCTCTGAGATTATTAGGATAACTGTTAAAGTTATGCAGTCTGGAACTTACTACATTTTGTGTATATATTTATAACTGTGGTAAAAGAAGTCCTATTTACTATCAAAAGTCATATAGTCAATATGGAAAATTGTTCGTTCATGTGTTGAAGTTGTCAAGTACCTTCATAGATAGAGTAATTCTTGTTTCTTATAGACATAACCATTTGAATTCTGTGCTGTTTATGTAAAAGAGTGACTGAAAATTGGATGATATTTATATTTTCAGTACGCCTCTGTCTAGGAAATGCTGTATTGGTCAGTCTGTTGTTATACACTGATGCAGTGAAAGATATATTTGGAAGAGGAACAGCTCAACTTGTGTTGCTTTTAACAGCTTCACAGTTCCATTTCATGTTTTATTGTTCACGTCCTTTGCCGAACATCTTTGCCCTTGTTTTAGGTGAGACATCTGTTCTAGTTTTACTTTAAGTAACATACATTCTGTGGTCACTGTTGTGTAGACGTGAGCAGGGCAGCTTCAGGGAATTCCTATACGTCTTGTCTGTTTCAAAACTTGCACAAATCTAAACACTGACAGTTAGTCCTGAAATTTCTTGGCATTTTAAAGGAAAACAGGGTGAGTGATATCTAAGGCTTAAATGTCGTAAAATCAAAAATAACTTTTAGTTTCTAAATCACAACTATTTCTTGCAACTGATGTATTTAAACAAATATTACTCTCGTGTATTTCTATGTTTTATTTTCTGTGCAGGAGTAAATTAGAAAAGTTGGAAGGAGCTATCGCCATATCCGAAACTCTGCCTCATATTAAAATACTCGGATTGACTATAGAAATCCACGTCTTCCAATTTTCTTGATGTCATTACTGCTACAGCCTGATCTAAATTTGTCTTATACGTCACATGAAGGGTCTTTGTATTCTTGAAACATATTTAGACATGACATCATCTGATTTAATGATTTACTTTGAATATCTCTTGCCTTTGATTTGCTTTTATTCAGTAAAATGTAAAAATTTCTACAACTATCTTTACTCTGAATCTATCTTCATCTTTCTTAAATGAGTACCACCTCTTTGTGACTTGAGTGTTTTCTGAAATTGTTGTCACATGCATTTTTGAAAGTAATTGAAAAAGAAAAAGTTATCAATTTGATATAGAATCTACTTTAAATTATTTACAGTCAAACTTATGTATATATGAATAAAATATTAAAAAAGATATGACTGCTGTCCAGAAACTTTTGCAACACCCCTCAGACTCAATTTAAATTATATACTCAATATACCAATTACCGGGATATACCAATTATCGTGAATAATCATTAAATACTAAAGCATAGTTTCCTTTCTAATTTGCCATGTTTCAAATACTTCTGTATGTCAAAACTCTCTGAAAAAATATCTTATTTCAAAGGTTTGTGTTCAGTTTTGGCAAGCAAGAGGAATGTTTTGAATTTTGCCTTATTTTTTAGATTGAATGATAATCTGATGACAGTTGTTCTATAAATGACCTCCTTAGCAAACAGTTAACAAACACATCACTACATATCTAATATCAAAATGTTCAGGAAAAGACAAGCTGGCAGACAAGAGTAAATTTGTTGTGATAGAAAGTGGAAGAAGTTTCAAATATTTTTTTTTCATGTTTGCAGTAATAAGTATTTTTTCTTGAAGATAAATGATGAAACTTGATTTTAAGGGCAAATGTCTTATATACTTTGAGTATTTAACTGTGCACTTTCATTAACCAGTAAGACTCGAGGTCACTGACGTGTATACAAACTTAATTTGTTCCAAGGGAGCAATATGAACTATTGCGTGTTGGCGTAATCTTGGTTAAGCTCTGATAAGTGGATCATTTATAATGGATTTCACAATCTTATAAAAGAATCTGCTTACAGATATTTTCCGTAAGCAAAATTTAATGACATGCCACTAATCATGCAGATAGAGTAGAAGATATCAGTACACTGGAAACAGACGTATCATTTTCTGAGATTTAATCTTGCAGCCTACGTGATATATTCTTGCACATAAAAACTCCAAACTCGGGTTATTCCGCAATTAACCAAAGATGGATACATATTATTTCTTAAGTAACTTCGCTTTTGTTTTGAGGCATAATATTGAGCCGAATATCACAAGCTTTTTCAGATTATCTCATTTCCAATAGAGTTACTGCCCTTTTAGTTGTAATAAAATTGAATTTTTTGCCAGTTGCATTCTAATTTGGTCCTAGTATATTGAAGTGGGTAATTATATTTAAGAAGCATCTTTTGTTTAGTTCTAAGTCCAAGTCAAATTCCATAAAATGTTTCATGTTGAGTTTCTCATTTCAGTGTTATTTGCCTTGCGGTCTTGGTTAAAACAACAGCACAGATCTTTTATATGGTTGTCAGGGGCAGCAATTCTGGTATTCCGTTCAGAGTTGTCCCTCTTTCTGGGTATTTTGCTCCTGATGGACATTGTTAGGCGGCGAGTGTCTATAATTACTGTAGTCAAGACAGCAGTACCAGCCGCTGCGGTGTTACTAGGTAAAGTTGCTGACATTTACAGTAAAACCTGACTTATCAAGCACCTGGTTTTTACACATAAAACTACCTTATCCATCATAGTCTCTTGGACCCCATTAGGCAAAAAAATATACATGTGTTTTCGGTCTCCTGACCAACTGTAACTTTAAACTGCCAACCTCAAACATTTTTCATGAGAAATTGATCAAAAGTATCAATTATTAAGAGTTTTCAAATAAAAAAAGGCAAAATAAAATGATTCAATTTAAAAAACCTGCCGACCGAGCTGAAATTTTTTGGCAGGGACACCCATAATATTCTTTGTTTTGCCTTACATGATTTGCTAAATGGAAAATCTGCTTAAATGAGCAACTTGCTCTAATAGATACGAAATAGTGGTCATGAAGGGTGCAAGGTAAGACCGGTTTTCCTGTACATCATTTATTTGTGGTGTTACTAAGTTACATTAAAACCTGCCTTATCCGGCAGTCCTAGGTCCCCTGTTACATAGAAATTGATAAAATGCATTATACATATCCACCTGTTTGCAACCTGCTTTAACTGTCACGGTTTGGTGGTCTGGAAGGGTTTCAAACAAGACAGGTTTATCTGTACATCAATTTTTTTCAGTAGATTAAAGACTTTTTCAGACTCCACTCCAGAAAATAAAATAGGTTTTTGCATAATAATAGTTTCTGATCAGTTAAATCGGAAAGACGAGATGGATTTGATTTATAAATACATAAACTCATCTTATCACTTAATCAGATTAATTTATTTATAATTTTAGGAAAATGAAAAACATATTTCAGGAAAATCACAAAAGGATAAGCAGTGTTGAGGGAAATTAGATAATGGAAATTATTACCGCAAGGAGTAATGATTTTGTGTATTTCAGATAGTGATTTATGGTTATAAATTGACTGTAAATGAAACATTTAATCTATACAATAAACTTATTTTCTTCCCCTGTAGATTAACGGCATTAATTAGCACTGCCAGATGTACTATTGATATAGAAATATGAAATACAAAAACGAAGTGTTGCGATGTTGTTTATGTGCCGATGTTGTTTATGTTGCGATGTTGTTTATGTGGCATAATTATTTTGTATAGTATCTGGGCCAAACTGTTGGAGGAAGAGTATTCAGAAACAAAAATTGAAAAAGTATTACCACAATGAATTAAAATGATGTGTTCAACTGAAAGTATGTGTTTGACTGCAACAATGTGTTCAGATGAAACTACAAAAATGGATGTTTTTGTTTGTCTGCAGCAATGTGTTCAGCTGAAACAATGTGTTCAGCTGAAACAATGTGTTTGGCTGCAAAAAACTGTGTTAGGCATGTGTTCAGCAGAAACTATATTCTTGTGTTTAGCTGAAGCAGTGTTCAGTTATGTTAGGCTACAACAATGTGTTCAAATGAAACAATGTACTTGGCTGTAAATATGTGTTCAGCTAAAACAGTGTGTTCAGATTAAACAGTGTGTTTGTCCACAGTAATAACGTGTTCAATCCAGCTGCTAAATCCAAATGATTGATTTACACATGTTTGACAGTACTGATTAGATCTGCTACATGTAGGATTTATCTACGTGAGATTTGTTGATATATTTTCAGGGACAACAGTTGTTGTAGATTCCTATTTCTGGCAGCGTTACCTGTGGCCGGAAGGCGAGGTACTGTGGTATAATACCATCCTCAACAAGAGCTCAGACTGGGGTGTATCCTTTGCTTCTATATTATTACAGTAATCCGGTTTATTTAAGGAAATACATGAAATTGTAAGATTTTCAGCATTATTATTATAATGCCCGCGCAAAAAGGCGGCATATTAAAATCACCCCATCTGTCCGTCTGTCTGTGCGTCCTTACTTACAATGGTCCGGACTGTAACTTTGTCATGCATTGAAGGATTTTAAAATAACTTGGCACACGTGTCTAGCACATCAAGATGACTGTGGCATACAAGACCCACATCCCACCTCAAGTCAAGGTCACACTTGGGGTATGAAGGTTATGGAATCCCTATATATCACACATTCGTGTCCGGACTGTAACTTTGTCATGCATTATGGTTTTAAAATAACTTGGCACAAATGTCTAGCACATCAAGCAGATGTGTCGTGGGGAAGACCCAAGGCCCTACCTTAAAGGTCAAGGTCACACTTAGTGTTTAAAGTAATGGAAAACTGTATGCATGGTCACTCTGTCATGTATGAAAGGATTTTAAAATTACATAGCACATTTATTGAGCACATGGAGGACTTCAACATTATTCATTTTTGGACACTCTTGATTCTATTTTAAAGTGATTTAAGTTTTTAATTTCTTTAGTACGCCTATTTGTTTTAATAAGTCTTTCAAAATATAGAATTACAGTCTTTAAAGTTAATCAACTGTTAGGTTAACGGTCGGTTAGACTTATTAACAATCAGATTCTGGTTAACAGCTGGTTAAACTTTAGACAGCCGGATCCTGATGGTTATATTTAATATGTATGTAAATTTATTTTCTTAACCTGCCGTCAGACATTGCCATTCTTGTGGTATTTCTACTCTGCACTGCCACGTGCCTTATCATTCAGCATATTACTCGTGCCTATAGGACTGTACATGTCACCCAGACTCGTGCAGTTGGTTCTACCAGCTATAGTATTTGTATGGCTGTATTCTTTCCTACCACATAAGGAGCTGAGATTTATCATCTATGTCGTACCTCTGTGCAATACGGCAGTGGCTGATGCAGTACATAAACTGTATGTTACTTTTTAGCTCAGCTGGCTTTGCTAGGGTGAGCTTTTAGGATGGATGATTGTCCGTCGTCCGTCAACATTTCGATTCAAACAAAATCTCCTTTGAAACCACTGGGCCAATGTTGATGAAACTACTCAGGGATGTTCCTTGCATGAAGCTCTACCAAAATTTTTCAAAGAATTTCATCCCATGCAGATTTCTTGTTGCTATGGCAAAAAATAGGAAAAGCTTTAAAAATCTTCTCTGATACCACAAGGCCTAGAGCTTAGATATTTGGCTTGTAGTATTGTCTAGTGGACTTCCTACTGTGTTCAAATCATGCCTCTGGGGTCTAAATTGACGACACCCACCAGGCAAGTGGAATTGTACTCAGGCGAGCGATTAGGGCCATCATGGCCCTCTTGTTGTTGTAATTGCTTGACTATTGCTTCCCAGATCCATGAAATAGACTTGACCGTCTTTCAGATTGGACTGTTCTTGGGGGTGCTCACTGTTCTTAGGGATGCTCACTGTTCTTAGGGGTGCTCACTGTTCTTAGGGGTGCTCACTGTTCTTAGGGGTGCTCACTGTGTTCTTAGGGATGCTCACTGTGTTCTTAGGGATGCTCACTGCTCTTAGGGGTGCTCACTGTGTTCTTAGGGGTGCTCACTGTTCTGTTCTTAGGGGTGCTCACTTTGTTCTTAGGGGTGCTCACTGTTCTTAGGGATGCTCACTGTGTTCTTAGGGGTGCTCACTGTTCTGTTCTTAGGGGTGCTCACTGTGTTCTTAGGGGTGCTCACTGTGTTCTTAGGGATGCTCACCTGTTCTTAGGGGTGCTCACTGTGTTCTTAGGAGTTCTCACTGTTCTTCTTAGGGGTGCTCACTGTGTTCTTAGGGGTTCTCACTGTTCTTCTTAGGGATGCTCACTGTTCTTAGGGGTGCTCACTGTTGGGTCTGGTTCTTAGGGATGCTCACTGTTCTTAGGGGTGCTCACTGTTCTTAGGGGTGCTCACTGTGCTTGGGGTGCTCACTTTTCTGGGTAAGCTCACTGTTCTTAGGGGTGCTCACTGTTCTTAGGGATGCTCACTGTACTTAGGGTGCACTGTTCTTAGGGGCTCACTGTATTCTTAGGGGTGCTCACTGTTCTAAGGGGTGCTCACTGTTCTTAGGGATGCTCACTGTTCTTAGGGATGTTCACTGTTCTTAGGGGTGCTCGCTGTTCTTGGGGGTGCTCACTGTTCTTAGGGGAGCTCACTGAACTTAGGGGTGTTCACTGTTCTTAGGGGTGCTCACTGAAAATTTACCTATTAAATAGTTAACAAAGCATATTATAGCAGATGTACAGGCTGTTCGTGATCTACACAGGGGGGTGGGGGGGACAAAAGTAAACTTACTCAAGGCCAGCATGGCAAGTGTAAACTCATACTTGATAAAGACTACTTACTAATGCCCTTTGGAATCAGTGTACTTCACCGTCTACAGTCTGTTTTATGATCAAAGTCTACACTATTTGTAGTTTGGTTGTGCTCAGCTTTCAGTAAACACTGCATAAACAGTAACTTGTAGAGGCCAACTGAAAGTTAGACTAGAACTGTACACATTTAATATCTAGCAGTGTCAATTTACAAACTGCAAACTGAATTTTTAGATAGTGAAACTATCATTTCAGAAATCGTCTGCTTTAACAAATAATTGGTATTTCAGCCCTGATTTTATTGGCCTTGTTCAATATGAAGTAGAATTTTCTTGCTTTCTCTATAAATGTGTGTCCTAATTGAATCTAATCTGATGGTTGGAGACTCATCCTTTCTAAATTCAGACTTACGATAGTTCTTTGATCTGCCTGGAATTGGAACAGTTTCAAAGTTGTAAATTCTGGTAATTGGAACTACCAGCTGATAAAGGAGCTTTAACCTAACGGTCTTAGTACTAATTTGTAGGATTTTGTTAGATATGCTATAAAGAGACGACATAATGCCATTCTATGTTTAATTATCCGACAGAATGACAGATTGTTAACTGTATTATCAGTGCCGTATCTGCTGTAATTGGATGTTATTTTTTTGCTATTTACAATCCCTACGCTTTTCAGATGGATAAATAGAAATAAGTCTTTTTTGAGAAAGTTATTGGCCATTGCTGCAGTTATGCACATCTGTGGGAATGTTTGTACAACGGGAATGTTTCTGTACACATCTCATCTGAACTACCCAGGGGGACATGCTCTACTGAGATTACATCAGATGGAATCAGTGGATGCAGGTGGGTGTTTTAAAGACCCATGGTCACTTATATATGTTGCAATTTCTTGTTGCATTTGTAGTACTAAAAAAAGATGTTTTATTGGCAAAGTTGACCGCTATTTATACCAAAAACATGAGGGGTTGCCTTTCAAATAGAAAGTACATGTACATGAATGTAGCACAATATTTTATGAAATGATATTGCAAAAAAAAGAATGCTTTCTGATGCAATTTGTTGTTAATATGAAAAAGAAAAAAAAAGGTTTACCTCAACATTGTTTTAGAGGCAATAGAACACAGTTGTATCAATATTCCATCAGTAAATTAATTACTCTGTCATGGGAAATTTCTTAGTGCTCAAAGGGCTTTAAAGGCTAAGCACCTTTAGTGTTCCTGGCACAACCCAGTTAAGTACCGGCTTTTCACATTGTCAGTTCCCTTTCTCATCAAGATTGGTATCAGATAAGCAAGATATAGTATACATTTGTAATATAATCTAATTAAAGACCTTACTGATACTCGTGTATCAGGCTGCCTGGATCTTGAATTAATTGCATTTTATGGTGGTCTGTGCCTAACTGCACAGGTGATTTTACGTTTTCAACATTGCATTGGGCAGGGAAAACAGGCATGTTGGCAGTGGGTGTGTATTTTTTTCCTAAAACAAACCTCTAGTTTAGGTGTGTTTATTTTTTCATGCTGGGAGAACATGTTTGTAGATTAAACAATTCTTACTTGTAGATGTACATGTACATATAGATGTTGCAGCCGCACAGACAGGGATTACCAGATTTGCTCAGATGTATCCTAAATGGATGTAAGTGGACACACATGGTTTATAATAATCTTGTATACGTCAATACATTTCTTAATGTGTTTCTACAAAAAAATTTATTAGGCAAAGTTTTGGATTGAAAGGAACTATTTATGATATTCTGAAATGTGGTTTTTCAAACAGTTTTATATTCTTGAGCTTCATTTCAGCCTAATTTTACGCAGCCAAAGCGCGAGGGTGATATTGAAATGGCCTGTCTGTCTGTTTCATTTCCTGTCCACTCAATATCTCCTTAAAGTGACATTATGCGCATATTACTGCACACAGTGTATTTTTGGTGACAGTTTTAAAAAAGCAATTTTTGGTTGCTGTGCATTTAAATGTGTTAAATTAATGATTATGCCGCATAAGTATTTGAAGTTGGTGCTTTACATATAAAAAATCGGACTGATAAAATGATAGTTGAATGTGTCGTTGTTGATGTTGGTAGAGATTTCAGCAGTGGAAGGGAAGCAACTCCTGCATGCAGTTGTTCTTTTCTTAAATTCACTCTCCCAGTCAAATAAGAAAATCAATATTTTGAAAGTTATTTTTTCATACTGGTAGCGGGAAGAGTTTGGTGTATTGGGTTAAAAACTATTATTTCCTCTACACGTTTGTACACACACCATTTTCAGCTGGATTTTTACTTGAAAAAAAATGCGCATAATGTCACTTTAACCCATTGAATGATTTTGATGAATCACAGGTCAGATGTTCATCTATCAGGACAATGTGCAGAACTTATGAGCAGGTCACTCTGGCTCAAGGTCACAACTTTTGGTCAAAGGTTGAAGTCCAACATTTCTTGTCCGCTCCATATCTCCTTAACCCCAGGAAGGATTTAGATGAAACTCGGGTCAGATGTTCACCTCATCAAGACGATGTGCAGAACTTATAAGCCGGTCATGCTGGGTCAGTGTCAAGGTCAATGTCACAAATTTAGGTCAAAGGTTTGAGTCTTGAAACTAGTGACTGCTTGCTCCATATTTCCTTAACCCCTTAAAAGATATTGATAAAACTCTGGACAAATGTTCATCATTTCAAGACGACGAGTAGAACCCATGATCTAGTCATGTTGGGTCAAGGTCAAGTCACAACTTAAGTCGAACAGATAATCCTTCAATTTCCTGTCTGCTCCATATCTCCTCAACCCTTTGAGGGATTTTAATGAAACTGTGGTCAAATGTTTACCTCATGTAAATGTGCAGTCAACAATCTGGCCACACCAACACAAGGTCAAGGTCACAACTCAAGGTCAAAGATTTGAATCTGTGTGCTCTCAAAACCTACACATCCCAGTACTTTACAGAGGCCTTTTCTTCAAGCACTTGAACAGATCAGTAACTTTATTTACCTTAAGTTTTAGAAATCCACACTGTGCTATTCCTTCAATGTTTTTATTTGCTGTATGGGATATAGCTGTCTGTAAGACTGCCTTGTATTACAGTTGAAAGAGCAGGTCTAAGTTCCTTCGAGTGAATAAAAGAAATTTCTATGCTTACATTCTGTCCAAAGAATGATGGCACAACATGAAAAAGGATCAAAGGAAACATTGGAATAGTTAATGTGATACAGTCCAGAACATGTACTAACTGTTCTTGCCTTAAAACCAGTTACGATCTCAAAGAGTTGGATGGATACAGAAATAACTTTAGATTACTATTTAACTGAAAAGCTCACTCTTTTATCCCACAAGATCAGGATATCCTTTCAAATTACTATTCAAGAATAAAACCGTTATATTTCAGTTACAACAAAACAGAAGACCTTGAACCCAAGGGTACAGAGATGATGTCCTACACACATCTTATACTGGGCGACAGCAGAAATCTGCAATTTTATGAACATACGCACAAGATAGTTGACACTGTAAACAGCTTTGATGGCCTATATATAGACAGAAAAAAGCCTCCATTTTTCTTCTGGAAACACAAAGCTAAAATGTGGATACTTAAGAAAGTTTAATTGTTGTGCTTGCCATCTTATATGTTGGAAATTACCAAATAAATATTCAATGGACTTTTTCAAGACTGATATGTCTGTTTTTGAATCTTATATAAATAGGTTCAGCAACATATTCAGTCAGCAAGTGATGCTGTGCTTTTTATGACCCTGCCATTCAAAGAATAGTGAAAGAGCATGTTAAAATGTCATGTCCCTTATGTGCAAAATTTTAGTTTCACATTACTAGTACATTTGTTTTAACTTTACAAACTTTACATGCAGGTTTATTACATGTAACATAGAATACAGGTCAAGTTCAATTTCAGTTGTAATCCACAAGTTTTTACAGGAGTTATGGCCCCCTTTTGAAATTAAGCAAGAGTAGTTGCTTATCAAGTATCCCCTAAAAGACTAAAATGCAATGCGTTATATTTTATGCAGATATTTCTTAGTGCATCTTAAAGCACAATTTGAAATTATTTATGACATAACGGCTGGGGAGTCTGTCAGTAATTGCTGATTTTTCAACCATTTATTTCCTTCTTTGTTATCTTACAAACTGAACGAGTCGTGTTAGAATAATCATAATCTTTCGGTCTGGTTTGATATCCACTAACATAAATGGCTAGCATAACTGTAGATGGCTTCACGACACTACAAGGGCACTGATGAAAATGAAACAAAAACATATTTCTTGCGCATATTTTATTTGAATAAAAAAAATCATTCCAGTGTGGAGCAAATATAGAGATTTTCAAAATAAATAAAGAATATTTACAATGTGTAAAAGTAAAAAAGAAGAGTCAAAACTTCATAAATTAGTAAATTTCATAAACAATCAACAAATAAAGACTGAATTCCACCTTTGTTTGCTTTGTCACCTTAAAAATAACTGCTTTAATTAGATATGTATCTGTGAAATTAACAAAGGATTTAACAATCGCTGGATTTCATCACAATTATTTCTTCAAAGGCACCATACACGTTTGATATGTTGTCTGTATCTTGGACGGATTTGTTGTCGGGAAGGACAATTTTTACTTTCTCCCACATTTCTGAACACTATACACTATAAAGTTTAGAAAGTAGTCATCAGATCTAGCTCTCCAGTTTATGTCGACAAAAAGGGCAGTGTCCATTCTGAAGGTACTGTAGCTCAAAGTCATCGGTGTGGAACAACTGAAATATAGACGTAGATATTGCGATGTTATCAAATTCGCTGAAGAAAACAGGACTTGATGTGCAAAGGGAGTACATCACTTGAATTTACTGAATTACAATTCTAGAAAAAATTGTAAATTTTGAATACACTTCACTGCCTAGCATACATGTACCAGTATGTCAGATGCCATTTGACCTTCCGCATCAATATTCTTAGATAGCCACCATTCATTTGTTCTTCACTTGTAACATTTTACTGGATACACATTCCTGGAATTTGTATTTATTTTAACATAAGAACAAAACCAAACAAATACAACTACCCAAGACAAAGATCAGTCTGTTAATATTCAGCAAGGGACGTGCTATACTACTTTTTTCTGTCCAAGTACAAATTGTTTTTCAGGAAAACCACCTACCTTCTGACAGCTTGGACACATTGTAATTGTTACATCAGGTAGTAGTGATCTGAAGTACTGATGTCGGAGGGGTTTCGGCCATTTCCGGATATATACGTCTGCTCGAGACATAGTCTTTAACACATTACGGTTCACTATCACAGGTCTGAACTCGGTGCTCTCTTGCTGTAAATGCACATGTATACATATATCATTCAAAGGTAGCGTAAAAAATGCGAATGGATACTATTTATTTTAGAAGCTGGCAAGTTGCCAATGTTTTACAAATCATAGCAAATACATGCATTATGTTAAGTAGCCTTTCTTTTGTCTTTACCTAATTTTATTCCTTAAATGAACTTATCCACCTTCAAGCTGGACAGCAAAATTAAACGTTAAAATAGGTTCTTGTTGAAAAGTGGGCTATCAGGATATGGGGGGGGGGGGGGGGGGGGGGGGGGGGGGGGGGGGGGGGGGGGGGGGGGGGGGGGGGGGGGGGGGGGGGGGGGGGGGGGGGGGGGGGGGGGGGGGGGGGGGGGGGGGGGGGGGGGGGGGGGGGGGGGGGGGGGGGGAATAATGAACAGTGCAGATCATGATCAGACCTAATCTCAAAGGTCACAAATTCATACAGCCTGCTTCTTAACTATGACAATCCTGACTTTTGGGTCAGATTATTTTTTTTACCAAACTTCCCACATTTCAAAAAGTAATGACAAATAAAATAAAATCAAGTTCGGGTATTGCACTATTAATCATCGTAATCTTAAAACTTTCTACTCAAATACACTTGCGTGGGGGGGGGGGGGGGGGGGGGGGGGGGGGGGGGGGGGGGGGGGGGACAAATGTCATGAGTTTAGTGGAGAAGGGATCTTCCTCTTCTATTTCTTCCTCAGGCTCGTCTCCAAGCCTCAATGACTGCATGTCTGGTGTATGGGTCAAGGATTTAGTGTCACTATTGTATGTACGAGTTTTCATTAAACTACAATAAACACCGAGGGACAACACATCTCATATCCTGCCACATGTACTTGGAACCTGGCTTTGTTTAGAAAACCTAAACTCTGTGCCAGACCTTATGCATATGCAGCGCTGGAAAATGCCCAGTTTTGTTTCCATGTTTTGATAAGATGAAAATGGCACACAAGTGATTTAAAGGTATTGTCATCCACGTTGACTCCGCTTCTTAAATTCTGATAGGTCTACAAGAAATTTCTGTTTTCATTTACACCTTTTTTTTTTACATCATTCTAATCTAAATCTCAGTATGCAGATAAAAGTTCGTTCTAGTCTTTGGTAACCTTTTCTTCTATAACATCCTAGGACCCAATTAATTATTTTAAACTTAAATGACAAAGAATATCCCATTCATAACAATATAAAACCAGCAATAAAGTGATAGGGTGTTTATTAGGAACTGTCTATTAGGAATTGTACGGTAAAGCAAGCTTTTATCGCAATTAAAACTTGCCTAGCTTCAAAACTTAGCAGCACAGAGGCTAACAGCCAGTAAAACATGTCTTTCTGGCACATGGAGCTTTAACGGGCACAGTCCCTTTGTTGAGGTAACAAAAAATGAATAACAAAAAACCTGGTTAAACTGGCAACCTGCTTCAACATGCACCAGTTTCATGATATGATTATTCCGTAACTATGATAAAGGTTTTTAGTTTCTTAAGTTGGCATAAAAGGATACTGCCCATCCTAGACTCCTGCCAATTTTTCTCTTCCTTTTTCTCTTTAGGTATGGACAAGTCCAGAATCTGTATGGCCTCCTCATCAGTTATACCATCTTCTATCACAAATTCTACCAGCGGTAACACCTCTACAATATAAAATATGCAAAGTTTGAATGGCTGAATCCTGAAACACATTATTTGATATATATAGATATTCTATGACAAAAACAACAAGGGTTTTTGGCAAGTTCACCAGGTGAGAAATCCGGTTGGCCGGGACTATAATCAATCTTAACAACAACAACAAAAAAGAGAAAACTTTAAGTTATGTCAAAATGGTAGGCAATTATGATTCTACGATAACCTTGCATCCAAATCTTTGTGAAGTGTTTGTTACTTTTACAGGAGTCATTCAGATTAATCTACAAAAGTATTTATGAACAAAGGTTGCTTGCATACTTAGTGCAATAGTACAGGCAAAATTTTATGCATTTCTAAGAATTTATTCGGTTAAACTGAACTGTAACAAAAAATTGTTCTAGTCTAAACCACTTACCAAATGACACAAAGGAAGGCACAAATGGTTGTTTACAGTTGATACACTGACTACCTCCATTGTTCAGTAGTGGGTTAGTAGTGGAACACCGATAACACATTGGTAATAACTCCTGAAATAGTGCATATGTGTAGAATTATTCTTTCTGAGAAAAAGTCAATGAAGTTGTTGAAATGCAGAAGACTGGAGTACGAAATCCTATCAAGCAGACCATGAAAATACTTTCTTGATACTTTTATAACAATTAAAAGTAGCTACGACAAATCATTTAGTTGTTATCGTGGGCCTCGATACCTCAGTGGCTAGGGCATTTGCCCCATGGGGGGGTTTTGATTGCCAAATAGAGCACAGAGTGTATTGTTGGTCAAAGAAACTGATGCCTCATGGGCTTCAGCCGATCCAGATGAATATGCCAAGCAGCAACGACTTGTTGCCTTTCTCTAGAGCTTGACCTACATCTGGATCGAGTGTTCCAGAAGGGGGTCTTGGCAAGTTCACATGGGGAGAAATACATGCACCACGGTTTGCCAGGACTATAAACAATCTAAACAAAGAAGTGTTCCAGAGCAATTCGGTAAGTTACAGAACCTTTCTTTATAATCAAACAAAGTTTGTATAAACTGAACTAGCTGCTATTTTAAAGGACACTTTGTACAATGTTTATTACAAAGCAATTCTGTTCTTAAATCACAGGTCAGCTTTACTTAATAATTCACATAATCGTGTAATCTGCCTTACAGAAGTACTATCTCTAGCTGATCATTCAGCAGCATTCCCCCTTTTACCAGGATGATCTATGAAAAGCTACTACATTTTTTTGTATTAAAGGAAGGAAAAGCCAGCTTTATGGATCATAATCATACTGCAAGATTTGTTACACGCTCGTCACATAGGCAAAAAAATATATATCAATTTCGGCAATGGTTAAAGAGTACATGTACATAAACAATTACCTCTCCATCTAAGAAAGGTTTCGATCTGATTACTATGCTGCCTAGATCAACAGCTTCCTGGAATCTTGGCGGGACCCGGGTAATCTGTAACTTCTCATAAGCATACCTCGCCAGCTTGAATGCTCCAATATTCTTGCTCTGTTTGGCGAGAGCATACAATGTTCCGCTGGTAAATGTTAAGGAAGATGTTTTTTTATATCCTACCTTTAAGCAGTAATATTGCTTCATATCATAATCGAGTTGTATTCTAAACCTGACAGTAATATTTTGGAAGTGAGTGCGTCCTTGTTTAAGGATTGTTCTGCTCTTCCGCAAACTCAATGAGGGAGATTGTAGGAGAAATTTTTTCGATAAGTCTTATTGCCTATCATCGAACTAAGTATTTCTGAGTGGTTAGCATAGTAATTTCACATGGAATTCAAGCTACCTGGGTAAACACTGTTTTACACATGAACTTTTTTAACTTCTACTTGTAACATTTTCATTTTTTTTTCATTTACTTTAACAATGACTGAAGTTGATTGTAAACATTCATACCAATATGTTCAGAAATGGTCTGTGATAGCACAAGCCTCACTCACTCTATTCAACTATTGTATAGAAATACAGAATCAACCTCCTCATTACTCGCATAGGAATTTAGCTGACAAACACAATACATGTATACACTTTTAAACTGTAAATAAAACTTGATCAGACTAGCTACTGTAAATCACTTTGAATTTTCGTCACAAAACAATTCATGATTTTTTTTTTTATCTCCAGGTCAATTCACGAGACCATGAATTCGCAAACAAGCGATCTATCCTGCTGGTTCACAATGTTGTAACGATATCAGTCATTTCTGGAGAACTTTGAATTAATATAAATTCACGAAGGAACACTCTCACGATTATTTCATGATTTACAACATTGATATAAGGAATTTATCTTCATTTAAAATTTATACACATCTTATTTCGTTTTAAGTTAGAAAAAAAGACTGTTTAATTTACAATCGCGTGTTTACTTGCTGATATAAAGGATACGCTTTAGAAATCCCGTGTGGAATGTCATCTTGCGTCTGCATCTGATGTAGCAGGTATCGTGAAATGTTGAACAATGCTTCGGGAAGATGTGACGTGAAAGGCTCATCCTAAAATCATTTAGATCACAAAAAATCTATAAAAAAAACATTTTCCTTGAGATTAAACTCTCATTTCAACAGTGTTTAAGTTACTTACAGCTTGGCAGCTTACCTAACCATCTTTCCAGGGAAGGACAAGTAATAATACGACACCCCTATCTGTCATTCCCAACTGCTAATTATGTCACGTTACGACACCTGATTGGTTGCAGGGCTCAAACCCATGGCCCTCAATCATTGACAGGTTACAGTTATTTGAAGTCTGCAACTCTGTCCATTATTTACAAAAGAGCGGAAAGAAAAAAAAAAAATTTTGTTACAACAAATTTACAAGACAAGTGGATTAGTCTAATCCATGAGGAGTATTGAAGCCAATAAATAGGACTTTTAGAAGATGTGGACAAGTTCCATCACCAATGGGATTTAAACACATGACCTGCAAAATAGTTACAAACATTGCCCTTACACCACAGCTCCTCGTTAATTCAATATTACTTTTGGATGGGCCCTTTCTTCAAAGGTTTGACAGCTGTAAAAATATAAGAATTAAAAAAAAAATGAGTGAAAATTACTATGGATCAGGTAATATCTGTGTTTACTGAGTAAGTACCAAGTACAGAAATCCATTTCACTTACAGTGTATCGTTGAATGGAATGGTAGGCATAGTACATGTCAGCCTTTCTCTGATAGTCGTAGAATTTGGGAAACATTTCCTCCATTTTATCTGGCTCATCTGAAAATGTTATTTAAAATTTTATTGGTACAAAATTGCGAGTTACTGCTGCCAAGAGATACAACAATTACCTGCAGCAGTTGATAGGTCATATTTAAATAAGATAAATTCTAATAATTAAATTAAGACGTCACGTCCATGTATAACCTAGGTTATGTCTGAAGATAATGCATCTTGTATCTTTGAAAAACTCAAATAGTTATCTTCCTTTCTGTATTGAAGATTTTTAATTAATCAATTACTGTATTTACGCAAACTGCAGTAAAGGGCTCAAGAATGTATTTTTTACCTCGGGCTATATCTAAGCATTGTATGGATAGTTTCCAGAAGTAATATCCTGCATCATTAAACCTGCTTTCTATCACAGCATTGTGAGTTAACTGTTCAAGCACCTTCACCGCCTCTGCCTGCAGGCCTGCCTTATGGAATGCTGCAATACAAATCATTGAAGTGAAGTTATATTACACCTTGTATTTTAACTTGACAAAGAAGTTTCATCTCAATATTACTTTCAATACTGTAAAGTGGGTAATTTTCGTGTGCTGGACATTTTGTGATTTGTGAGCAGACAGACTTATCCACAAAATTTAAATTCGTGAAATGAGAATTCTATAATAATAAATCTAAGTGAAATTAATCTTTCGCAAGATTTTTAAACTAGCAAAAGTTGGAAATTCGTGAAAAATCAAATCATCTCAAATATTACCCAATTTACAGCATGAACCTACAGTGTCACTTTACAATGGCAGTCCTTTCACCAATAAATCAATCCTGGGATGAAACATTTATACAGAACCTTTATTACCTTGCCAAGGGACCCCCTTAAAAATTCAAACATAGCTTGAAGTCATGAGACTCAAGAAATGGAAATAGGTATAGGTTTTCAATCGTTTTGAACATGGGTAGTTAAACTAAGACATAGAACAGCTGATTTCCAGTTAAGACCACAGCAGATGTTTTTACCAGTATGTATCCAGCTTAGGCTGCCCCAGCTGGCGACATTCCCAAACTGAGAGACAATTTCTTTCAGAACTACAGTACTCTGTTTATAACGAACTCATAGGGACCATTTAAATTTGTTCCTTATATCCTTAGTTCATTATATCCATGTTAACATTTTCAAATAAAATAAAGAAAGAAAGAAAAACTCGGGCAGAAAAATTTGTTTGTTTTGTCCAGAGTTTCGCTATATCAGGACTATATTGCCACGAAAGTATTTTTGCAGAATATTAATTTATCATTTGATACATGACTATTCGTGACTTAGGAAAAAGCCTGCAAAAATATGCGCCGGTCTACGATTTACGAATTACAATCGTATTCTTGAATAAAAAGGTCTACCACATATATTTTTGGCGAATTTATAAATAAAGTACATTTACAAATTGTGTTATTTAATTTATTTTCTAAGACTGAACATCAAGAGTCCTGAAGCATAACCGTTACAATAATCGACAAAGCCATCAAGGATCGATCTTTTCCAAGCGGATAGGCTAGCTGCAAACATCAAAGTATTGCCTGAGGCATTTGGCTTTGTCCTCTGATTGCTAATTACCGATCGATTAACAAAGTCATAGTCGGGTTATCTGACACATTTATTGCTCTTCCTGGGGGCATATAACAGACCTGTAGGTGTTGACACCAGCCTGTGTATTGTGATTTTCAACACATTTTGGACCGAAAATGTAAAAATTCTCGGACCGATTTAAAATGGCTTTTCAGACTTGTGAATCGGTTTTTGGAGTCAAAATTCGGTCCAGAACCGAAAAACCGAAGATTATCGAAGCCATGATCAGGAGTCTTTATATACAGAGCAAAAATTTGTTCGTTTTTTCCAGAGTTTTGCTAAATCCAGCGTTGTTATATAAAGAGTTTACTGTAATCTCCTGTTGGGAAATAACCTGTGACTCTGACTCGAACATTGTGTCGCACATTGTACTACATGTACCACAAACTATTAAACAACTTCTCCACTCATCTCAGTGATGTGATGTAACAGTAGCTGACTGAATATCATGTTAAAGAAAGTTCTTACAACCGGACTAACGTAACAAATGCTTCAAACAAGACTGTTCACTAACCTTGTTGTGCCTCCTCAAATCTGTCGTTTTCAGCTAACCACTGAGCATATGGTACATACACCTCTTCTTTATACTCGGGATGTTTCTCCACCAGGGTAAATGCCTGCAACATGTAACAATACACATGTAAATTTTCTATAACAGCCTGCTATTCAGTCTCAGTTTTCCTTGGGAGTCTCTCTTCCAAATTTTGTAAAAAAATAAAACACCTTTTCTGTACTGACATGCATCTGCCATTAATACCCAAAAGGGAGTCAAGGCAGTATCTATAGATAGATAGACAGATAGAAAGCAGGACATTTCAGTTCTCTTTTTGTTCTTGCAATATAATTCTATTGATGGAAATAGTCAATAAATTCCCTTACAAATCTAGATATCAAACATTTCCCCCTAGTTTAACAGTGATTGCAATTATCGCACATATACATCATGTCATTGATCTATTTAAAAGACTTTGGCAATCTGTATCAACGCTGTTGCGATAAAATTTTAACTTGAAAAATTCATTTTTTGCGAGGTTTTCATTCAAAGGAAGCACATCACTTATTCATCAAACTCACTAAAATAGCAAACAATTATTATATATATAATTGTGCTTGTGTTCGAATTAAAATGGGAAAATAGTGAAATAAAGTACTCGCAAATACTTACATCTTCCCAGTGTTTAGCTTCCACATGGAGCATAATGAGTGATCTATGATCTCCCATCTTACTGTACACTTCTGCAGCATAACCATACTGCTCAAGTTTACCCAGGTGATGTGCACACCTTGACAAAGACTCCCTATCTGCCTTATCCAGCTTTCTTGCAAGATCTATCAACCTGCAATCATAGTAAATACATTACTTAACCTCTAGGTATATCAACCAATCAAAAACTGACCCAGCTTGAGTTACGTAGTGTACCTAAATAGATAAAATCATGAAAACTTTCTACAAATACAATACAAAACACAATCCACTGCGGTACTAACATAAACAGGTCAATATACTACCCACCATGCTTCACTCATTTAAAATTTCATATGTCTGTTTGCATGTACACTGTTCATGTACATGGACTACAATCCATGTCAACCATTCCCAGCCAAACATTGACAGAGAGAAAAACGTTACTATAAAGTTTACACGTTTAACTAAAAATATTGATCATTACATTAGCCAGATGACTGGAATTTTTATTTTTTGTGTAACTATCCTCAACTACAGAACCCTAGAACATGTTTTTAACAACTCACATTTCTGCCCATCCATGATCACCAATAATTTCTATAGCTTTCACATATTCACCAGCACTGATGTACATTTCGGCCGCAGCTTTCGGTTCATTGCTGCTCTTTGCCCAGTCAGCTTGTTTTGTGATCAACATCTTCTTGTCGAGTGGATCTCCAGAACCAATAAATTCCTGCATATCACAAAATTGCAAATAAGCAATTTCTATTACTAGTTTATACTAATTTATTTATTCTCTATTTGGAAACAAGTTCTTACAACTTATATTTATCGCTCTCGAGACTCATTCCAGATGAAATCAACCTCGAAGAGAGAGAGGCAATGTGGAATTATTTGTGTCTTGCCTAAGGACACTACTGACATGGCGAAGACAGGGATCCTGAGGTGAATGGCTACCAGGATCGAAGGGCTATTTCTATTGCTATTCACAATTAACATGATGCTAGGTGTCAATAAAATGATTTCAATACAAATCAAAATTGGACTTTACCTTCAACAAATAAATGCTCGTGGGAAAGGTTTGGCTGGATTCTTTTTTATAAATACTCCGACATCAACAAAGAGGAGAGGTTATCATTGGTGTAATGTTAATTAAACAAGAATAGCATCACGAGTTTTATTTGATAATGTTGGAAGTGACTTCAGATAAAACATTCATTCATTTAACAGCTCTAAGCAAATAACAAATCCATAAAAGCACTTTCTCTGTAAATGCAACAAGCCAAGGCTTTCAAACTTAATGTTTCAACTGAAAAGAACAAAGCAAAGAAACTGAGAAAATGTTTGTATCAACTACAAATGATAACAAAGCAATATTATGGTACTGATTGGGAAACTTTCACATGACAAAAATTTCGCGATTTGTGAACAGGCAGACTTGTTAGTAAATTTTAAAACTTCTAAAAGAGAATTCTCTAATAGTAAATCTATGTGAAAAGAATCTGTTGCAAGATTACTAAAATTAGTGCGAAATATTACTCAATTTACATAAATTTGTACTTTAAACTAAATGCGCTGAGAGATTGCTGGCATAGGGATTACCAACCAGCCAGTCAACCCTACGCGAAGGGTTTGTAGCCTGCTACAGTCACAGTCATACTAATCAAAAACTTAACAGCAGTTATTTCCTCTGGCAGTGCTCTAATGTTTCAAATTTCAAGCTTTCATCTGAATCACACTAAAATGACTCGGTATGAACTTAACTACTATAAACATGATTTCATCAGTGCTATAAACAATCAAATGACTCTACCTTGGCATAGTCAAACATCCTGAGATCTGTGTACATGTTCATTGCCTTGTGTTCCTGACCTGATTTCTTGTAGAGCTTAGAGGCCTCCTGAAACTTGCCCTGGTAACCGTACACATCTCCAAGGAACACCATGTTGTCATTTTCCCCGCGTTTCCTACGCTCCTGTTACACGTGTAATATACATTTTAAACACTAAAACTAAGTCATACATAAAGAATGGCCGTGAAGCAGTCCCAAGGAACAAGGAATTCAGACTGACTGAAGTACACAAATTAAAATTAGCCTTTGTTGGTAAAATTGGAACAATTTGAAATTGGCAGTCCAGGTACAGACAAACTTGCTGATATTGTTACTGTTGAATTTACCTATATACAGTGAACATATTCATAATATCTGTGGGCAAATAATTTACATCTCATGGATAACAAACTTCAGATACCCACAAACAGAATTTTGCAATTGTTTAGAATAACAAATACTGGTACACAATTCATAAATTTGTATGCCAAAGAAAATTAATTTTTCTAAAATAACGCCTGAAATTTCATGCCACAGTAATTGACTAACATGTGCACTATATTCTGTACTGTTTCTCAAATATGGTCATATTAAAATTGGAGAAAACATATCTATGGTTGCTCTTATACTTTCATGCTCTTTAAGCGTATCATAAATAATTTAAAATCTGGCTTAAACAGTGAATCAAACACACCTCTAAACAACAAACAATTACCTCTATGTTGTGAATGAGTTCCAGGTATCTCAGGTCTCTAATCCTGATGAAAGCTTTCTTTGCTGTATCAAAGTCGAGTCCCTCCAGGGCCTCGTGCGCTAGAGTCTCCCAGTCACCATCTGTGACACCTAGACAGGCCACCTTGTAGGCATCCCTACAAGCAAAAAGTATCACTACAATTAATATCTTAAAACATATAACCTACTTCTTATCCTCAAGAAAGTGTCAAGTGGATTATAAATGGACCTACATTAGTGAACCTGAGGCCCCAGGTTCAATCACTGGTCAGGC
Source organism: Saxidomus purpurata (assembly GCA_022818135.1). Lineage (NCBI taxonomy): Eukaryota > Metazoa > Mollusca > Bivalvia > Venerida > Veneridae > Saxidomus > Saxidomus purpurata. The sequence goes on along the minus strand of JAFMSR010000011.1, from coordinate 18,514,837 downwards.
TACTTGCAGCATATCTCGAGCTACACACCTTATGTATGTACATCATGCATAAGAAACTTTTTGAACAATGTACAGGACACAATTACTTGCACATTAGACAGGAACCACCTACTTGCACAATGAACAGAGCACAATTACTTGCACAATAGACAGGAACCACTTACTTGCACAATGAACAGGGAACATTTACTTGCAAAATTACTACAAACTGGGTAATTTTCATGTAACAAACGTTTTGCAATTTGATGGCAGACATACAAAAGTACTTAAAAATTTGAAAAATGGGAAGGTTGGATTCTCTGATTGTAAATCTATGTTAACTGTTTCTTTCATGAAATCTTTGAAAGACAGCTAATCTAAATCGGAGCAAATATTACTCAATTTTCAGTAATTGAGAACACTTACTTGAAGAGTTTCTTCTCCAGGTACTGATACATGGGTGCTGACTGTGGAACATCCACTGATGACATGGAGTAGATGTGCAGACAGAAAATCTTTGAACCACTAAACCCTACGACAAAACCCTGAAAACAGTAACATAGCAGTTAGTATGTTTCATGAGCAACTGCCTGACAAACACATAAATAGCAGATACTTCAGAAGTATTAGTGACATTCAGATTTATTAATTTCAGCGGTTCTTTCTCTACTTTTATTCCAAATAACAATTGTGTGTCTTTAGGGGCTTGACTCAAAGAAAATGGTTTCAGTAGGTTTAAGTTCACTTAATTTCTTTAAATTATTTTTCCGACTGTGAAATTACTACTCAGAGGATCAAGTTTCATGCTTTGACATTTTATTTGTAGAGCAAAAATCTGCCATACCTGTAACTTCTGTTGATGTACTGGGAAATTACTGGCTTTGATGTTGAGCAGACCATTTCCGGAGAAACACAACATGTCCTCGTAGTGCGTATTCCAAGCAACACTGTTTGCATTTGGCTCCTGTAAACCAAAAGTATAGGTGAGGCTACCGGTAGATTGTGATAAATTAATTTTTTTAAAGCTGCATTTAGACAAGAGATTTACTCAAATAACGAAGACAAGTTAAATCAAAGGTGTACATTTTTACTCATTTTGATTCTCTGCCTAACGTCTTCAGTGCTTTAACTTTGTTATATGCCAATGCAAGCCCATAATAAGACTGAAGTAAGTGGCTCTGTTTGTTTGGTCTGGATAGAAAATGCCAATCGGCTAAACTTGCTACAACATCCTTAAGCACCAAAGGTACAAGTAATGCTATTTATAACTATGATGTAATCACTGAAATGATGCCATCTTTAAATATGCCTAGCATTGTGCAAAGTCAGCATAAAAACGGGAAGCAGTTCAATAGCATATAAACAATATCAGCATTCGTACCTGGAATAGAAGCTCCTTTGTGTTTATATCATACACAAGACATGTATTATGTTCGTCCACCACTGCGAGATGTGTTCGGCTTGCACTCATATCTAGGCATCTTACAGATGTACTCTGTTTTAACAACACTATTGGGAATGGGTTGTCAACAAATAACTTCAAAATCTGAAATTTCAAATTTAATCAATATATATTCAGTCTTAGCAATTATTTTCTTTCAAATTTATGAAATTTAGCTTTTCATTTAAAATTTTGTGAACAACTAGTTTCGTACAGGCTGTATAACTGTCAGAGAAATTGATCGAGTACTTGAAGAGACTAATAGTTTACCTGTCCATTTTTCAGGCCCACCAGGAGCCCCTCCCTGCCAGTTGGCCCACCTATTACTTTGATGTATCTAATCAGTGACTCCATAACCCATTCCTTCTCCTTCACTCCCTGGAAACTGTAACACTGTAAACGCTTGTCCTGCAAACATGAAACAGAACACTATACTATATGGTGACTTCACTTGAACTAATATTCCTCTGTACCCAATAAGAAATATTTACCAAGTTTTATCTCTGTTCACTGAAATGCATGAATGACAACCAAAAAATTACAAAATTCAGCAAAACCAGAAAAAAGTAATTTTTCGTTTGTAGTTTGAGTATTTCCAATAATTTTTGATATAACAAACAGCTGTTATCAAATAACAGTTTCTACAATATATATTAAAGTTTCTTTTTATCATTGCAATATGATTATAAACTAGTAGTTTTAAAGTATTTTACAATTCAAACAAAAAACTCTACTTTATCTAAATATTGATAAAGGAGGGCAGTGCATTATAAGTCATGCTTGTATAAAATACTAGAGGTAGTACAACTTCAACTTGGCCCTGTATGATGGTTACTTTAGTGCAAAGGAACAATATATGGAAAGTTTGTATGTTCAATAAATGAACTGACCTTGAAAAACAAAACAAAATCTTTTAATATTCAATATTTAAAGATAAAAAGAAATTTTTCATGCAGTAGAAACATAATAGTAGGCTGCCTATATGAGCAGACACATGTATCACATGTTTAATCCAGACCCAGCGGACACATGTATCACATGTTCAATCCAGACCCAGCGGACACATGTATCACATGTTCAATCCAGACCCAGCACACATGTATCATATGTTTAATCCAGACCCAGTGGACACATATATCATATGTTTAATCCAGACCCAGCAGACACATGTATCATATGTTTAATCCAGACCCAGCGGACACATGTATCATATGTTTAATCCAGACCCAGCAGACACATGTATCATATGTTTAATCCAGACCCAGCAGACACATGTATCATATGTTCAATCCAGACCCAGCAGACACATGTATCATATGTTTAATCCAGACCCAGCAGACACATGTATCATATGTTTAATCCAGAACCAGCAGACACATGTATCATATGTTTAATCCAGACCCAGCAGGCACATGTATCATATGTTCAATCCAGACCCAGCAGACACATGTATCAAGACATATGTTTAATCCAGACCCAGCAGACACATGTATGACATGTTTAATCCAGACCCAACAGACACATGTATCATATGTTTAATCCAGACCAAGCAGACACATGTATCACATGTTTAATCCAGACACAGCAGACACATGTATCACATGTTTAATACAGACCCAGCAGACATGTGTATCACATGTTTAATACAGACCCCACTAAATTCCTAAAATGGACTTGTCCATCAATCACTTTGGACAGTATCAGTATAAATCCATATGAGCACACAATAAAAATTTACTGACTAAATAGTAAACATGAAGAGTGAAGATCATGATCAGACATCACACATCTCCCACACCCACCACAATTTGTGCTGGTAAAAGACAGAATCACCTGCCAACAGCCAGTTCATAGTGGTGCTTTAAAACTTTTAACCCACACAACTATTCTAAAATTCACAAGATGTAGTCATAATTCATTTTTTCTTTGAGATCAGTCTTAAATGTTAGCCTTTTGATTGGTCAAAAATCCAACATTAGTTACTGCTAGCCAAACAAAGTCCATAAATTAGACACTGGTCACTAAAAAGTTTTGTCACTTTAACCTTTGAAACTAGGTCAGCAGACCTGAAATTTTTACATAATTTAGAATACAGACTGCTGATCTTTATGGCAGCCTACAAGTAAGTAGTAAATATCACAAAGGAAAATAAGAAACAAAAATACAAATTTAATAAATTTAACATATAACCGTAAAATATGGGCTAGTTTTCACCTGTTCATGCTAAAAATAGAAAGATTTAATGTTGTCACTTCAAAAAGCAATCAACAATAACAGAAAGCATTGTGTTCATAAATCATTGCACAAACAAGGATAGACATTTTTAACTTACAGTCAATACGCAATAAATGGACAATTTTGCAGTTGCATATCACCATCTTTATCAACACTTGCTAATTTCTTTTAAACAAACATCAGAAAGCTTGATGCTGAGAAACTTTGATAATCTCTGATGTCATCAATGTTTTGTTTCAAGCTTTGGCTGTCCTCTGACCTTTTGGGTGACACACTTTGTTATTGTGGTGGACATTTTTGCCAAACGACTTCAAAATCCTTCTGCTGTGTTAATATGTTAAAGCTTGGACAAAATATTCATCACACAAACACCTAATCGCCACTACAACAACTATGTCAAGCCACCGCCAGCGGGCTCTACACAAATGGTTAGCATTTCACAACTAATGTTGTAATTTGAAACAGCAGGCAAAAAGACAAAAAGTGAGAGAAAAATAAGGATAATTATAATCGTTCATTTTTACAATGTACAACAAGTGCAGCAAAACCTTCACGAGTTGACTGTGAAACTATTGTATGTGCATTCAAACAAATAGACACAATAGTTTCTTGATCAAATCACAATTATATGTGTCTGAAGACATATATATATATGGATGACAAGTTTTGACCCACCTGGCAGAGAATGATGTTCTGTGAGCAGACGACAAGTAGATTACACTCAAACTTCCTGTTGATTTTATCTTTCACCCTGTAGTGCATGTCAGCAGCGTCATCGGAGTACAACTCGTAAACAACGATCTTGTCAGGTAACTGAACCTGAAAGCACAATATACATTACGATCTTAACAACATGTGTATAGTACGCATTTCATTTTCAAACTTGTGCTCATCTTTAAGTTTAGTATATTTCTAACAAGTGATTTTTAGCTCACCTGGCACAAAGTGCCAGTGTGACCTATTAGAATCACTCACTGTCTGCCATATGTTCACATTTTCCTTCAAATGACATCTCGTCTGAAACTACTGAGCCAATCTTGATGAAACTATGCAGGGATGTTCCTTACATGAAGCTCATCCAAAGTTGTTATCAAAACACCGATCGTCCCAAAGTAGGCTAATAAACAATTAGAAAATGGGTCTGTATAAAATATGTATATATGACCTGAGGGGTTTATTACGATTGATTAAATAATAAATAAATCTTAAATGAAACTGTTTTAAAAATAATCAAATATGCGAATATTCGCATACGAATATTCGGAAGAAGTACGAATATTCCATTGTTCAATATTCGTTCCCATCCTTGCAAATTATACATACCGCAAGTCTATTCCTGTATATGGCTATCTTCTTCACTAAGTCTCTGCACTTGATTCTCACTGAAAACATCAAGAATGATTTGTAATTCATCTATCCTTGCTATGTCCTCTACAGCAGGAAAAATTCAAGTCAACTTGATGAAGTTTGTAACTTGACAGTATATTCTTGTCTGGTTTAGGTTTGTATAGTCTTATGCCTGATTTCAACTGTTAAAGTTCCTTCATCAGTAGTGCCTTTTACCCTTGTCTTTGAAGGTTTGATTGCAATAAATATTTTAGACTACCTAAACAGTCATGTATAGCAGACATTCTTGCACGATTTTTAAATATAATTATAACCTCTATCAAACATAAACAAGAAACCCAAAACAAACTAGCACAAATAAATAAAATACATAATAACAAAGTAACAGTATGGTAAACACTAACACAGCAAGAATGCCATCATGGCCCTATATCGCTCACCTGTTTACCATTGCTACAAAAGACAAGAAAGTAGGTCACAGGTCATGACCCAGGTCAGCCATGGACATTGAAAAAAATTTCACATAGTCCGAATTTAGTTACTGTAGCTTCAAAAACAAAATATTTTTATGATCTGACCTAGTGATCTAGTTTTTGACCCTCATGACCCAGTTTTTAACTCATTCTAGATCATGACTAACATTCATAATGATTGGGTACAAAACAAAGCCTCTCTTGCATGCACAAGTTTTTTTCAATGTTCTGGCCAGCAGACCTTGTTTTTGACCCAATGTGACCCAGTTTCGCACTTGACCTAGAATTCATAAGACAAACATTCTGACCAACATTCATGATATTAGGGTAAAAAATACAGTCTCTATTGCCTGCACAATGTTTTTCTATAATCTAACAAAGTGACCTAGTTTGACCCCACATGAATCAGTTTCAATCCCAACCTAGAGTATTCTGACCAAGTTTCGTGATGATTGCATAAAAACGGCAGTTTCCATTGCTTGCACGACCTAATTGTTGAAGACGCACCACAAACAGACTGATCACAATAACATAACTTGAGCACTTCATGCTCAGGTGAGCTAAAAAGAAACTGAACCTTTCCATGAACATTTAATTACATTTCTCATAACCGACTATCTCTAAAGGAGCTTTAAGCTCCTGTCTGATAGCTTTAGCAGCCGCCAAGTTCACCTCCTCTGGCTCTCCTGGTACTGGATTCACTGAAACTGTGTCAATTAGTGGGGTTTCAATTTCCTATAACCTGGATTTAATTGTGACCAATTTAAAAGTTATATGTTTTTTAAATACATGTAATTTTTGCAACTTATGAGATTGATAAAAACTCTCACTGTTTAAAACTTTTTGGAGATGTATTTTCCACATCAAAACAGAACTCAAAATTTGTTCAAACAATAACACAATCACAAAAAGTGCCTTTATGAAAGATCATCATAAGTTTACAGCAGCATTTGTCACACTACCCCTATTTTTTTAAAGTATGTCTAGACTAGTAGTAACAACAAAAACATTGGCAACAGATAGATGGAATTCTAGACAAAATCAGAACTACATATTAAACAGCCAACAATTTGATGATTGTGAACTTCAAATTTAAGAGAAAGGTGCCATTGGTGACGTATATACTGGATCGAAGAAAATTCATCCAAAATCTGTACAATTTAAAAAAGGCTACAATTTATCATCGGTCTGGTTCAATAATTCATAAATATCTGAGAAAGGTGACTTGAGGGGTCAGAAGAATATGTCATAAGTCTAGTAAGCAGTTACCTTTCTGGTCAGTGATAAGATGTTGTATAATGACATCAGTCATGTTGTCTCTGTACGCGTACCTGTCCTTGTACAAACCATGCACTGTGCTGAATATCAGCTGGTAGTAGGCGATAGTTCCATCTTGACAACCTATAGCCTAAAAATAGACCAACAGCCAATCAAACAAATCAATTTGGCTGTATTGTTTTTAACAAGACATTACCAAAAAGTCCAACTATATTTAAACTGTTTTTTTTTCTTCAGATTAACTTTACCATTCGATTTGATTCACATCACTCAAAAGATACTTTAAGTAAATAGCTTTTTAAATAAAACTGTTCATGAGTATGCTTAAGTACACGCAAGTCAATTTAATAAGGTTTCGTGGCTTTAAAGGTATACTCATTTTAGGGCAGCTAAAATTCAGTGCAAACGCAAAATATTCAATATTCTGTATTAGTTGTTTGAATTTTAAACTTAGAGTCACAATTTAAGTTTGAACAAACACATGCAGCACTGACAAACTGGTCAATCTATAATCTTCAACTACAGGCATCACATAAAGTATGTACTACATAAGACTGTATAAACCAAGCAATACTAACCACATAGTTTGAGTCAGGTCTGACAGCTGCAGCCCACACCCAGGACTGCTGGTCACCAATGGTTCCTAGCTTTACTCCCTCCTTGGTGTGCAGGTTACACTGCTTGTTAGCACCTCCTAAAACCACATACTCTCCTTTTGAAAACCAGCGTACAAAACACGGATCGTATCCTAGCTGTCTGTCTTTACCAATCTATAGGACAGTTAAAGCATATGCAAGACTAAGAATATTATACAACTTAACAAGTACTAAAAATATCATGAAAATCTGTAATAATAGACTTACACGTAAATGCATTTTCGACATGTTCTACACCACTTCATAATTGCTACCACAAAATTTAACCATCACTTGTGCCAAGACCTATTTTAAGTTCAAACCCCTTTTCTTGATTCAAGCCCATATCCTCCTGGTGAAAATGCCCACATTTCAGTACTCTATCTGTTAGTATTCTCTTCTGTCATATCTTATGCTGTCTTTTAGCGGAGCTTCTTTGATCTGGGACCCTCAAGGTTACATTTGATTTGTTTAGTATGTACAAATTACAATTGAACAAAATTGTTCAAAATGTGGCACAGTCACTAAAACACATTTTTAAACATGCGAGCAATTATGTATAGAACTACCTGTTTCCCCGACAGCTGGTAGAAGGCCAATCTCTGGCCCCAGTCTGCAACTGCTAGAACATCATAGGCTTCATCTCTAGAGGGATTCCACTGCAGGGACCAGATAGGGGAAGATGTCGCACCTGGTCGCTCTATTTTCACTTTCTCTTCTCCATTCTAAAAAAATAAAAGTTCTCATTTGAACAAGTGGATGAAGTATTGCAATGCAATATGAAGTACCCAACTATACATGGCGGGATGAAATGAAAATCTGATTTAAGGATTCATAATCTCATGACCTTTGACCTCAAGAGTGACCATGACCTTAGTCATCCTGAAATGAATATTGACCCATGTTTGATGAAAATCACGGATAAGAAGAACTGATATATAACACTACATTATAGATTTTAAGCACTTAATGTGACCGTGACCTTCAAGGTAGCTCACAGGTGTGGTGCATGACACACCCTTGGGATATGGGCAACAATTGTAAGTTATTTCAAAATTAGTCTACACATAAAAGAAGCTACAGTCTGGACATGGTATTTAACCCCAAGTTACAGGTTTTAAGTCCCAAGTGTGACCTTGACCTTCAAGGTAGCTCCCTGTGTGTTGCATGACACATCCGTGTGTTATGGGCAATACATGTGTGAAGTTATTTTGAAATTGGTCCATGCATATGTTAGTTACAGTCCTGACAGGAAGGGCAGACTGACGGACAGAACCGAGCAAACCTATAGTCCAGAACAATCTTAGATTGGTTGGGAACTAACAAGCATCAAGCATAAAGCTTTTTATTGATAAATAATATATCACTGTACATATGGTGATAAAACTTTACCAAACAGTCATTTCAAATTTCTGACAGTTCTTTTCCTTTTTTCCTTTCATGGGTATGGTATCCAAATAAATGAACAAAGTTTTTGTATAAAGAATTTGACATTTGAAAAAGTGAAACAATTAAAGGTCACTGTGATTCAATTTAATTTATACTTGTTCGAGTACAATTATCAGATACCACCCATGATGGAACCAGTCACTTATCTGACACAGACCTGGTACCAGTACACAGCTGGGATGAACTGAGACACATGTGATATCAGGTGTCCTGCTACACACCTTAAGTGGTTTTACTGGGCACTGACACAACAGCCCTGTACATTACTAAATGAATGTAGTAAACACTTCATCACAGGGGCTGACAACATAAAACTTGCATAGTGACAATGGCTGCAAGAAGTGAATTAAAACAGTACCTTATTTCTAATGCTGACCAGTCCATTGTACAGTCCTAGAGCTAGATACTGGCCATCATTTGTCCAGCTACATGCCGTCACTCTGCTGCTCACCTTGTGCTTGGACACAGATTTCTGTTCTGGTGACCATAAACCTTAAAATACAATCAAATTCATTAATAATATTTTCTGTTCTGAAGATCACAGACCTTAAAACAATCAGATTTACGAATATGATATCTGTTTAGGTCATCACAGGCCTTAAAACTATTCTTTTTTTATTAACCAACAGTTCCAGTGACTGCAGACTGCATTATCTTCAGAAATATTTAATAAACAATCTTGACAAATCTCTCTTACTCAGTAAACATTTTCAACACTGTTAACATAGAACTTCCAATGAGACAGTAAATGTATTTTCTAGCAATTCAGGACACTGTGTGGAGTTGAACTGTAACATATTCGTCTTAACACAACATACAACAACAACAACAAAACTTAACAACAATACTGGATTTCAATAAGTAAAAGCAACCAACTATGAGAAGCTGAGACCTGTCATGTCACATTACATTTAATTCCAAGCATCCAAATCAAACTTTTCTAAGACATTCTTACGTCTAACATAACAAAGTTATTTCCCTTTCTCAAGGGTCTCACTTTATATTAACTTCCTTATCATAATACTTGCAAACTGAACTCAATGCCTGTGTAAAACCGTAGCAGCATCAGTTATTGAACCCTTCAATTCACATTTTCATAACAAAATGCATGACAAGTATCAGATTCAGTAACTGATATTGTTAAAATACCTCTCATGAAATCTTTCACAGGATTTGTGTTGTATGCCTGATCATACATTGCATCATAGTTTGTGCAATAACCTACCAGGATTCAATGCATCATAGTTAAACACGCCAAAACTTTGTAATATCAGACCACATGGTAAGGAGCTATAGGGAACTAACTGCATTAATATTTCCAGGTTAAAAAACTTCTTACTGGATAGCTTTACCATCTGAATGATAGATTTTCAAATGTCTCGAGTTATCATCATAAATTTTGTGTACTTAATGAAACTAGAGCGATCACTGAAAGTGATTAAACACATCTAGTCAAAAGAAATGGCTTCTCTCATTACTTGAGGTGACGGGGTAGGAACATGGGTTCTGTACGTTTCTTGAAAAGATGACTCAAGTTCGATGTAAAAAGGAAATAACAAATTCAACAGACTGAGCAACAAGCTGTCTCCTATTCAGTATATACCGCACAAAAATCTGTTTGTGAGGGTTAAACTATTGTTAATCAATTTCTTAAATGTTGATACTGTTTGCTTTGTTCTCCTGTTGCTTCCGACACTTCCAATTCAAAGAAGTTTCAGCACTGAGCAACTTACAAGCTAGTAAAACCGGGACGTTTTTAAGAAGAACATCAATATTTCATCATATATGGAGATGACAAGTCAATGATTCACCTGTATTAAAACTACATAGTACAGTAGTTATGCCATTGCTCCCACTCCATCCCCAGTCCCTTATGTCATAGAAGCGTAACATAGCATCATAAATGGTAGGCCAACATAAAATTGTGAACATATGGCGTTGCTGAGATTTCGCATGTGTTTGACCTCAGGTTTTTTTTGGTCTTGTACACTTAAGTTACAAGCAAGTTTTTACCTCGGAACTTTTCTGAATTTTTATACTGCAACTTATACATGTACACCCTTGTGACTAATACTCAAGCTGTTATGGTAGCAACTTGATAAATATGTCTAAGCTTTAAGCAAAATTACATTACGGAAATGATCGTATACTTACCAAAATCAGTGACTGCACAGCTAGACAACGCATGTGTTACAGGGTTATAAGCCATGCACTGTATAGCATCATTATGTCTGTAAGAGTAAAGCAATAAAACATGTATTACAAAAAGAAACTTACATGTACTTAATAACAACTTATTGACCTGTCGATACAATTGACAGAATGAACCATTTTCCTGCTAAGTTTCTGACAATAAATTTTCTATCTTTCAGTTTTGATAGTATATTGTATTGTTATTTGATCGCAGGGTTTCGTGCTCATTGAAATTTTAAAGACAGAATAGGGGAAAGTATAGAACATCTGTGATGTTTGCAAAAGCAGACTCGCTTGGCTGTAGCAGGTACAGGTTAATGGCATAACAATTTTATCAGTTTTATTTTGTTAGATACTGGCATGCTCAGGTGAATAATGAAGTCCTCCAAAGTCTCACAGGGTGCATGGTTCTGAACTGGTCAACTAGTCTAAATCAGGTACATTGTATGGAATTAAATTAGCATTAATTAGAGAATTCTTTTAACAGGTTCAAAGCATGATTGATATTTACGTGTATTTCAGAATGCCCTCAAGTTTGTTTGTCCAGATAATGACACTTTTGTCCGCTGAGCCGGATGCAAATCTCTTACCATCTTTGGCATAGCAAACACAATGGACAGCTTCCTTATGACCCTGAAATATTACCAGAAATTGTAAGTATCTATCAAAAGAAAGACAAAGAAGACTTTGTAAAGAGATAAACGTCATTGAACATATTGCTTGAAATTGTTTAAACACTTTTTAGCTTGTTATATCGTGTAAGACTTTTCTTTTGGAATAATTATAGCCCAGTTTCAGCCCAAACTAACCTGGACAGAAAGATAAATGTATGGAGATTTCGTAAAGGAATAAAGGACTCAGTTAGATCAAGCTGCTTTGAAAACTTAAGTCTTTGTTGCATCTGATCAAGCGACCTAGTTTATTACACTACAGAATATTTGAGTACAGTGTATGTCTAAATCTGTCCGTTGGTCAATAATTCTTTTATGCTGTGGTTTTATATAGACCATGCTTGAAGGCAATATTATTAAACTTTGTAGGACTGCTGGTTCACCTCAATGAAAATAAAAAATTCAAAGAATTAATTACTTCATCCATGTGTTCAATATGTTGACTTTACTATTTGTTTAATTGTTATAATTTATGCATCATATTATCTTTGAAAAGTAATTTCAGAGAAAACAAGCAAAAAATTTCAGACAAAAATCTGCCAATACCTTCAATGGCTGAATAAGTGTGCCATCATTAGTATCATATACCAGCACCCTGTTTCCTGCAGCTACTATCAGCTGACTGCCATCAGGTTTGAAGCATAAATCCCAAATACTGAAAAAAAAATATGAAAGGACAAAATTGTTAACATTAAACTTTTAATGTTTAATGAATGGAAGTATCAGCTAAATATATAAGTAAGAGGAGCATTGTGAAAAAACAATGACTATTGAAGCTCATGTTTCATAGCATATGTGCAGTTTGAATTCAATTTAAAGCCCAAAGGTTGATACAAAGAGAAATAAGAATACATCCATTTCTCAGACTGCTAAAAATGTAAAATGGTTGAAATATCGCTCAGACATACAGACGTACAGTGCTATCTAGTAACACAACAATTTTTCTAAGCTGATATTCAAAACTATTTACTCTGTAAATCCTTGAGAATACTACAAATCAGGATTTTCTCTATCATCAGCATGCCCATTCACGCACTGCAGTACGTGAATCACGTACAAAATATCAAATGCACGCCAAAAATCACTTGTTGGGGGTACATGCACGCAGAGATTTTGAACTCCTATGTTCAACGCCAAATCGCGTTTATTTCATCGCGCACTGCGGAGGTGGTTGGTAAGGTTTAAAATGCAGGTCCGGAGATAATTGTTTCCATCACCGACTTCTCGGCGAATTGTCAGCCGCATAAATGGGTTTGGTAAGCGTATTAGTGTGACGTCACGTGCACCGTGTGCATAAAAAGCAAAATGCAGAAAAGTATTTAAGATTTTATAAATCCAGCAAAAGGTTAGTTAATATTATTTTCTTTGATAATGGACTGCATTTTTGATACGAATTTCATATATCTGTTAGTCGGGCATTTATTATCGATCAGCGATTTTTACCAGTCGTCAGTTGAGTGTATGTTATTTCGGACGAATCGTAATCCGTTCATGAAAACGGGAATTCCATGAATTTTGCTGAAAACTCCGATGTTAAATAATAAATCACTAGTTCATGATGATTCTGTCAAATTACAGCAGAGGTGTTGGTATCTGGAAAGGTTCAGTCCCAAACAGCCCAAAAGAGTGAAAAACAAAATAAAAAACAGTTGAATAGAAAAAAACCAGATCTGCCATGTAGTGTACCCCGAAGTCATGCAGTGCACCCCTAATTTGCAAAGGCAGGGGGTACATGTACCCTTAATTTAAAAAATGAGTGGGCATGCTGATCATATTTTCTTATATTCATAGGGATCATTAAAAGGCAAACTTATCTACAAGCAGTTTCAAATAACAAAAAAGCATTACTCTTATTGCATTAAGAAATAGCAACTTCTCTTAAACAAGAGGGCCAAGATGATCATATATCTCTCACCTGACTACCACTGGCTATAATACAAGGGGTCATGATTTAAACATAATTCGCTTGTAAGTTGTAACTGTCAAGTTGGATTTATAATGATTATATGTTGTTAAAAGTTTTTATTTTGTTTGAAATAAAATTTGACTTGCATATGACTCTACAGTAAAGACTGAATTTTCACCTTTTACCGAATGAAAAAATGACCACGACTGAATATAATCGGACTGGTTAACTGGTCAGTATGATGTCATGGCAAAGCCGAGAATATATATCATCTCCAGAATCAAGTCCATTGTCGCTGTAGATATGGGAATATATGTCTACAACGGCTGGACTATTCTTATTATGCTAGCCTTCGTTAAGGTTCAAAATCTCTGATTTAATCAACACCTAAAGCACTCCTAACATGATACCCCACCCCCCAAAATAACCGGCCGCAGGCAATGTTGACATCCCAACTTCATTAACATTTACTGCTTTTAGACATAGTTTACAGAAATAGTTGGGAAAAGAGAATGGCATATTTGAGAGAACTACAGCTACCATTGTTCCTGCTTGTCTCTGTCGTGGACTTTGTCCACCCAAGTTGGTACAGCTCTCATCTCCAATGAAGCTTTGGAATGTACATATGCGCATGCGCAATAAAAGGGGATAGTAGTGGATAGTTTTGATGCGGTTGGAAACACTAAATTTGTTATTAGGTTGTTCAGGTTCGAAACCTGTACGCAATTGTACTTTCTAGTGTTTTCTATAAAATAATTAAAATACTTTTTTTATTATTTCCAGTCTTTCACGTCTTCTTCTGCTTCAGGCTAAAACACTTTACTCCAGAGTTACAGGTGTCTTGGGAGACTTCTAGGGTTGGGACTATTGTTGTCACTTCCGTATGGCTGTTCAAGAGGTGGATTCCAGTTTAAAGTGGAATTATGCACATCAAGTAAAAATCCAGCTGAAATAGGTGAGTGTAAAATGGTAGAGGAAATAATAACTTTCAACCCAATACACCAAACTCTTCCTGCTACCAGTACGAAATAATGACTTTCCAAATATTACTTTTCCTATTTTGACTGATCTTGCAATATTATCCAGGGCTCCTAGTAAAATATATCTTAAATGAAAGCTGTTACAATATTGTCAAAAAGCACATAACTATCCGTTGGTAAAAATGGGTAGAATTTTCCAGGGTAGACGAAATCCAAACGGAAAGAAGTACGTGTAGGCATCGACACTAGTAAATGGCTACTGAAATATATGTGATGGGCAGCTCGTTTGTACCCTGGCTTGTCTAAGTATGTCATGAATTTCAAAATGATCGAGTGATACAAATTTCATACGGAAGAGGATTTAAAGCGGGTGGGTTTCTCAGGGAAGAGCATCAAGACCATAAACCATGTTAAGACTGGATGTTTAAATGTTGAATTAAAATTGTCTGCCATATAATTTGAACTACTTGGTCATTTTGAAATTCATGTAACGGAAGTATCTACCCAGTGTCTTCATAAATGCAAGACATGATAGCCATATTGTAAGGAAGTCTTGGTCACGTGACTGGAACATGTACTGTAAACAGAAAACCAACTCTGGCTCACAGAGAAGTGGAAAGGTTGGCGTATTGAAGTGTCAGACCGCATTTTGCTGAAGATAGTGTCTATACTTGATACGAAAGAAGAAGAGAAGTGTTTCTTATATTAAAAGGAATATAATTTCCTAATACCATTCTGGACAGCATGTTGAAAAGTTAGTTTATTGCATTTCGATTTAAGATTGGGTCTGGAATACCTTTTATATTTTTAGACATGAGGCTATGTAATTAGTCTGGAGGTTTTCGTAAGATATTGTATTACGTGTGCATAGTTGTGTTAAATTGTAAAACGTTTTGTATACTATAATACTGGTACAGTATTTAAATCTTTCGGAAAAAGAGAAGCAATTCGATCAGTTCTTTCAATCGTGTGTTATGAAATAACTCCCAATTCTTTGTTTCAAAACGGTTTTGATTCTTCGTTTGAAACATTGAAAGTTTAGAATTTGAGCCGTTTCTATACTTTAGATATTAAAATGAGTATCCCCAGTAGTTGTTGCTGAGATAAACGTTCAATATGTTTCCGTGTATTTCTAGCTGTATACTATGAGAGTTATTTCCCATTTCATTAGCACTTTCTAAAAGCATAAGGATTTAATGCCATACTATTTAGATCACACCAGTCTGCAACATTTTTTTTTTAATCGGATTGAAAATTTGTTTCAATATTTGTTACTGACATGTCAAACGTATAATAAGGGATCTTCAGCATACATATCAGCATAGGTGTGTTTCATCTACAGTGGCAAATCATTGATGTAATGAGAAAAATAGAAGACCTAAAATCGACCTTTGTTTGTAATTGTGCTTATTGGGTCCACCATCCTCTGAAGAGGCTATAATCGGTACGACCCGTCTAATATCGATTTGATTTGAAGCAAATTTTATAAAGGTCCGTCCATAAGAGCAAATATGTTAGCTTGAATTTGTGGATGAGACCTCGGCATGTCTCCCATCATGCCTATACCTATCAAAAGTGTTTTTCTGTTTCCAAAATAGGAGAGATTTACCTGACTGCAATTTCCAGCCAGTATAGCCAAAGCTTGAATTTGATTGGTTGCCAAAAAGTAGGCCAATCACGGCGACCAATGAGATCTAAGTGTGATTGACCTAGTGTCTAATATCGACCATTGAGGAATCCCTGTTATAATACGGGGTTTTCACAGACCTCTGCGCATGCGCGACATCAATGAATATCGACCGTATTAGCAACTGAGGGGGCAGTTACACGTCACTGCATAAGCGATATATACTCATATATTGATCTATCATTTATATTTGTTTTATAAAACACTTTAACGAGATAGTTAAAAGCCATTTACTGATGTTTAATAATGTATTATTCTTTTAATCAATCAAATATATTTAAAGTTATCATTTAGAATGATCAATGAAAAAAGTAAACGACAGACACATTCACTCGGCGGTTATTTTCTTTCATGAAATGGTACGGTAACAGTTTTAAATATATTTTACTTTAACCTTTTTAATGTTGTCCCTTTTGTCTAAATGAGGATATGATTTAAAAAAATTTAAAATCTGCAACGATTAATAGTTTTAATATACAGGCGTGATTATTTACTGCACGGACCTAAATACACATATGGTCCATGTTAACTTAAATAAAACTGCATGCACAGCGGTCTTTTTTTGTTTTCTGTCTAAATATCTTTTAAATAGTTGACGATGTTAAACTTTTAGTTTAAATAAGATGTAATGTTGAAATTAATAGATATTAATTTATATTTTTACAGATCTATACAGTATTAATCATGTCAGAAGAAAGAAAACGACCGCTTCGCGTTTTTCATTTTTCAGAATGTTTTCGTGTTTCTAAAAAGGAAATCATTTTGTGTAAGCAACAGCAGCGTTTTGAATTGATATTCTTAATGATTAATATATACTTTTACCCGGAAAAGTAGAAGAATAAATGAATAAAAAGTGCCCGTACACCCGTTTACTGCAAGTTGTAGAAGTATGTTAGCATTTTTAAAGCATTTTCTCATAGTCTGGTGCGATTTTTTTCTACCTATTCGCTGAATATGAGTTTTATAAATCAAAAAAACAAAAAAAATCAAAAATAAAATTAATTATAAATCAAGACAATTTTCCGAGAAATGGTACAACTTAAGCCTTTTCCATTAGAATTTAATTAAAATGTGGATCCACCGTGGCGTAGTGGTACCGCGTTCGTCTCAGGATCGACAGGTCTCGGGTTCGATTCCTACCGTAGCCATGTCGGTAGTGCCCGTAGGCAAGGCAAAAATTATTCTACTCTCTCTTCGATGCTGATTCCATCTGGAGTGAGTCTCGAGAGCGATTAATATAAGTAGTTAGAACTTGTTTCGCAATCGAGAAGAAAAAAATAAGTATAAGTTATTTAAAAAGTCACATTCAGCCAGTGCCTACACATAGCCTTGAAGGAGTATAGTTTTCAGAATGAGAAGAAGAAACAGATGATTAAATTCGTCTCCCATGCATTGGTGACATTTTCTCTGATTTATTCCAATAACAAAATATCTACCCTTTCCAACTGGTATGCTATGATTCATAATACGAAATTTACACATCTTACATATTTACAAGGTAAGTCAAGATATTTTTCAAACTTATTTACGATATACAAGACAGTTTAAGAATGCAAACTTTGCAGAATGGTCTTTTAGCCTATTCTTTATCAAAGTTTTAAAATATCACACATAAGGTACATTTTGATTGCGAAAATATTCAGACTAACCAAATTCAATATCTGAATATAGCGCCTAGCTGGTTGCCGTTGGAGAAGAAAGAGTTTAACAAAACTAGTTGTTTACAACCTAAATATCAAAACTATTCATTGATATCAAGGCCAGATATCGCTTATATCAAAATCGGTACTCAAGTTACTCTATTGTAAAAATTTAGAAAATAAAAGTATTAGACGTGTCTTGTAAATCAAAATAATAAATTTTCATAGTTTTTAGAGTGTCTTTCTAAGATTTTTAAATTCGTTTCCAGAAAATATTTTAGATATATATTTTTTGGTAGATATAAGCGGCTGGCTTTGTTAAATGACCGAAAGTGAATGAATAATGAATTAATTAATGTAACAATAACCCTACTAAATAATCAAGGTACGTTTCTTCAAAAATAATTATGTAACTATATTTTATAAACTCAATCGACAGCTAGGCCCCTATCTGTTTTCTTGCAGAAATGACGGGTTTTACTGTTCAGTGTTCTGATTAAGGGTCCAGAAAGATCTTCGACACTGGCTGGGTCGGGGTTCAAGTGAGGAAGCAAAGTTTCAAGAGATGAACAGTCTTATTGATTCAAATGAAATCAATGTATGGTGATGGACCCATTTTAATGTGAGATGTTTGCACTGTCTTTTACTTTGTTTGGCATTTACTTATACGGTTTCATCCTCATTTATGTCATTTATATCGGATTCTGATGTGACTATTAAACTTATGGGTCAACTTGTACCTTAGTCATCTTGGACCCAAATTGGTCATCTCGCACTGTTCAAGAAGTCAACTAGTACCCTTTGTAGTCAACTTGTAGCCTTTGTTTCAAAACTTATGTTTCAACCAGGAACAAAAGGGACCAGTTGGTACATAATCAAAGGTTGGGCAATATGGAATATATCATGATTTTATTGAAATCTGAGTTATATTATAAATTTCAGATTTTGAAAAGTTGAAATTACAAATTTTGTTCATTTATTTACGTGTCTAGTCATGCTAGTAGAGGTGAGCAGTTTAACCGGTATGCTGGCAAACCGTGGTTCGTGTCTTCCACGTTACGTACTGCGGTACAGACCCGGAATACCGGTACTCTAAGTTCCAATAATAGATTTGATAAGTGGGCGCTGGATATGACACCGCAATATACAATACACAGCTTGACCCTTAATTTGACAGCTGATAAAAAGAGAAGGCGTTACGGTTTCACGCTCTCTACCAATTAAAACGCTTTCTGATAATTATAACATGTGCGCTGTCGTAACACCTGATAATCTGTGTATAATTGAATTTGTGACACTGAATCATTTAGATTAAATTATGCTTTAATTTACAGTGTGCTTGATGAGAATGGACTTGAAATTGGTGTGCTTTTTGATTAATTATTGACTTGTTATGGTTTTTCATAACCACAAACTCAAATCCTCTTTTTAAAAAAATGTTTCATCAGTTGGGAAATGTGTGTTTGGAGAGAAGTTAATTGAAAATTAGCGTGGCTACAGACACATGTAATTACCGCTTGTTTTTTGGGATTGTTTATTGATTATTACAGATCGTGTTTAATTTTTCAGACAACGGAAAGAAATTAAGTGTTCAAAGAGAAGTGACTTGAACATTAAGAGCTCATTAGCCCCTAATTTTCGTTGACGTTTTCAAATCGCTGTTAAGTTTTTAATTGTTTCAACAATAAAATTGTTTGGCAGCATGGCTGCAGAGAAATGACTCGAAAATTTATGTGTTTGCAATGTCTGTAACGTCTTTTTTCGACCATGCATACATATTTAAAAAGTAAAGACGATTTTAATCATGTTAATAATGCATCAAAAATAATTGTTTGGCAAACATGAAAGAGTTTTTGAATTTCTTTATAAGTGAACACATTCATATTGTTAACTTTCTCTGTCTTGATTTATTCAATTAAAGTTTTATGTCTAATTTCAAAGACAATGCATTCCTAAATTTGATTCTTAAATATTTTTTCTGACTGAATATTGTTAACATAACAAAAATCATTATTTTCAAAAATGACATAATAGCACAATAATGATCGATTCAGTTAAATGGCGGTATACCATGGTACATACCGTGGTATTTAGTAAAAAACGTGGTATACTACAGATATTTTTCTTGGCGTTACCCAACTCTAGTGTCTAGATAAGTGTTAGAAATAGTAAACTAATTGGTGCCAAAATTAAGTTGATAGACTATTTCACACCTTAATGTGTGCACAATTTGTCATCTACCTGGTGCAGGTGTTCTTTGCTCAAAAAATGATATTAAAGAAACAGTTTGGCGGCAAATTTCGGGTATGAGTTGACTAAGGTAGGAGTTGACTGGTTTCCGCTTATAATGCAGACTGGGCACATCCCTACTGATATGAGACCAGTTTCCAACGAAAAGTCGAGGTTTTCTGTACACTTTTTTTAATATGTCTTGTAAGCAAAAGTTGTGTACACATTTACAAATGTAAGTCAATCCCCTTTTAATGATGTAAAAAAGACCAATTAAGTGTCTTTTGCACATAATGCATACTAAAATTAGGGCTCCGAAAGGAAATCCTAATTAATGTTAATTAGGTAAGGTACAGTACCAGTTTCCGACATAATTTTATCCTGAACAGTTTTAGAATCATGACTTTTGTCATTCATATCTGCGAGAACTTTTATTTTCTGAAGTGTAAATTCCTTTCGCTGCTTTTCAGACACTCACAAAGAGTATGACATTGTGTCTATTACCCTTATGTGCGGTTCCATTTCGTACATCGCTGCGTCATCATTAATTTTCACAACACTTGAACTGTGCTATGTTTTGCAAGCAAATGTTGTTTTAAAAAAGTCAATAGATATCAGTTTTTTAATGAAAAATAAGCATTTAACTTGCACGACTCAGAAGTACTCATTGGGACTCCTTCTTTTTGGTACAAATGTACTCCCAATCTGAGAAGTTACGCAAAAGCTATGATCCCATATGAGAACCTAATTTTTCTTTTGGAGGGTTTCCATTGAAAACATATGTTCTGGCTTGAGATCAGCTAAAGAACATCAGCGTACCCAGTTCATGTGCTTGGTAGGGTGGTACACTGATGCTCACTCTGTAGGAAAACTGTACCAATATTTGTGTCAGAAATCTGACACGTTTACATTTTTGTATTTCATTAGAAATCGGTGAAAACAATAAATAATTGAGTCTATCAGACTTAAATCTTTTTATCTGCCACCTTTAAATGTCAAAATATATTTATTAAAGTTAGGGATCTTATATACAGGGATGTGAAAGGAAGTGAAATACTACCTAACTCTCTGCACTACTCATTTTCTGCGAGGTTTTTAAAGGCGCTTTGACACCATTTTGACGATTCATAAGAAGCTTTGTGGAAAGATCTCTGTGGCAGATTGCTGATCTGTTCTGATTGACATGATTGAGGCCAAGAAGACAATTATTTATAACACAGTCATGTGCTTTTTGACGCAAACACTTTCACAGTCTGTCTTACGTCGAAAATAAAGTCTTTTGATATACATGTAAAAAGTAGAGCGGTAAATGATATTGACGTTTTTATGCCCCCGAAGGGAGGCATATTAAAATCGCACAGTCCGTCTGTCCGTCCGTCCGTCTGTGCGTCCCCACTTACAATCCGTGTCCCGACTGTAACTCTGTCATGCATTGAAGGATTTTAAAATAACTTGGCACACATGTCTAGCACATCAAGACGACATGTCGCGTGCAAGACCCACATCCCTACCTCAAAGGTCAAGGTCACACTTGGAGTATGAAGGTTATGGAATCCTCTATATATGCACACATTCGTGTCCGGACTGTAACTTTGTCATGCATTGAAGGATTTTAAAATAATTTGGCACAAATGTCTAGCACATCAACACGACGTGTCGTGTACAAGACCCACGTCCCTAGCTCAAAGGTCAAGGTCAAACTTAGAGTTTGAAGGTAACGGATTCCTCTATATATGCATATATGCACACATTCGTGTCCGGACTGTACTTTGTCATGCATTGAAGGATTTTAAAATAACTTGGCACAAAGTCTAGCACATCAACACGACGTGTCGCGTACAAGACCCACGTTCCTAGCTCAAAGGTCAAGGTCACACTTAGAGTTTGAAGGTAATGGATTCCTCTATATGTGTATATATGCACACATTCGTGTCCGGACTGTAACTTTGTCAGCATTGAAGGATTTTAAAATAATTTGGCACAATGTCTAGCACATCAAGATGACGTGTCGCGTGCAAGACCCACATCCCTACCACAAAGGTCAAGGTCACACTTAGAGTTTATAGGTAATGGAATCCTGTATATATGCATACATTTGTGTCCGGACTATAACTTTATCATGCTTTGATGGATTTTAAAATAACTTGGCACAAATGTCTAGCACATCAAGCGGATGTGTCGCGTGCAAGACCCAAGTCCCTAGCTCAAAGGTCAAGGTCACACTTAGTGTTTAAAGTAATGGAAAACTGTATGCATGGTTACTCTGTCATGCATGGAAGGATTTTAAAATTACATAGCACATTTATTGAGCACATGGAGAGGACACAGACTGTGAGGCACCTCTTTCGGGGGCATTCGTCACTTGTGAGGGACAGCTCTTTTTATGAAGTCATTTTGTGACTCTGTTATCTGATTGAAAAGGCTGTCGGCCTATCTTTCTGTCCGTCAGTTTGTCTAATATTGTCTATCCGGCTGTTTGTAAGCATGTCGGTCGATCAATTATTATAAGATTTTATCTACAAATAGCATTTCAACTGATACGAAGAACTATAATCATAACTAATATTTTCACATAAGTTTAATAGTGATATTACCTATCAAAAAGACCAGCATAATATAAAATAAAACATTAATCACTGATTTACCCAGCTAGAATAATAAACATTGCTACAGTTATGACTAAAAAATGATGATCAGCAATGAAATTAAAAATCCACCGTTGCGGTTATGTATATCTGTCAATAACAGAAGTAACTTGGTAACTTTTATGTTTTCAAAGTATTCACTGCTTTCAGCATCATTCTTGACTATATCTCAAAGTTGCCATTTTGAAGGGTAATATAACTGTAACGTACAGGATCTATTTATGACATTTATTTTGTGTGGGTTTCGAGTATTTGTAATGAAAGAATTTCATTAAACACTTGCTTAAAATATCTCATGTAATCAATGAGTGCAGAAACATAGTTGTTAATTGGCCATCTTTATTCTCATCTATTTGTGCATACAGGTGAGAACGTAGGTTTTCACTTTAGAACTTAGGTTCTCAACTAAGAACCTAAGAGCAATGGTTTAGTAATAATAATGATTGTGCTAATTGCATGCCATACATGTACATCTCCAGGTGGGGGTGAACAGCCAGATCAAGCTAAAATATCCAGATCTAGCTAAATTTAAACAATATAAATGTACACTGTCTTTCATAACTTGTTCTCTTACAAAGGTTTATTCTTTCTCATCTTGTGGCTCTTGTTATTTCTACAATTTGTTTTTATGTGTGTAGGTAAAGCTTAAAGATTTGAAGATGGAGACAGAATCCGGAATTGTTGCTCCATCCTTCAGTCAAGGACAGGAAGCAACATTTGAAGATGATGAGTTTGGTATGGAAAATTTTCCTGAAGATGAAGATTTCCCAATGGATGATGGTTACGATGAATCAGAAGGCACAGAGAACGCAGATGTGAATTACCTACCTGGCGATAATTCTCTTCAGCATGTAAGACAGTCGGATCCAGGTGCTGTTGCAACAGGAAATGTTGGAGTAACTTCTACTCAAGATACAGTCACAAGAGTGCATGAAAACAGTGTTCATAAAGGTGATGGTGATACTGCAGACAGTTTTGGAATAGATGATTATCCAATGGATGACAATTATGATGAACCGTATGATCAGAATGACATCAATTATGCAGACCAGAACTATGAAGGTCAAGGCTACTACAAAACTGATCCGAGTCAGACCTATGAGGGTAATCCCATTCAAGACTATAAGGGTGATCCAAGTCAGGGCAATAAAGGATATCCTAGTCAAGGCTACAGTGGTGATCATAATGATCACTATAGTGGTGATCCTACTCAGGACTTTGAAAATGATCCTAATCAGGGCTATGAGGGTGATCCCAACCAGGCCTATGAGGGTGATCCCAACCAGGCCTATGAGGGTGACATGAATTATTTACAACAGGGTACTACAGGACCCTCTGAAGGGGAGGAGGGTAGCTACCCACCAGGGGAAGGATATTATGATCAGTACAATCAAGAAGAAGCTAATGAAGAGCAAGGTAAGCATCTTATATTTACAGTCAAAATTGAAGTGCATTGTTTGATGAAAGTTACACAAAAGCAAGTATTTCCTAATGTACTAAAATAAATACATTGTACATGTATATATGCTGTATATTGATGACCATTGGTTAATGTATTTTGCTACATGGAGGGTAGTTGAGTTTGGTGTGTTTCATAGTGAATTTTCTGGTTTGTTAATATATACATGTACAATGTACTTCATATTAAAATGAATTAAGCCCATAAATTTAGGATAAGTAGGTCTCTCGCATCGGAAGAGTGGGCTTTTCAAGGAGTCACACTTGAACATTTCTGTTTGTTTAAATGTAAAGATCTGGGCAAAGAAAATTCTTGAAAAAAGTAACACTTTGTTATACATTTACATTGTACATCATAGTATTAACTTAAGTATTAACAGGGCTCACACTGGCGAAAAAATATTTGTAGCCATCACTTTAGCCAAATGGAAAAAATTGTAGCCAAATTTTTAGCAATGTAGCCAACCATGTAGCCATCCACAACAAACATAAAGGAACAACAAGAAATGGTATATTCACATTTTATTCAAAGGACATACACAGTAAACCACATATAAACTGAACATAGAAACAATTGACATACAATAAATGTAAGCAACAGCACTGTATTTTATGAATAGCACATTTTGTTCATTTTTGTAATCACATAACTTCACTTCCTTAAATGTCATTTCTCTCTCAGTTCAATATTCTTCTGTTTTTCTTCATGGCCCATACACTGAAACTCTTGGAAAAGTCAAACTTTTCCATAGCAGGCCCATTGATTACAAGGAGCATAAGTCTGTCCAGTGACTTGGAAGTGAGTGAGTTTCTAAGCTTGGTTTTGATGATATTCTGCTGACTAAATCCCCATTCACAATCAACTGTGGACACAGGGGCAACAAGCAATCTCTCTGCTGCTTCTGCAGCGGCAGGGTACAAGTCTTTGTTTCGGATTGCCAGGTTACACACTGACAGTATGTCAGATATGGACTTATTGTCACCTTCAATAGTTGTTTGTTAGTAATTATGAAAGTTTTTCAATTCTGATTTTGAACCCTCAAAGCCAAAAGATGTCAAATAATCTACAATAGTATCTAAATCTGTTTCCAAAGAACCTTTTTTCACAAGTGGATTAAAGAAATTGCTGAGGGCGGTCAAAACAGCTGAATCATTGTTGTCTGCAAATCTCACATTTAAACTTTTGACCACATTACTTACAAATTGTTTGCAGACTTTGGTGGCTTCAGTCCTCTGACTCCCCCCATCCCTAATTGTATGGTTACCAAACTCAAATGTGTATAGCCCATCTGTATCCAGTTGAGGTTCAGCTGGTACAGCCCTCACAAATTTGTTCAAATTTTCTCCATTTGACTCATCCCTGAGTTCTTCCAGTGTTTCAATGGTGGATGAAAGTAGAGGTGTCACCTCAGAATAGTTAATGTTTTCCTTCTGGTAACCTCTAGAAAGGATTACCAACTGTAAGAAAGTGGGGGAAAGTATCTTGCAAGAATAATTGTAACATATCTTTTGAAAGTCCTTGTCAGTCTTTCCTGAAATAAAGGTTTAATGGAGGTTGCTTACATGTACACTGCTAAATTTTGTTACTGGACAACACTTGTCCCTCTTCCAATTAGAACAGTACCATTAATTGATCATATGGGTGTAAATTGACAATTCAATGACTGAATATCTAAACTGTTGGGTAAGAGTTGATTTTGTAACCATTTTTATTAAAGATTTATTAATAGCGTATACGATAAATTATATATCATGATTTGAACTTGTTGTCAAAAAAAGAGAATATGTGTACATGTATTACCTAATTGCTACATGTACAAAATGTACATGTATTACCTAATTGCTTGTGGAAAGACTTTAACAAAAATAGAATATTATCTCATCACTACAGTGCTTTACACAATGTAATCTTTAGCAAATAGTAGTATCATATATCAGTGATATATATATAAATACTTTGAAACTCTATGACAAAAATAGAACATTATCTAACTATACAAGGAAGTGTACGGATTTTTAACAAGCTGAAATGTTTATTGAAAATATATGCATGAGTAGTCCTGAAAAGGCCAAGAAAAAATGATTTTGTGGTTCTTGTAACATGCCGAAAATAGATATTGTTGGAAATTTAAAGAGTTGAAATTACTTGTCTTCTGTAAAATAAAATCAAGAATACATTTTTTCCGTGATTTATGAAGTAAAGTGCAAAAATTATAGAATAATTGAATTTTTTGGCTGACCTGAAAAGCAAAGAGACTGCCCCAAAATTGGTGAGTTTTTGTGAGACATTGTCTTTGTTCAAAATGACATTATCCACGGACAGGTAGGAAAGAAAAAAAAGTTCCAAAGGAAAATAAAGTAAAGTAAGAGAAAGTAGTACATGAATAGAGAAATTTTACAGAGGAAAAAAAATCTAAAGAAAAAACACCGTTATAAGAGGAAAGAGAGAAACAATGATTAAAAAAATAGAAATACTTTAGTACCTAAAGAGAGAAAAGAACCTAAAGAGAAATAAGAACATAAAGGTAGAAAAGTACCATAAGAGAAAATAGTATCTAAAGAAGGAGAAATAAGTACCTACAGAGAGAAAAGTACCTTAAGAGAAAATATTACCTTGAGAAAGAGAAATAAAATAAGCCTTTGTGCTTGTTGGGTTTATAATATTGACTACCAGCAGATATGTGAGTACATTTTATTGTTGAAAACAGGTATAAAGTTGCAAACTATTGAATCCACATAATTCCAAAAAGACAGTTAAAATTCCAAAAGGACAATTAAGGGATGTTTTGTCATGATTTGCAGATGAGGAAGAGTTTGAAGAAGATGAAGAAGAAGAAGAAGGAGATGAAGACTATGAGGAGGAAGAGGAAGGAGAGAGTGAGGGAGAAGAGTCTGATGAAGAAAGTGAAGATGAGGCAGTCACTGATGCTCTCAACTCTATAGACTTTGACACAGGTAAGTCAACCATAGGATAGTTTTTCAGAATATTGAATTCACTTTATATGATTAACTATTTAAGTAAGTGCTTTTTCTAAAAAAAAAATGCTCTAGTTAGACATTTCCGTAAAGTAAAGAAGAAAAACAGTAATTCACCTGTATGTTTTATGATTTTGAAAGAGTTTGGCATAGAAGATAGTACAGATAGACTGGATGTGCCCGAAGTTCCTCCACCTGCTGATGATGTACCAGGAACCAGTGGACAGACTACTGAAGGTACGTCATGATACTATGTTGTAGTAATGTCTTGAAACGTTTTATACTCTAGTATAGATAAACTTACCAGGAAGCATTATCAGGACTGTAAAAAAAATCTCCACTACGAATGCTTTCAGTGTGTTTATGTTTGACCTTTTAACATGAAAATGTTTTTATCGCACAAATCCCCACAAAAAATAAAAAATCATAAGATCTCCGTAGATGGCACATTCAGGGGTTTGATTGTATGTTGAACAGTGATAAGCCAACGTTCAGAATTCAAGATTTTATTTCCAGAGTCCACCATGGCTTATTAAAAAAAAAGTTGTCAAGAAGTGTCTTAATTCTTTAAAAAGACGGTTATTTTGAAATTTTTAAGTACTTTTGTCAACCAAACAGAACAATTGTCACCAAATTTCTATTTTTGTACACCCATCTTATGACTGGCCATATTTTGGGATCACCTGCGACAGGTGGTGTCAGTGAAGTTGTTTGGTCTCTTACTAAAACAATGCTTAACCAATGTACACAAATCTTGCTGTGAATGTTAATTGGCCTAATAACTTGGCCAAGTTTGATAACCTGCCAGATCACCCCAGTCATCAACTCAGTCAATCTGGAGTTATTGTCCTTTAATTGGCAAAATTTGACAAATTTAGAGTTGTCTGATCTGAAACTTAAACACTTCCGAATGAATCTTCAGTAAACTTGCTGTGAATGTTTATTAACCTAATACCTCAGCCAAGTTCAATAACCAGCAAAATCGTTTCAGTCATTTAAGAGTTATTGTCCTTTAATTGTCAAAATTGGACAAATTTAGAGTTGTCCATTGACTGGCATACTTTGTGACAGTTTGGCATTCTTGTTATTGCATTTGATGACTTTAGTGAATGGCAGAGGGAATCCTGATTTCCACAAATTAAAACTGCTTGTGAAATGACCTGCTCACTTTCTTTCCACCAATGAACAGATAGTTTAGACAAACCAGAGAAGAAGAAACGAAAGCGTAAGAAGAAAGGAGATGCTGCAGATGCTGGAAACAAACCAAAGAGAAAAAGAAAGAAGAAAGGAGAGAAAGATGAGGATGGGGAGAAGAAGAAAGCAGAAAAGGGCGCTAGAAAGAACATTAGGTAATGTAAAATTTGTAATGTGTGGGATTTACTGTCTTAATACTAGTATTTGTGTGATTTAGCTTTACGTACATTCATATTCATTTATTGTTTTTCATTGAATTTTGCTTTCTCTTATAGTCATTCTTATAAGGGCTTGTTCCAATAACAACATTATCAGTTTAAGTTATGACATAGAGAAGATAATGTTGTTTCAATGTAATATCACATTATAATTTCACTGTGTAGGCACAAAAATTGATATTTTCACGACCACGAGTGAAATTAATGTGGTATTACATCGATATCCAAAATTTTTTATTTCTATTTTATGTTTTAAACTCTATTTTTGTTGACTTTGTTTCAATAAAATATAGAAAATCCCAGAAAACGTCATCAGAAAGCATATCACATTATTTTAATGACATCTTTAATTTAAAGTTTCCAGCATTCATTACACTCGGTATACTTTTTAACTTTAATTCTGGAAGATTTTGATTATTTCATTGAGTGAACAGTGAGTTTATCACGATATAATCCACTGTTATATCTGGATAAACCGCCAAAAACATCAAATAAATTCCAGTAAAGTAGACTTAGAGCGATTCAAAATACCTTAAACATGTATTTCTAAAAAAGCAATATTAAATGAAATGATCAAAACAAAACTTATTCATTCCTTAACTTCAAAGAAAGATTTCATGGTTAAGAATTGAACCGGTAACTGTTATTGAATATTCAGCTAATATATTGCTTCTGTTTTCAGAAAAATTCTGTCCGAGAATAAACTGGAAAGGGAGACACTTGATGCTCAGGCGGCGGAATTGGAGAGACAGCGCCGTATACAGGATCTAAAGAAACAACAGCTCGCTAGTCTGTTACATATTTCTCCAGAAAAAGAACCAAAGAAAGAAAAAGATAGTCAGCTGAAATCATTGCTTCAAAGTAAATTCATATTTCACTATTTCAGTCATTAATTTAGATAATTGTTGAATACATGTGTATGTATTACTCTCACAGTAAAATGGTGAATG
Source organism: Saxidomus purpurata (assembly GCA_022818135.1). Lineage (NCBI taxonomy): Eukaryota > Metazoa > Mollusca > Bivalvia > Venerida > Veneridae > Saxidomus > Saxidomus purpurata. The sequence goes on along the minus strand of JAFMSR010000011.1, from coordinate 18,485,253 downwards.
ATCTGTGTCACATCACTTAGATTGCCAGATTTCTTTTTTGTTATATAAAGAATTGATAATGTTCGTCTTTTTTAACATGGTTAGTAGAATCATTGTCAAGGGTGGGGGTTCTTTTGGGGGGGGGGGTGGGGGGCTTCTCCTTGGGTTGCGGGTTCGAACCGCACCGGGGCCACTACCATACTACCAAATATGACACCAGTACTGGTTTATCCAGGAAGCGGACTCGAGAGTGACTCGATAAGCTACAATCTTTCTTTACAATCAAGCTAAAATAAATTAGTATTAACTAAGGTGTTGACATGAGGGTACTTCAGATATTTCGTACTGGCCACTTCATACAGAAGAATCATTGATGTCTCATGTTCATTCTTGAAGATGTCAATATGAAAAGAACAATAATGAATAAATACTTGATTTTTACCTCGATCAAACAAATGTATCAGTGGACATATTTCAGTAGGCTCAATTGTTCTAAACCTGTGACATAAACATGTATATTATGGTCATTTCTTCTATAAGTCTGTTTTGAAACAGTTTAAATATCTAGTTACTGTATACAGTCGGACCTGCCCTTGCGACCCCTAAGTTTAGCGACATCCTGACCTATGCGAATACTTCACTTAGATTCCTCCCTTGCTATTTCAAGCAATGAAAGTCAATCCTGAGTAAGGAGACCACCTGTGTTAAAAGACCAACATTTCAACTTCCCCTGTATGGTCCTTTGCGGTAGGTTCAACTGTTATAAATTTCAACTTCCCCTATATGGTCCCTTACAACAGGTTCAACTGTACTAAATTTCATGACGGGTTCAGTTGTACTAAATTTCAACTTTCTCTGTGTCTCTTAAGACAGGTTTAACTGTACTAATTTATACATGAAACTATTCTGGATTTTAAAAAACAAAAACATTATTTACAGCTGCTGAAGAAGAGGCAGAGAAAGAGACGGATAACAAAGAGACAAATCTAGAGAAAAAAGAAGAGAAGAAAGAACTGAAGACAAGAAGAGGTATGTGTTTTCTAGAATTTTGCTACTCCGCAGGCAGCCAAAGCATAATGGGGACAATAGATTTGGTGGGTACTGTTCATCAATCGTATCGCTGTGTCTGAGATGTAACTTCTATATGCACTTAGCGATATGCAGATAATTTCTCACAGATGTTGCCCATCCCAAAGATCATTTTGAAACTTGGACCAAATGTTCACCTCTTAGAGACAACATGCAGTATCCCATGTTTCAATCAAACCTGATCAAGGTTAAGGTCACATTTAAGGTCAAAGATTATTATTCTGTATATCCAAAAGCTTTTGAAGGCTTTACTTTGAACTTTGAGTAGATGTTAATTTCATTGAGAAGATGCGAGTTATGCTTGGCTCAAGGTCATAGTCACGGGCAAAGGTTACCAGAGATTTTCATCCAACTTTGGCCAGATGATCATCTCACCATGATGACTATGGTCATGCTCTTTCTTGAGGTCAGAGGGCAGGTGACTATATCTCCAAAACCTTTAAAGGATTTTCCTGAAACTTTGGTCATATGTTCATATACTCCATCCACTTGTCTCATTTTTTCTTCAAGTTTAATATACAATTAGTTGTTCAGTAAAGAAGTGAGTTTTGCCATTATTTTTTGTAGAATTTATTTGAGGATAAACATTTTACACAGTAAATTCCTGAGATACCTGTCCCCCAAATTTCATCACTCTTTTTTAATTCGATAATCTAAACTGCTAACTTACATTTGTTTGACTAAACAGCTTTATACCTCAGTTGAAATTGTTAGGGTCTGCATATTGTTCATAAATGTAACCGCTTCTTTGCACATTTCATTTTAAAGAGTGAAAATTAAATGGTGTACAGGGTACTTAAATAAATTATAAAGAATTGTGCATATACCATACCATTGGATAATTACAATACAGTTGAATCTCTGGTGAAGTGTGAATTGCGATGATTTAGCATCATGAAAATCCCAAGTTTATTCCTGAATTTGTGAAATGTTCCCTTGTAGAAGGTGTGATAGACATTAGTAGCGGGGAAGATGATGATGATGTTGTCATGGTGAACAGTGAAGAGGAGGAGGAAGAAGACATGTCGGATGAGGACTACGCTGAGGCTGAGGATGTGAACAACAGCGGTAGTCACATCAATGACATGTACAACGTTGCTGATGATCAGGGCAGAGTACTTGTCAATGTTGGCCATCCAACTTCGGATCCAGATATATATTTATCTCCCCTTGTAGCCAAACATATCAAACCACATCAGGTAAACACTGACATTTACATGTTTATAAGGAAGATTTGTGTATACAGGTGTGTTTTAGCTGAATAATAAAACAAGATTTTACGTAATTTTGTCACATCCATTTCTTGACATACAGTAGTCATGGAGATTTCAGAGGAGTTGCTGTCATCTATAAGCAACATAAGTGCTGTCTAGAGGACTTAATGGGGAAAACAGGTGACCCAGTGAAAAAGCCTTTTGTTTGATCTCAAAATGTGTGGGTTTACTGACACCTTTCATGGAAGATAATTTTTTCGTTCATACTGTTGAAATATATTCATTGCATGTACGAAGCCTTACATGATATGAATCTTTCAGATCGGAGGAGTTAGGTTCTTGTACGACAATTTAGTGGAATGTGTGAACAGATTCAAGACAAGTGCTGGCTTTGGCTGTATTCTCGCACACAGTATGGGTCTCGGGAAGACTATTCAAATGATTGGCTTTATTGACATATTCCTGCGGCACACCGGTGCTAGAACGGTGATGGTTATTGTACCGATTAACACTCTTGCCAACTGGATGGCAGAGTTTAACATGTGGGTTCCGGATAAAGAGACATGCGAGAAGTACAACATTCATCTAGATGGGTCTCAGCCGAGACCTTACACTGTTTACATGTTGAATGACATCTACAAAAATACTCCAGCCAGAGCTAAAGTTGTTGGTTAGTGAAATTTATATGTTTTGTTTATGTATAATGTCTACATGTGTAACTTTACAACCAAGCATTACTTTGAAACACTTTTTATCCCCCCACCCCACCCCCCAAGGAGGCAGGATATTGTTTTGGTGTTGTCCTTCCTTCTGTCTGTCCGTCCGAAGTCATAAATCGAAAAATTGATAGAATTTCATGTAACTTTAAATAAGTGTACAATAGCATAATGGAACATTGCCCGCCCTTTCCCCCAAATTTGGTTGTATTCCCAGAGTTATTCCCTTTAAATATTTTTCTATTTTAATAGAAAAGCTTAAAACTTTTCTCTGAAATTGGTTTCAAATATTATATTGTAATTGGCTCAAATTTAAATTATCTCTTGCACATCACTTTAAGATGCAGAAGAAACCCCCGGGGGGGGGGGGGGCTTTTTTAAAACATTGTATTTAGAAATTAACTTTCTGAAACTAATAGTTTACTTCAACAACTGAGTTTTGTATCACTGTAGGACGGAAAGATTACCCCTCAGAGATGAGGCCCCAATGGGGTAGTGAAATTTTACAAAGTTTTTTTTCTGAAAAGTCTGGTCAAATTTTATTATAATACACTTTGTATTATCACAATGGAAAATTTAGAAAATGGCTTTTTACAGAAATGAGGCCTTAAGGAGACGTAGTGCTTTTTTTACATTATTATTTCATACAGAAACTTAAGAATTCTTGTTGTCTGAAAGTAGTTGTACTGATTTAATCTAACTTACAACAATTATATTCTTAATGTAACTTGAAGTAAACAAATATCGCCTTGGAGATGAGGCCCCAATGGGATGATGAAATTTTCAATATGCTCTTTCTCCCTGAAACAGACATACCAGTACACTTTTCAGTTGTTCTTTTTCAGCTATTTACTTCATTTAGCAGGGGATATAAATTCACTGAATTTACTTGTATAACAAGATTCTAACAATATTTTATGCATTGTGATGGTATTGTATTTTAAAGTGTGTTGAGATTTTGTTTCTTAGTATGTACTGGTTGCAGTGCTACTGCAGGTACAGTGTCTACATCTGGTTGTGAATACATTATAAATACATGTATTTAGCTGCATTGCACATGAGAAAAGTTTGCTATAATGACATACATGTGTGTACTTACAGAAGCCTGGTATCAGACTGGAGGGATACTGCTGCTGGGGTATGAGATGTATCGCCTCTTGTCCAGCAAGAAAGTACATCTACAGAAAACGGCTAAGGGCAGGAAGAAGGCACCCGGGTCAAATGTCATAGATGTGGAAGAGGAAGATAGAGACAAAAAGCTACTCACTAGTAAGTTGAAAAAGTGTTTAATATCGGTAACATTTGTTTGTAGATGTTCTTATGGTCCGCTGTCCTTGTTCAAGGTTTATAGGTTATGACCTGTATTTTCGGTAACATGACTTCTGCTTGTAATTTATGAGCTCTTAAGTTACTGTAAGTTTGGGTAATTTGTGTTTGACAAAAAATTTGTGAGTTTGTGAGCAGACAGACTTGTTCACGAATTCAATGAGAATTCTCTAATAGTAAATTGAAGTGAAATGAATCTTTCGCAAGAGTTTTAATTTAGCGAAACTGGAAATTCGCGAAAATAGCAAAAAGATTAATCTTTGCAAATATTACCCAATTTACGGTAACTCTTTTTATGAGTATGTATATAAAGATGTTTCTGTTTTCAGCTGAATTGTTTTAAAGAAAGGAAAAGGTAAATCACTGTATGTGTTAATGCTAATTCTTTTAGATATACATGAAGCTCTTGTAAATCCTGGTCCAGACCTAGTTGTGTGTGATGAAGGTCACCGGATCAAGAACTCACATGCTGGAATCTCACAGTCTCTGAAACAACTCAAAACAAAGTAAGTCTAAGCATAGCACATCATTCTGTATATATATTGTAGCAGCTATAATAGATTGATTGAAATTACCTGAATTGATTGTGCACAGTATTGAAGCACGTATAATTCATTGATTAACATTGGAATCATTGATTGTGCACATTGGAAGTTCTTGATGATTTCAATTGGAACATGCTTGTGCACAGTATTGAAGCACATATAATTCATTGATTTAAATTGGAATCATTGATTGTACACAGTACTGAAGCATGTATAATTCATTGATTTACAATTGGAATCATTGCTTGTGCACAGTATGGAAGCACATATAATTAATTGATTTACATTGGAATCATTGCTTGTGCACAGTATTGAAGCACATATAATTGATTGATTTCAATTGGAATTATTGCTTGTGCACAGTATTGAAGCACATACAATTAATTGATTTCAATTGGAATCATTGCTTGTGCACAGTATCTTGTTTTTCCCCTTGTCATCCTTCAAGATGTATTACAGTCCACGTTATCTTGTGTGCTCTTCATCTCCGAAATTACTTTTCAGATTTTCATCAAACTTTGTGAGACGCTACAGTATGAAGTCTAGTTGTGCATATTGTTATTTGGGGTCATATGGCTAAAGGTCAAGGTCACAGGGCCTGAAAAGTGTGTCCGCTCTTCATCTACAAAACCCTAATTAAGTTTTTATTTAACTTTGTGGGAACCATCAGTATGAAGTGTAGTTGTGCATGTGGGGTCATAGAGCAGAAGGTCAGGGGCATAATTTGTGAAAAAATCTTATTTCTTCATCTCTAAAAATTGTTGTGAGATTTTCATCAAAGTTGGTGGAAATCTTAAGTATGAAATCTAGTTATGCATATTTTAATATTGGGTCGTATGGTTAAAGATCAAGGTCACTTGGGCTTGAAACTTGATAATCTTGTCCGCTCTTCATCTCTAAAACCCCATTATTGGATTTTAATCAAACTTGGTGTGAAGCATCAGTCTGAAGTGTACTTGTGCATGTTGTAATTTGGGGCCATCATATGGTCAAAGGTCAAACTTAAAGAGGGTTATAGATAGAAAATCTTGTGTTCTCTGTATCGCCAAAACCTCTTACTTTATGTTCATCAAACATTGTCAGAGGCATGAGTAAGAGTAGTCATACACAATAAAGTTACAGGTAACTTTGGGGTTTCTTACCACGATGAGTAGATTTTTTGGAAGGGCGGTCCTGCCACAATGAGTTTTGCCTTCAGGAGGAATGGGGTAAGATGAGAGAATGGTTTTGTCAAAAATCAATTCTAATTATCAAATATTGAAGCTTCCTTTTGAGATTACATGTATATTGTATAACACTTTGTTTCTTGTTATAAAGGAGAAGAATAGTGCTAACGGGATACCCTCTACAGAACAACTTGATAGAGTACTGGTGTATGGTAGATTTTGTCCGACCAAACTTCCTCGGTACCAAGACAGAGTTCTGTAACATGTTTGATCGTCCAATCATGAACGGTCAGTGTGTGGACAGTACGCCACAGGATGTGCGTCTAATGAGATATAGAGCGCATGTTTTACACAGCCTGTTGGAAGGTTTCGTCCAGAGGTTTGTTCTAGCTAAACTTATCTATCCAAATTTCTTGTAGCTCACATATCAGGTGTATATCAACATGGCTCCAATTTTTGACATGCTCTTTTAATGTAGTCTTTTCTGTGGTAAGAGTCAATGACTTGATATCACTGTAACCTCTCATAGATTCAGGGTCATTGGTTCGGGCCCTTCTGCCGACCATGTCTGTTTATGTGAGAAAGTTGACAGTTTCTTATGCAGGATAGGAGGTTAGTACTTGTTATTTCAAGGAACGATAGTTCGCTAAACTGCCCGCCTCATTAAATGATCAAAATAAGGTTGGAATGGAAGTTTTACTCATACAACAACAACAACAAATTTGTTTTCAGTATACAAGTAAGTTTTAGACAATGTCAACACTGATTTAACTTATTTTATAGGAGAGGTCATACAGTACTGCAGGCAGCACTGCCTCCTAAAGAAGAGTACGTGTTTATGATACGTTTGTCGCCGATACAGCAGAAGCTGTACGAAAAGTTTATGGAGTCTGTAGTAGACCAGGCATCAAATGGTTGGATGAATAACAACCCACTGAAGGCATTTTCTGTCTGTTGTAAGGTGAGTGATCGGTGCACATTATTGTTGTAGCACATGAAGTGGCTTGTTTCATTTGAGTCCTGGTGTGCAAAAACCACAGTTTTTTTTATCTGCGGTCATTGATAGAAGATCATCTGAACCGAATGAGTAGGCAGTTCTAGATCTGTATCAGTTAATTTGAATTATACTAATTTATTTATTTCGCAATTTGCGAAACAACTTATAACAACTTAGTTTAGTTGCTCTCGAGGCACATACGGATGAAATCTATCCCAAAAGTGTCAAAGTCTTGCCTAAGGAAATGACAGCCTTGGCACTGGTGTGGATCAAACTAGGGACCCTCCAATCCTGAGGAAAACACACTACTTCTGTGCCACTCTGGCTTCAGTATCAATACATGTACCAGTTTTATAGTCCTAATGACTTTCATACAGCAGGGTTTTCTTCCTTCATACAACAGCTTTTATTGTGAAAATGATTGTGTTTGCCCAGTGTGACTAAGATAGTAGAATTGTCCTAAATATAACATACACAAAAGTTTCTGTGTAAGGGCTACGACATAAATACAAATATTTCTCAGTGCATACATTTTAATTGTGACTCTTGTAGATTTGGAACCACCCAGACATCCTGTATACTTGTATGAAGAAAAGTCTAGATGACAATGACCTTGACATAGAAACTGGGGAACCTAAGAAAAAAGGTGGCAGAGGAAAGACAAAGAAAGAAACCCCACCAGCAACCCCAAACCCTGAAGCTGGAGCAAGTCCAGTTGCCCCTGCCCCTGGTTATCCTGGTCAGGGGCCAACTTTGAATTTGGGAAGGCAAAATGAACCAAGTATTACATATGACTGGGTATGTACATGCTTCACATTGAAAGTTATACCTTAAGTTAAAATTTAGTTATACAAGTTTTACTACGGTGTTGGTTGTAATAACAGGAGATAAACATCTGTGGCATCAAGTTTTAAATGTTATAAAAAACATAGTACTATTTTACTTAAACTTAAAGCGCCTGTTTACTACTGTGCATTTCCTTATGTATATTTGGTATCTTTTTATCAGTTTTTATAGCTTAATAAAATTGATGGCAATAGATGACAATTTGTTCTTCGCTGGAGAACATGTAGACATTCTTCATTCCATGGATGAATTTGATGGTTTTACACTGGTTACAGACTAGGCTGTAGCAAGTATTGTAAATTGGAAAAATTTTGTGTGATGAAAATTTCGCGCTGTGTGAGCAGACGGATTTATTCAGAAATTTTAAATTCATGACAGGAAAATTCTCTAATAGTATATCTATGTGAAATGAATCTTTTTCACAAGATTTTTAAATGAGCTAAGTGGGAAAAAAAAAATAGCAAATAATTACGAATTACTCAATTTACATATGTTATGTAAAGCTCAAATATCCTCGATAGTCATCATGGTACTGTAATATTACTATATCTAATATAACACAATATTGTTAATCTTGTAAAGTTGTTCAAATATTGTTCACGATAGTCGTCAAGGTTACATTGTAAAGTCTTTCTAATATCGTTCACGATAGTCGTCATGGTTACTTTGTAAAGTCGTTCAAATATCGTTCACGATAGTCGTCATGGTTACTTTGTATAATATACTGTAAAAGAAGGACTTTATAGTGATGTCAAGACTTCTGACATCATCAGTATTTGAAAGTATGGCATCATTATTATCATTTTCTGTCTAATGGCTTAAATGAAAGTTGTGACCCCAAAAATAAGTATGATAAAAAGAGGAATTTCCTTTAAAGGCAAATGAGATATTGAAGGACTATGTACCAGGCATGTTGGAAAATGGAGGCAAGATGGTGATATTGTTCAATCTCATAGAACAGTCACTACTGGCAGGGGATAAAATTCTAGTCTTCAGGTAAAGTATATGAAAGTTTAATATTTAGTACTTCAACCATCAACTCCTTTGTGTTAGATTTTAAGCTCACGTTTCAACTTTTTTTAACAAAGTGCCAGAGTGAGCTATTAGGATCGCATTCCGTCCGGCGTCTGTTGTACAAAGAATTCCATTCCATGCAGAACTCTGGTTGCTATGGCAACAAATAGGAAAAACTTAAAAAATCTTCTTCTCTGAAACCACAAGGCCTAGAGCTTAGATATTTGGCATGTAGCATTGTCTAGTGGACCTCTACCAAGATTGTTCAAATTATGACCCCGGGATCAAAATTGACCCCACACGGAGGTCACTTAGTTTTGCATAGGCTTTATATAGGAACAAAACTCTTGAAACAACAAGGCCAGACCTAGATATTTGGTGTAGCTTGTCTTGGACCACCAGGAGTGTTCAAATTATGACCCCGGGGTCAAAATTGACCCTGTAGGGGGAGTCACTTAGTTAGCTTATATAGGAAAAACTTTAAAAATCTTCTTCTCGGAAACCACAAGCCCTGGAGCTTAGATATTTGGCATGTAGCATTGTCTAGTGGACCTCTGGCAAGATTATTCAAATTATGACACCGGGGTCAAATTGACCCCGGGGGATATGGGGGCCACTTGGTTTTGCATAGGCTTATATAGGAAAAACTTTAAAAATCTTCTTCTCTGAAACCACAAGCCCTGGAGCTTAGATATTTGGCATGTATCATTGTCTAGTGGACCTCTAGCAAGATTGTTCAGATTTTGCCCCTGGGATCAAAATTGACCCAGCACGGGGGTTACTTAGTTTTACATAGGCTTATATTGGGAAAACTTTAAAAAATCTTCTCTGAAATCACAAGGCCTAGAGCTGAGATATTTGGCATGTAGCATTTGCTAGTGGACTTTTTGCAAAATTGTTCAAATCATAACCCCTGGGTAAAATAGGAAAAACTTAAATAATCTTCTTCTCTGAAACCACAAGGCCTGGAGATTAGATATTTGGCATGTAAAAATGCCTATTGGACTTCTACCAAGATTGTTCAAACCATGACCCCCAGGTCAAAATTTACCCTTGCCGGGAGGGGGAGAGAGCAAGGTGACTTGATTTCACATAGGCTTATATAGGGAAAACTTAAAAAAACAAGAAGGCCGACAGGCAGAGAATAGATATTTGGAATTTTACTTAGCATTGTGTAGTGGACCTCTACGAATTATGTTAGAATCATGAGCCCTTGTATTATAGCCAAAGGTAATCAGGTGAGCGATATAGGGCCATCATGGCCCTCTTGTTTTAATTGGAGTAAATAACCATTCTTAACCAATAACTCATTGATAACTCAACCTCAGCAGGCCTTGAAATAGTAGGATACTTTTCAGATTGTTTTCAAAGCACCGCCTCAGTGGTTGAGTGGTTAGAGTTGCTGACTTGAGATCACTGTAATCTCTCATAGATTGCTATGGGCAGCCCTGCTACCGACCGTGTATCTTTATGTGAGAAAGTTGGCAGTTCCTTACGGAGGATCAGAGTCTAGTACTGGTTCTACCCAGGAACCATTGTTAGGTAAACTGTCCGCGTGTTCAAATGACTAAGGTTTGAATGGGCGTTAAACAACAACAAGAAGATTGTTTTTAAGTCTTGGAGCAGTAAAAGTTATTGATATTGTTTTTAAGTCTTGGAGCAGTAAAAGTTATTGATAGGTCACTGTGTCCCAGTATGCAAGCCAGATACACAGTACAAAAGGGGAACTGGATTGTATAATTCCATGTTAATTTGCTAAAATTGGACTATCTGTTGATGTAACAATGAAAAGCGTTTTTTTAGATATCAGATTTTGTATTTAAAGATGCATCTACCCGCATCTTTCTCACCCATTTACATACTCACACACACAGGTGTTAGACAAGTTATGAGGAATTGGTTTTATATTTCAGTCAAAGTCTCTTCACATTGAACCTGATAGAGGAGTTTCTGAGCAAGTGTAAAGTGCCTAGGCCTGAACTGGATGAATACTGGTGCAGGAACAAAAACTACTTCAGTAAGTGAAAGCTTTATCATGAAACATTATAGGAAGCTGTGTAAATGATACAGTAAACACAGTTTGAAGCAACCAGTTCAAGTTGTTTAATACAGGTGCATTTAACTTAAAAATGTCGAGTTGAGGTGTGTCAGTACATGTTGTTGCTGAGGTAACCAGTTACCATGGTTCTTACCCAATATGAACACAATTGGTTCTTTGTCTTTTTGTTACATAGTTTATTTGGACTTAGTTAGGAAGTATTTTGTGTCTTATCTGTCAAAATAATTGTCTAGGACACAGTGTAATTTGTGTCAGATTTTAAGCTCACGTTTCAACTTTTTTTAGCTAACCTGGCACAAAGTGCCAGAGTGAGCTACTAGGATCGCATTCCATCCATCGTCCGTCCGTCCACCATTTCGTTCAAACGACATCTCCTCTGAAACCACTTGGCCAATGTTGATGAAACTTTGCAGGGATGTTCCTTGCATGAAGCTCTATCAAAGTTGTTCACAGAATTCCATTGCATGCAGAACTCTAGTTGCTATGGCAACAAGTAGGAAAAACTTTAAAATCTTCTCTGAAACCACAAGGGGTCACTTAGTATTTAGCATGGGACATTGTCTTGTAGGAAAACTCTAAAAAGCTTCTCTCAAACCATAAGACCTCAGGGATTAAATATTTGGCATGTAGAAATGGCTTAGATAGGACCTCTATATAGGAAAATTTTCAAATACTCCCAGGTAAACCTGACACTTCTAGGGGGTAACTTGATTTGGCATGTAGAAAGCCTAGTACAGGAAAACTTACCAAGAATTTCAAAGACTTCCAGGTCTTGAAACCACAGGGGGCCTAGAAAATACAGGAAAAATTTAAAAAAATTTCTTCTCTGAAACCACAGGGCCTAGAGCTTAGATCATGTTTAGCATATAGTATTGCCTAGTAGACTTCTTCAAAGTTTGTTCAAATTATACCCCTGTGGTCAATATTGGCCCCGCCCAAGAGGTCACTTATTTTACAAAGACGTATATAGGAAAACCTATTTTGTATGCAACATTGTCTTTTGGTCTTCCACCTATTTTTGTTCAAAGTATGCCTCTTGGGTCAAAATCTACCGCACCAATCAGGCAAGTGAACTTACATTCAGGTGAGCTATATATGGCCATCATGGCCCTCTTGTTTTAATTCTTATAAAAGTTTGCAGTTGTTGTTTGTTGTAATTATTATTGTTTAGTGCAATTGTATATTTGTTCATTATAGGACTTGACGGGAGCACATCTAGTTCAGACAGGGAAAAGTTTATTAATCAATTCAACTCGGAATCTAACAAGTGGGTTTTCCTCCTCTCTACAAGGTAATGTATAATTTAGTCTGAGATCGTTATAAACAGCTATTTTTTAAGCTAGTTAGATGAAAATTTGTTAGATGCTTTGTAAGATTAAAACATTGGAAGTCAAGTTCAGGGATTGTGCTTTTTTATCTAAATTTGGACTTGCGTTGTTTTTAGTGGTTATGACAAAAACAGTATGCATGTAAATGCAGTTTTGCTCCAGATATTTTTCATGTGGGAGAGTTATTATTTACTTGTGGAGAATTTACTACATGTATGTATCTTTTAAGAAATGGTGTTAAAGCCAGTAGACATAAAAAATCCACAATGGAGTGAGCCTTTTCAAATTCCAGTCATGTTTCATTTAATTAAAGTTTTGGATTAAAGATGTGAAAAAGGGAATAACCTTTACAACTGTGTTAGTCAGGGGGGGGGGGGGGGGGGGGCGCAGGGGGTCCGTTGCATTATCTGTCACTTGAAACTCTAGTTGGAACTCAATACAACTTCATACAATGGTCAAACATTGAAATGGGGAGTGCAGTGCAAAGACCAACCCATCTTGACCATTACAGAGAGCCCTGTACTTCCTGTCCGGAGCATCTTGAAAACTTGGCATGAATGTACTATATGTTTTAAAAAGGTCCAGCAAAAAGAAAGGGGGTGCAGTGTACAAGAACCATAACATCGACTAAGAGAGTTATGCATGTCTTTTTAGACAAATTGATTTCATTTTGTTTGGAAGTGGTAAGTTTCCGAGAGCCATATATACCGTACAGCTTATTAACCAAAACACTTAGGCCTATCCATATTAAAAGTAGCTCAATGCAAATATTTGAAATAATATCAATAAAGCTCTAATAATGATACTATTTTTGTATGACTCAATTGACTTACTAGGCATAATGTTCTGCAAAAAACCCAGTATTTAACAGTATGAATCAACAAATACGTCATACATGATCCGGTTGAGATACATCAACCATGCACAGCTTCGCTTTCCTTCAGTACTCTCAGTGCTTTGATTGCCTGTGTAAGAAATTTCTTTGGATTTGCCATTTCAGAGCCGGTTCTCTTGGTATAAACTTGGTTGGAGCTAACAGAGTTGTTGTTGTTGACGCCTCGTGGAACCCGTGCCATGACTGCCAAGCTGTATGTAGAGTGT
>JAFMSR010000011.1:18420386-18471373 GCA_022818135.1 Saxidomus purpurata | reverse complement strand
CATCCCTATAAGTTTAAGCAAAATCTGCCATCCGGTTTAAGAGGAGTTGCGTTCACAAAATTTCTACATAGTATCTAGTGAAAAAATCAACAAAGGGCCATAATTCTCTTAAATTTGGTCGCAGCAAAAATTCCTTCCTTTACTACCATCTACACATTAAGGTTGTTCATCCCTGTAAGTTTAAGCAAAATCTGCCATCCGGTTTAAGAGGAGTTGCGTTCACAAGATTTCGGGACGTACGGACGGACGGACGGACAAGTGCAACGCTATATGCTCCCACATTGTGGGGGCATAAAAATGTGCATAATTCCACTTTAAGCTACAAACTGCAGTTAAAAGAAGTTTTATAGGAAAGACCTTCTGTATTTCTATTTTTTATATTTAGAATATGCCCTGTCTATCTTTCAAAATAAACATTCAGCTTGCTGTGAATTCTACATAATGAGGACACACCAGACTATATTAAGTAATATGTTTTTTTTTTCAATGTTAAAACAATGTCTGCCCCCACTCCCTCAAACCCACCCGAACACATCCAGCAACATCACATTAAGCACCACCTACATACTGCCTTGTGGGAAAATGGGACCTGGGCCCTTGAGGGGGTGCAGAAGGGAAATATGCACTATTTTCCTTAGAAAGAGGAGTATTTCTTACTGAGAGAAATCGTACACAAAAGTGGATACAGAAAAGTCAATTTAGCTCATTAAATAAGCTATACACTGTCTGTGTAAGCCTATGTCATCAGCATTTGTATTTTATAGCCATAAAATATTCAACAGATCTGTGCAACTGGGCTTTCGCAGCCAGTTTATTACAACCAGAAGCATATTTGGAGAAAATACATCAGCTGTCTGTATATGTAATATGTTTCTAGACTGCTCAAAGCATTCACTGTACTCAAATACTTCACATGTGTGAATAAAGTTTAAACCTCCACCCAGTGATATTGGAAACAATAGCTGTCAGATGACAGCACGCTCAAGTATTTGAACCATTCTGTAGTACAATTAAAACATTTCTAATAAAAAGGCTTAAAATTGTTAAAGTCATATAACTTTGCAATCCTTTCTTGTTATAAAGTTGTTCTTGTACGTGTTTACAAGGGCCATAATTTGAATAAAATTTGGCCAAGATTTATTTAACCTGACTGTCTGATACCAGTGAAGAGTTTTATGAAGTTTCAAACCAATCCCAGAACTGATTAATAAGATATATTATTGATAGTACCTTGCATTGTAACACATTTACCAAAAGTTCCAAATCCAACAAGGGCCATAATTTGAGTTGAAATTCAGTCAAGAGTTATATGACTTGATTGTCTGATATCCCAGAAGAGGTAAAAGAAGAATCCATATGACCAACGCCCCCAGAAGAGTTAAGTTATTTTAGGTTTCTGAGGATAGTGCAACATACAGAACGTGTCCCATTCCAGAGACATCCCCAGGTACAGCACTGATACATTGGACCTCCGTTTAAGGTCTCAGCCAAAAGACAAGTTAAGCTTGTATGAAATTTTAAGTTAGAGTTTTATTGTTCATACCCGATGATCTATATGACCAACGCCCCCTGAAAGAGTTTAGTTTTTTCAGGTTTCGGGGTAAAGTGCAAGATACATAACGCGCCCCGTTCCAGCAACACTCACTGTTTTTTTAAAATGCCCTGTGTACAGCACTAATACATTAGTTCATGGTTTTAGGTCTCATCAGAAAGACCATTAGTTTTGTTAGTGGAGGAGTTGGGGGTCGATCAATTAAGCTTTTCGTATATTTCTCTATATATATGATAAAAAAAAATGAATGCATGTATTGTTCTGTTACAATGAATTGTTTTAATTGTAAATTATATGGATTATCAATAAAGTCAAATTTCGTTCACTCGAACTTCATTAGCTTGAATACAGCCAATCGCTCGAACTCGCCCAACAAAGTCCCATCGTAACTTACATCCTTTTGCCAAGAAGGCCCTATAGCCCTGACCTTGGTAAAAGTCCACTTGCCAGGTGGAAGATAACTAGACAACGTTATATACCAAATACGTTTTCCTATATACATCTTTGTAAAACAAGTGACCCTACCAAAGGCATGGTCAATTTTGACACCAGGGGCATAATTTGAACAAACTTTGAAGAGGTCTACTAGGCAATGCTACATGCCAAATATCTAAGCTCTAGGCCTTGTGGTTTCAGAAAAGAAGATTTTTAAATTTTTTCCTACGTAAGCCTATGTAAAATTAAGTGACCCCCTTGCCGGGTCAATTTTAATCCTGGGGTCATAATTTGAACAATCTTGGTAGAGGTCTACTAGCAAATGCTACATGCCAAATATCTAAGCTCTTGGCCTTGTGGTTTCAGAGAAGAAGATTTTTTAATTTTTTCCAATATAGGCCTATGATAAACTAAGTGACCACCCGTGCGAGGTCAATTTTGACCCCAGGGTCATAATTTGAACAATCTTGGTAGAGGTTCACTAGACATTGCTACATGCCAAATATCTAAGCTTTAGGCCTTGTGGTTTCAGAGAAGAAGATTTTTAAATTTTTTCCTAAATAAAGCCTATGCAAAACTAAGTGGCCAACCATGCGGGGTCAATTTTGACCCAACGGTCATAATTTGAACAATCTTGGTAGAGGTCCACTAGACAATGCTACATGCCAAATATCTAAGCTTTAGGCCTTGTGGTTTCAGAGAAGAAGATTTCTAAATATTTTCCTATATAAAGCGTATAGATGCAAAACTAAGTGACCACCAGTGCGGGGTCAATTTTGACCCAGGGGACATAATTTGAACAATCTTGGTAGAGGTCCACTAGACAATGCTTCATGCTAAATATCTAAGCTCTAGGCCTTTTGATTTCAGAGAAGAAGATTTTTTAAGTTTTTCCTATTTGTTGCCATAGCAATCAGAGTTCTGCACGGAATGGAATTCTTTGAACAACTTTGATAGAGCTTTATGCAAGGAACATCCCTGCGAAGTCTCATCAACATTGGCCCAGTGGTTTCAGAGTAGATGTCGTTTGAAGGAAATGGTGGACGGACGGACATATGACGAATGCCAGACGGAATGCGATCCTAATAGCTCACTCTGGCACTTTGTGCCAGGTGAACTAAAAATAAAACGTGTCAGTCTCAATAAGCAGGCAAACATTTGCACTTTTGATCACACCTGTAATAGACCCACATTAATATTAGATTGGCATAAATTCAAGGGGCTTTTTTCATGAAAATGGATAGAATATTTATGAGTAACAAGAAAAATAGTGCAAGTTATGTGTTTTTGACTTCTAAAACTCGAGTAAATAAAATTTAATGATTTAAAACGTGTTGAAATGTCTTTCATTCTAAGAAAGTCAGGTTACATACTGGTATTGAAAATCAGCATTAAGATTGGATGGTGATAAAAAAATGAAGATCTACTTTTTCTCAAATTTTGCTTCAAAATAGCTGCAGATGGATAGAAAATGATCTAAGAAAATGAATATCGACAACAATATGTTTATTTCAAAAATAAAAATTCTGAAGGCATTTTTCTATTTTTATGATGCCGTGTTGCAGGCTATCTATGTGTTTTATATTTCAATTTATTTAATTGGGCTGTATTTTTATGCAATAAGTACATCATGAACCATGCTTTGTAAACAAAAATGATAGGATAAATGAAATATTTTGATTACTTTTTCTCTGTGTTTGCACTTGAGGAGGCTCCTATCTGGAAGTAGTCTAGCATGTGGGCATGGTCACAAAGTGTTATCATGTCACTTAAAATATCTGACAGGTGTTATCGGTCAGATTTAATGCTAGTGGCATGATAAAACAATATATCATGGGGGAGACATTATTTCAACTTTTTTTATCAAGATGTCCTTGCCATGTGCATGCTTCCGGGTCAACTCGTACCTTAGTCAACTCGTACCTAAGTCATCTCGTACCTGAATTGGTCAACTCGTACGGTTAAAAAAGTCAACTCGTACCCTTTGTAGTCAACTCGTACCTTTTGTTTCAAAACTGATATTTCAGGTGAAAGTCAGTTATTGTCAAATGTTAGTAAGCTGCTTTTATCATAAAATATATATATGTTAAGTTGAAAAAAAAAAAATTATGATTGAAATGTTATAAAAGTTATGTTTTTTTTTTACTTTCTCTGTTGCGTGCAAGAAAATAAATATCTTTGTAGGGTATTTTTATTCTCAAAATTAAGGTAACTGTTACTGTCACTTGATCTGAAATTCCATCGCCCTGATTAATAAATTCACACAGAAAATTAAAGTTTGTACATAAATCCGTACAAAAATAAAACAGGAAGCAAATTAACTTATTTTATGAGCGTGTCTACAAATCTAATTTCGATGTCCGAGGGCCTATTGTATCTTGAAAAACCTAAGTTGAACTGAAATAAAACATATTTTCGTCATTAACATGATGAAAATAATACAATTTTCGAAAGTCCCGTTATTAATTATTTTAGAAACGCTAAAAACGAATGATTACGTAGGGTACGAGTTGACTTTTTTTCAAAACATTCTCTTTGTTTCTTCCATTTTCTGATACAATTTTGCAAAATAAGAGCAAAATAAAGTATTTCAATGCAAATATTTAATGATGATTGATAAAAAAATACTATTATCTCAAAGATATTGCATAAAAAAGTTTAATGTACGAGTTGACTTTTTCGAACAAAAATCAGGTACGAGTTGACCAATTCAGGTACGTGATGACTAAGGTACGAGTTGACTTAGGTACGAGTTGACTGGTTACCATGTGCATACACTTTCCAAGTGAAGAAAAACCCTTTTAAAAAAGCTGATTTTCGAAAGCCCGATCGAGCAATTTCATCAGCCTGTGGGGGCTGAGCATATAGGTTCCACTTCTTTTACAGCCCGGACACAAACAATTTGACGCATGGACAGATAAACGCACGTTGCAATTATCATCACCCCATGTCTGAGGTCGCACTGACACTATAAATTAGTGACATTTGGAAAACATACCGCAAAATAAACTCGAAAAATAACAGCAAAGCCCTGGCGTGTGTTGTTTTGACAGATCAGAAACTTCCGCTAGACTGGCAATGTATGCAAATCAGCAAGAGAGTTTATCAATACAAGAAGTTGTGATACAGTCAAAATTTACCAGTTCCGGTGACACGACATCACGCCGTTTCTCGCGAGAAATATGATCACTATGCCAACACAGATTGATTACAATATGGCGGACATGAAGTGACTTCGGAATGTTTTGAACAGTTTCTTTTTTTTTAATCTAAAGGAAACATGTCACACAGGTAAAACAATTTTGTAAATTTTATACTTAACTGACATAAAGTTTCTCTTATCATGTTTCAAAAAGCAGTGTCTAGTTAAAAATAACCAAACAAAAACAAACTTGGTTCGGAATACTTTTCCACTTTCAGGCACCTGTCCCAGGTGAGCGTGTCAGCTTGGTCTCAAAATCTCTTGCTCACAAAAAGTGGTCAAACGTCCAAAGTTTACATGTCTGACATATATTATCATCAACTGAATCATACAGCACACATTGTTGTTACCTATTGACACTTGTTGCTCCGCCAACAATGAACTCTGAGTGTTTGTTGTTCTCTGTGTGATTTAACTCTGGTTGATATTAAAACACTTGATAAAACATCTAAGCCTCAATACTGCCAGTTTTATTTCCTGTCAATGTTGCTGTGTCTAATTTTGCTGATTCTATGTTGTGCCTGTATAGGATGTCTTCAGCCTGTTGCTCTAATTCTTCTCTTTGATCATTATATTTTTCAAATTCATAAATGAAATGTCTTACTGATTCAATTTCACCAGTGTGGACAACTGTTTGTTGTATTTTCATAAATTTACATTTGACAGGTGTTTGTTTAGTTTGCAGTGTCCTGTTATCCTCTTATTCAGAAATTTATACTAACGTCTCATTAATCCTTTGTAAGCCAGTGAAAGAAAAAGATGATCTCTTAATATATGTGTAATAATCAAAGTTAATATTTAATTTCAGTACATACAACAAGCAATGGGCGGAGGCACAATCTGCCCTTATGGACCTCCTGGTTCAGGAGATGCCAGCAGAACCTCCAAAACCAGAGAGGGTAAGTCGGCATTAATAAAATGGCAGAAAACTGTAAATTTCATCAAGTTGTTAATTAAAATTGCTGATTTCAAAAGCTGAAACAATTATAATATACATGTACCCGCAGTTGTTGGCTTATGATGATGTCACTATCTATTAGACAAAAATATATTAAATCATGACATTCAGAAAAGTACATGACATCATAAATTGGCTCAAACCTTACTTGAGACAATTAAGTTTTCATAAATTGTTACATTATTATACAACCCAATTTATTAAATACCTGACAGCACAGTTGCATAGTTAATATAGGTCTTCTAGGTAAGTTTTATAGACTTGGTTGGGTTTCTGTAAACATGTAGTATTTTTGAATTATTATAATGTTTTAGAACTTAAAATTGCAAAATAACAAACAAAGTTTTTTTAATCAGTTAAATTATCTACATAAATTGTAAAGAAGAGATTATTGTTTTATATAATAAGTTACAATTTTCATAAATAAAGCAACATTTTTTTTTGGCTTCAGGACCGCCTTGCAGCATTCCAGCTTTTGGCTACCATGTACATCAAATACATCCAGATTTTCCGCAAGCTAGAGATGTGCTATGATCAGGTTGTACATCCACAGAAGAGGCGTGTACTTCGACATGTGCTGGATGGGGCTATGGGTAGAATCCTTGAGTTGAAACATGAAATGGTCAATCTGGAGTTCTCAGAATACCATTACTTTGATGATGTACTTTCAGATCTGAAACTTACTCCTGTAAGAATTCATGTCATTTCATATATAGATCTCATTATAATCTTCAAAATTAAATTCTTCAGAAACTGCTACTATATATTGGTAGTTTTTAGTGTTGCTATTCCTGCAAAATACGATCGGGCAACACTAATCATTTTGTTGTCTTTTGTCTGTCTCTCTATGCATCCACCTGTCAATCATACTTTAACTTGAATGCACATAACACATGTTGTATCCCACAAATGGGTTGACTTAAAACTTACATACTTTAAGTGATATAACTGCACGGTACCTTTATTTTTTTACTGAAGCAACATTATTTTTTCTCATATTTTGATACACTTAGTTTGGATGTAAATTTGTTTCTAATGTGTTAAACAAAAGAACAATATTATCTCTATCCCAGTGATTAAGTCACTCTCAAATTGTTTGTGGTACTACAGTTATAGAACTCTGATAATTTGCGGTAAAAAAAATAAATAGCTTAATTCTGAAATGTGCATAAAAATAGACTGTTTAATGGTAAAATTACAATACATATAATTATTTGATTTATTTCAGAATGACGTTGAAATTCCAATTCCAAAATTCTTTATCAATGAAAGACTTGAAGCGCTCAAAGAAAGGGAAAAGTTGCTTGGACAAATTCTCACTAAAGTTGGACCACAGGATAAGGATTTGGTAAGTTTAGAATTAATGTGCTCTAAGTTAGCTAAGTTTCTTCAATTGATGATAAAATAATGTATACTAGCCATTAGAAAAAATAAAACAATGATTGTTCCTGAATATTGCTCAATTATTATGTTTCTCAGGTACTAAATAGTCTCAGCTAGATGTCATTTCCATTTTCCCAAATAAATGACACTTTATGTAACTAACCGTTACAGATTACATGCAATATAGTTATAAAACCAAACTTGAGAATGAAAAGAAGAGTTTAGGAATTTTATTTTTTTGGAGGATAATGCAAGATACAGAATGCATCCAGTTCCAGAGACACCCCCTGGTGCCTTAACATGCCCAGTGTACAGCACCGATACATCAGACATCGGTTTTATGTCTCATCCGAAAGTCCATTAATAATGTTATTGGAGAAGTGGGGATTGAACCAGTAATCTCTGGATTACAAGTCCAGCGTTTTAACCACTGATCCATGTCAGTATAGCCGTATTTAGTTGTTATATACAGAGTTTACTGTAATCTTTACCATATATAATGTGGACTTGGAACTCCACCAAACATTTAATGCTCATGGACTTTATATTCATCATGATGTTTACAGAAAGAGGATGTGAAGATGTCATTTGAGGAGGCTATTCGCTTAGTACAGATCCATGAGAGAGCTCGACAGGGTCGTCTCAGAGCCAAGTTCATGAGGGAGATCCGAAGACAGGAGGAAATTGAGCGGCAGGCACAGACCCGTGGGGCTCCCACTTTAGACCCTGATGTCGCAGCTACAAGAATACAAAAGGTACCATAGCTCTGAATAACAATATACATTATTACACAAACAGTAACCTTTTAGCAAGGTTACATACAGGGGTAAAAATGGTATATTTACAGTTACATGTATTAAAATAACACATCACAGAACTTAAAACTTTGTTTGTCATTTCATCTAGCTATTCCTGTAATATTTACTCATCACAACTTATTTTAAGAGTTTATAGGAAAAACATGGTATTTTCTTATAAAACTTTGGAAAAATTGTAGATGTTTAAGATTTAAGAATTGTCCAACACAAGAACACACCGTAACAGAAGCTTATAATAATCGATCCAAAACTATCTTTTTCCGGTTTGATACAGTTGAGTGTTGATATTGTTACATCAAATAAAACAACAACATCCTTTATTCACTCATTTCATGTTAACATGAATAAATGAGGATCATGTACGTATTACATTTGAGGCTCGATCACAAAACATGTGAAACATCCAAATCAAAACTCAGAAACTGACGAGAATGAATTGATTTAGGAAATGTCATTGAGTTTGATTATACTAAATTATATACAATATTTTCTGTCCTATGAGATCAAATAGGATTTTAATAGTTGTTAAACAATTGAAGAACTTTTACAGAATTTTTTGAAAGGCCTGTGTTCATGATTTACGTTTCTTGCAGTTTATTAGTGACAAAAAATGATTAGAAATTTGATGATGGTGCACTCGAGTTACTTCTTGATTTATTTTATTTTAAATATTTTTTCAGGTGTGGAAAGGATTTTTCCAGAGAAGAAAAACAAAGAAAGAGAGAGAAGAGGAGATGATATTTATTGGAATGGTAAATTGTGATATGTACTGTTTGTGCTTTGTAGCATACATACATATGTGTACCAAAATTCTCCCCTTGCATTACGATTTTCAGGTCACCTTTTTAAATGAAACTCTTTCCTGTTTGAAGATACAAATTTAAGTATATTAAATGGTGCTTAGTCTGATTTTTGTCATTTTGGAAGAAGAAACAAATAATCAGCATTATAAAGTCCTAACATTTTCCCAGAATCAGCCTAGAAAAGAGAGCATGAGGCATTAGGTGAAATAAAATGTCTAATGTCCAAGGACGCTTCGTGTTACCACAATGGCACTGGTGGGATTCAAACCCAAGACACTACAATCCTGAGGCAAAAACACTACCTTTGTACCAATTGGCAGCTGTTTTGTACTAATTTGATTGAACTAATTTCATTTTTATTAATTTACGGACAGGCCCCTCCACCTCAACCCCCTAGCATGAAAAACACACCCCAGGCTTTGTCCACGAAAACAGAGCAGCAGCGTCGCCTCACGCAGAAGATGCACGAGAACGAGTATCAGCAAGCCCTTGTCACAATCAAGGACAAGATCCGGGAGACCGAAGGGCCGGACATGAAGGAGACTATGATGGACCAGATCAGACAGTGGTTTATTGAGTGCAGGTACATGTTGAATTTTTTTTTTGTAAGTTGAATAGAACTACATAATTTACACACACAAATTTCATCCCACAGGGATCGAATGCGAGTAAATTCTAGGTTTTAAAGAGTGGGTACATAAATTTGCATGATGCTTCCAGATGGTCATCCTCACACTTCAAACTTTTTCAAAATTAAATGTAAAACAGTATACTCTGCTGCTGCTGCTAATGATGATGATGATGATATGTGGCTTCATGACATTTAATTGACAGATTGATCTTACTGACCTGGTATATTTGACAGTCATCTAGCTGCCATGCAAAGCTAGCTAGTTTATTTTTTGTTCAAGAACTTCACTGTACATTTCACTGATAAATTTCGTCTTTATATAATACAAACACCTTTCAATTCTTATGTGGCTACTTTTGGAGCTTCCCATGGTTTAAAGTTGCAAAAGAGAAGTTTTAATTACTGTCTATAACAGTACTACATATGACTTTTTATATAACTAGGGATGCTACAGGCAAGTTTCCCGAATACCCAGATGATGATGACGGTGGTTCAGCTGCTATTTTTAAACAGAAAGATCCAGCTGAAGTGGAGGCAGAGCTTGCTGGAAAGGTAACAGATAAACTTAAGATGTTTTACATCATCATTTGAAAATTCTGAGCAATTAGTCATCACATCATTTATATAATTCTAACATGACTCACGATTTTGTCTTTATATATACAAAGAGTAGAAGTACTAGAAACTTTATGTTATATTATGCCATAATTTTTAACAACACAGGAAACAATATGTCATCGATATGACGTCATATTGTGCCGCATGACGTTAAATAAATATCCATGTAGAAAATAATGCCCAAATTTCATCTATTCACCTTTTGTAATATCTTGTGTTAGAATCGAAATAACATTCTTTCAGCGTGTTATTCACAGTCTAATAAACAACTCTTTATCGTCCTGATGTGCAGTTATAAATGACTCGGGCCTTTGTGTTTAATTACTGTGTATCAGTACTCCAAATCATTGTTTATTAAATGATGAACACCGCTGGAACAGATGTTATTTCATAATCTAAACACATTCTTGGAAATCTTAGGAACTACTCAGATCTCATTATAGCATTAAATTTCCCAAAATCTGAATTAATTCAATTCTTTCATTTCATTAACACAAAAGTGAAATTATAAAGTTTGAGGACACACCAGTCCTAAGCTTAGTTTCCACTACATTGAGCATTTATTATTTATATATCTTTTATAATTTGTTTTATTAAAATCTCAATTTCTATCTGCAAGCAGCATTATTTTAAGAAGCAAAAATCCGATATGTCCTCTGTGTCATATGCTACAGCCAGTTCTTGGTCGGATTGGGATGATAGTGAGGTACTATATTGTGACCATGTTTTGGGTCATGTGATTGATCACAGGATCTTAGTTGTTTCTGCACATATTTCACCAGTCTACATGGATGTCTGAGAAATGTTTGTTCCACTGTGTTCCACAAATAAGATTGTGTCGACTGCTAGATTGCAGAGTTTTTTTTAGTTTAGCTGCGAGGTTGATGGTAACAAATAATTTTAACTTGATATTGTATACACCTTGTCATTTTTATGCCCCTAAAGGTAGGTATATCAAAATCGCACTATCCGTCCGTCCGTGCTTACATTTGGATACTTGGGTGGCTATTGGAATCCTGTATGCTTGGTAACTCTGTCATGCATGGAAGGATTTTAAAATTACATGGCACAATTGTTGAGCACATGAAGAGGACACAGACTGTGAGACACCTCTTTTGGGGGCATTCGTCACTTACAAGGGACAGCTCTTGTTTTATCTGTCATACAATGAAGAAAGTGTGACACATTTGAATGATATTCAAGGTTTTATACATTTTGTAGTTATTCATATATAAGTATCATGTACATCACAGTATTTGTTATCATTGTATTTTGTTTAAGTCTTTCAATGTTGATGTCACTTGAATATTTATTTAGTATATAGTCAATGTTGAGAAAACCTGCATGTTGGATTAAAACTTTAAAACTTAAATTCTTAAATTATTTTAAATATAAATTTTAACAATGCTTAAACTAGGTGCATGTATATCTATGCATTTTTAATGATTATGTACTTTTTTGTATAATCTTCCCAAACAATTTTTGTTTTGTAAGATTTTGTCAATTTTTAAAGACTTTTTGATATAATGTCCATGTGAGCAAAAATTAAAAGAAAAATCTGTACTTTAATCCATCTTTACCTTGATGAATGTCCAGAATTTAATTATACCAGTTTAGTTTACATTTTGATACTACCATTTTGTTGTTTATCATTAAATTAAGGAATGGAAGTGAAAATAAACCCGTAATTGTATCCTTGGGTTAAGAAATTTAAGACAGGTTTTGGTTTTGCAATGGAAAACCAGAAAATGTACAGACTTACATGTATCTATTGTGAAATTTCTCAGCCTCTCTTGCTCTTTGTCTGTAGGAGGATGGAAAGAAAGGCAAAAAGGACAAGAAAGGAAAGAAGAAGAAGGATAAGAAGGATAAAAAGGACAAAAAAGGGAAGAAGGGTAAAAAGGGGAAAGGCAAAGGTGGAGACGATGAGGTAATCAATGTTTTCTTCTCTATTTACTCATTCCTTTTACTATTTTTAGACGGATCCTTATATTTCGGAACCAGGTCTCTGAAAAAACTTTCAGTTTTCCTTGAAACATTCAGTATTTAATTTCCTGCCAATAGAACTGCAATAATTTTGTTCTATTATCACCTTTATAACTGTTATTCAAGTCTCTCTGTGTTTGATTTTTATGAATATTTAAAAGGATTCATCGGTGAGAATATTGTGTCGTACTGATATGGTTATTTAATTTGAAGAGTGAAGTATTGTAAATCTGAAGAGTGAAGTACGGTATTGTAAATCTGAAGAGTGAAGTATTGTAAATCTGAAGTGTGAAGTATTGTAAATCTGAAGTGTGAAGTATTGTACATCTGAAGGATGAAGTATTGTAAATCTGAAGAATGAAGTATTGTAAATCTGAAGAATGAAGTATTGTAAATCTTAAACACATAATGCTGATGTTACTGCAGATGTAACATTTTGTTAAGAGTGTAATATTTAATTACGTGTAAAAAATTAATTTCAGTATACTTTAAACTTTTTGCTCGGTAAAAATTGAATCTTTAAAAAAAAAACAATAAGATAAAGAGAAAATGCCGTTGTACATGTTCTTAAGTATCAGTTGCTTTTCAGAGATAATGATTTCAATTTATTTTGATGAATCAATATTAAGTTCCTCTATTCTTCTGTTGAAATTTTAAGAAATAGGTTTAATATTTTATACTATCCAAAATGTATTGAAAATTTTTGTGCAGCCAGGGGGTTAGTCCAGTTGTGGCTTTTCAACTTAAAGAATTAGCTGCCAAAAATCGTGCATGAAAACTCAAAATAAACTGAATTAGCTGCCAAAATTGTGCATGAAAAATCGGAATAAACTGAATTAGCTGCCAAAAATCGTGCATGAAAAATCGAAATAAACTGCTTATTCATAAAAATGTAGAACTTCAACTATCATTTAGGAGTAAATTATATCTCACTCTTGCAGACATTATGTATTGCATTCTTTTTATTTATCAGTAACACATTTGGAAATACACTTAATTTCATAATTTATTTTTCAAAATTAAATTTGAAAATTAACTTAACATAAGTGGTATACATAATAATTTATCATACTATAAATTACAGCTGATGTAGACTTATATATGGCTCACAGAGCACATATGACATAAAATGTCTTTAATTTATATCCTAGTTGGCTGTATTAAAATTCAAATCAAAATAACAAATACCAATAAAATCTTTGATTTAACTGGAGCATTTAATATTATTTCCAATGTATATCCAGGAAGAAGAGGAGGGCTGGAAGATGGCCCCATCCAGTTTTGTGCCGGCTGTGAATGATGCTACAGAATCATACAAAGGTATATAATCACTTGTATTTATACTAAAATATGATTTTTCTGTCTATTTTTTTTTTTACCTCATGCTCTCCCAGGAGGAGGAGGAAGGTTGGAAAATGTCGCTGTCTAAGTTTGTACCTGCTGTAAATGAGGCTACAGAAACATATAAAGGTACATGGGACTATACCTTTATAAAGGTATTTTGTATGCATGTTGTATGCATGTTGTTGCATGTTTTTGATTAGACAGTAAGGTAAGTCATCCCGTTGTGGACAAATCAGACCCCTGTACTGAATATATGATGCACTTTATGTTGTCATTGTCATAGAAACTGTGACCAGTTTTAGTTGTTTGATTTAGTCTTGAATATCAGCAACAGAAGAAATATGTCACTTACTGTAAATCATCTTGTATTTGCGAGATAAAAAGTTGCAATTTTATATCCTCGGGTCAATTCATGAGACAATGAATTCACGAACAAGCAGTCTTGCTCGTTCACACTGTTGTAACAATGTTGATAATTTCCGGAGAAATTTGCATTAAAGAATTTATTGAATTCACATAAGAGAGCTCTCGTAAAAAATCCTTAAAATAAAGTTCTTGTGAGTATTTCATGATTTACAGTAAGTGAAGACTCAGGTACAATGTGTGATCCATGCATAATGTTACAGATTTTAGTTCCTTCACAATACACAGGTCCTTACCACCTCTCAATGAATTCTTTATTGTTATTGTAACGTGTGATAATGTAAAATAGGTAATATTCAGTTGATATAATGTTTGCTATTTTTTCCCGCAAATTCCCCAATTAGCTAATACTAAATTTTACCAAAGTCTGCATTAATTTTACACACTAGATCTATAATTAGAGAAAACTCCTTTTCCGAATTTCAAAGTCGTGAATAAGTATGTTTGCTATAAAATCCAGAAATTTTTATGATGCAAAATTTACTCAATATACAGTAACATGATTGAATGTGAAGCGTTTGTTGGTAGCACTATTAAGTCAGCGGCAAATTCATATATCTTTCAGTGTTCAGTTTTGCTTAATTTCATTAAGAGCTTTTGGCAGCTGAAGAAATACTTAAAAACACAGTGAGTCATTGCAGTATTTAAAGATCTCACATCAGTCAATTTTAGAATACAATTTTGTCTTTTGTAAACAGGCTGCTCTGCATTAACAGACCGTTGATTATACACAGCTAAGGATTTTTTTACTGAGACAGATACTCAGAATTATTCCCAAACAAAGAACAGCCTAATCACATAGGCCATATTTATTCTATCAAACAACAGTTACAGAAATGCTGGTAAAAACTCAGGTTGGACAGTGTAAAGCTTCTTGTGATGGTGACAGAGTAGATGTTACATGATAAATTAGATTTTATTTAAGATGTACATGTAAATGGTGATCAATGTTTGCAGCTCACCTAGACAAAATTCAACAGCTTTGAGCCTGACTCTTACATAGATGCCTCTGGCTTTAAATTTTTGCCAGTAACTGCAGGTTGTAGAATATAGGACTTGAAAAGCATCACATTTTCCCTGCATATAAAACAGTAGTAAAGTGAGGATATATGATATAAATAGCAACATGATTTATTATAGTATAATTAAGTGTAGTGATGTCATTCTCTCCCAGGTGTTTGGCAGACACGTAATGAGTCAGAGAACTTCCCACAGAAGCACGACTCAGAGTTGATAAAGGAAGAGAAACGGAAGGAGGTGGATGAGGAGGTGCGAGTTCAGGTCGACGAGCTGATGAGAACAGAACTCAAAAATCTGAAAGCTGTGAGTTACTTTAAAGTCCCAGGAGCTCTTTGAATTTACTGATATAGGAAAATATATTTACTGATAGGACAACGATAGAACTGTGTTCTATTCGCTTGAAAACAATGTTGACCTCATAATGCCTCTGTTTTGAAGTCACTGGTTTCTTCATGAGAACGAAGGTGTTTTTGCAATATGATTGAAAAAAATACTGTGCTATATTATATTTCTAATATGTACTGATCAATTTAAAAAGCAGTGTTCGTTATAAGAATGTTGCTGATTCAAATAAAGGTCAATTTTGCCAGTACTTAGCATCTTTCTTGATAAAAAAAAGCTATTTAAGTTATGACAGTTTTGCAGTCAGCCTTCAATTTATGGATTTTTTTATGTATCAATACAAGTATCAGACTGATTACTATGTAAATATGAAAATTGTTCTTACTTTCATAATTATACAGGTGTGATATTAACTTAATCAGCATCTTTCAGTGTCAAACTTTGATTGGCACGTAAAAAAGATCCATTTATTCATAGCGTAAGTCGCAGCCAGTACATTTATTTGAGTAATCCTGGTAGATGCTTATTGTAGTCACTGAAAATTACAAAATGTCTACACCTAGTATGAGATATACAGTTTGAGTGGTATTAACTTAGTGCTGCACTGCACATTGTGCATATGGATAATTTTGTCAGTATTCAGAATAAAGCTGACATTGAACTACTTAAATTCATGTTTTCTGAATTTGATGGAGGAATTTACTTGATATTTGTCACTTTTGTAGGCAGTGGATAGAGAGAAGGGAGGAAAGAAAAAGAAGAAGTCTGGTAAAAAGAAGAAGAAAAAGAAGAAGAGTGGGAAGAAAGGAAAGAAGAAGAAGAAGGAAAAAGATCTTACACCAGACAGGTAATGTTATCTATAATATGTTCATACACATTACAGTGACTCTTCTAGTCTTTTGTATACTAATAACTTGTTATTACAATTCTTGCATAAGAAATTAACATTATATTCCACCTAGTTTAATCATTTTAGTAAACTATGTAGGAATATCTTAAAATATTACTTAATTTTATCCTACTTTTTTATGTCAGAACTTAAATTAATTGAGTTAGCATTTCAACTTTTTTCTATGTCTTTAAGTTTTGCCAAAACTTTGATTTGTTAATTTACAATGATTCATTTGAAAGTCAAACTTATTTTAAAATTTGAAGAATTTAGAAAATTTTGATTTTTTTTCAAGTCAATTTTTTTTTTTATACAAATATAGATTTGCCAGGTAAATTTTTCTTTTCGTTTTCCAGGACCATAGAATCTTTGTATGAAGAGTTGGTTATGCAGGGAATAATTGTACGAAGCCCTCAGATTAGACTGGCAGACTACGAGGGTGAATACAGCTACCTGGGTACAACGCTGAGACAGGCAAACATTGAGCCAATGCCCTCACTCAGTGATGTACGAAGGCTGGTAACAGAATTTGGAATTTTGCCTCTAGGTAATAGTTAATAAACACATAACAAAGTTATAGTATATAACTTATACATCAAGTTCAGTGTGACAAAAAAAATAAAAATCAGATTTCACTTTCAAGTTCTAGTTAAGAATGAAACATTGCATTGTCATTTTGATATTTTAGCTTTTGGGGTCAAGGTCACTGTTACTAAAAATATAATAACTGTTAGGTAAAATCTGCTTAGTACAAATTGGTCTTTTAACAAAGATGAAATAAAAAAAGTGACTTTAATTTTGCTACATGTTTTAAATTTGACTATCTACTTTTTCCAGGTTCACCGGCAGTACATGAGCAGGCTCCACTCACAAAGTCCATTTTATTGTGTGGACCTAGGGGAACCGGCAAGAAGATGCTCGTACATTCCATATGTAACGAGACGGGAGCCAACCTATTTGATCTGTCACCAGCTAATTTAGCCGGAAAATATCCTGGAAAAGACGGTCTCAAAATGTTAATGCATCTTATATTTAAGGTACAACTTCAAAGCTTTGTACGAAAAACATATTTTTCACTTATATTGCTACCTAATAGAGTAAAATGAAAGATTTTAAATTTTAGCAATATTGAATCTTAATTGTATCCATGGATACGAGGATTTTCTGGCGACAATTATACCTGCATTATCTGCAAATAAGTATTACCAAATAATGATATCTTAGAAGATAATCATGTCAGTATTACCGGTACTTAAAATCTGTGTTTTCTAAATAAAAATTAATGAAATCCTCTATTTGGTTGCTTAAGACAGGTTTGTTTTTACTAAATGATCAAAACTTTTTCATTGCAGGTTGGGAGGGCACTTCAGCCATCGGTATTTTACATTGGTGACTGCGAAAAGATGTTTAAAAAGAAAATTCCTAAAACAGACCCGGTATGTCTTTTTCTGTCTACTAAGCCTGTCTTGGTACAAACCAGTGTTCTGTCTGAATATTGACCTGAAATTAAATAGTTTAAGAATAGTCTAAAAATTGCAGTGTACAAATTATTAAATTTTTATGCGGTTAAAAGTTTTTATTGTCTTTGCTGAATTGTAAATATTTTGACAGAAAGTACACAACTGTATGGTATTTATTGTGTGTTTTATTCTTGAATTGTTCTGTTATTGTACAAGCAAAATTAGTTTCCAGATGAAATAATTTGTGATATCTTATTTTATTTCCTGTCAAAATATAGGAGGTAGGCTAAACATTGTTTGTAATACTTATCAAAAAACTTGCATGACATGAAACAAGTTTGCTGTGTGTACAAATGGACATTGTATTTGTTGTTGTACCAAGAAATTTATCAATCAAGTTAACCAATACCCTTCTGAATTTCTAAAATGAACAAACCTTTCTGCAAATCTAATTCTAATTTGCCATGAAATGATCTGAAATCTATTACCTGAATTCCATAGTAAGACCATATTTGCATGCATGTCATACCTATTGAAAATATGACCAGACTTTCAGAACATCTAGATAGAGAGAACAAAACAAAAATAAAGAAACAGTTCTGACACAGATTGTCATTTCATCCCAAAGCTATTATCTATCAGAAAAATTTAAAAAAAAAAAAAAAAAAAATTCAATCAGACAAAAAATAGATACTTGAAAGTGTTATTACTATCATGCATTGTTAAAGCATTTTCATCTATAAGTTTGTAGTATTTTGAGTATGTTTTGTTATGTTTCCTAGACTGATCCAAAACGGCTGAAAAAAGAGTTACCAAAATCTTTGAAAACGATAAAGTCTGAGGACAGATTGTTACTTGTGGGAACGTCACGCTGCCCGTTTGATGCCGAGATGAAACCATTGACCGGGTGTTACCAGAGATTGATCTTGATTCCAAGACCGGACTACGCTTCCAGACATCGTAGGTTTATACTGTAAACTGGACAATTTTCAAGTGACAAATACTTCTGCTATTTGATTGCAGTCAGCCTTATTTGCGAATTAAAATTTCACCGAAGAAGGATTTTCTATCTATAAATCTATGAAATACGATTTTTTTATCAAAGTATTCATCAAAAGTCACCACATTATGTGGATGGTTGCTTTAATATACTGTAAATTAGGGTTTTTTTTCGCATGACAAAAATTGGCTTGATTTAGCACATGTTTATATAGAGAAAACTTTAAAAGTCTTCTCTGAAACCGCAGGGCCTAGGCTGAGATATTTTGCATGTAGCATTGCCTTGTGAACCTCTGCCAAGACTGTTCAATCATGACCCCCAGCTCAAAATTGACCCTGTCTGGGGGTCACATATATTAATATTGCAAAACCTTAAAAACCTTCCTATCTAGAAGCACAAGGCCCAGAGCTTAGATATTTGAATGAAGCATTATATTGTGGACCTCTATGAAGATTTTTCAATCATTAGCAGACCCCCAGGTCAAAATTGACCCTAAATTCTGCGAAGTAATTATTGACATTGATTATAGCCGATGGTGGTTAGTAGAGCAATATAGGGCTATATTGGCCCTCTTGTTTCCCCTCTGATATATTATTGAAAGGCTTCATTTTTGGCTTTTAACAAAGGTTATGTATATGAAAGGTAACATGAAGTAACTACAAAATTGATTCACTTTATCTTATAATACTGGTATTGTGTATATTTTTCCCATCACAGTGCTTTGGAGAAGATTAATTCTAAAGAACAGTGGAGCTATCACCAATTCCCTAGATGTAAGTTCGCTTGCCAAGGTTACTGATGGTTACACCCCAGGACACATGCAGACGACAATAACTCAGGTGCTTACAGACAGACGAGTACAGCAGTTGTCAAAGCGCCCCCTTACTGCTGTGGAGTTTATAGCACCGCTTGCACGTATAGATCCAATATACAAGGAGGAAGAAGAGGCATTTAAGGTAATCAGACGATTATGAAGCAGGTTTTTTGAAAAAAACCTACTTATTAGAATGGCGATGTCGTATGTCGGGCGGGCGGGTGGGCGGGCGTCAAACATTGGTTTCCGTTGGATAACTTTAGTTAGGAGTGACCAATTGCAATGAAACTTGGTGTGTAGGTAGCTTGTGTGGAGACGCCACTTGGGATTGCATTTGGGGTCACTAGGGTCAAGGTCACTGTAACTAAAAATAGAAAAACGGTTTCCGCTCAATAACTCGAGCTAGGAGTGACCAATTACAATGAAACTTGGTCTGTAGGTAGCTTGCGTGGAGACGCCGCTTGGGATTGCATTTGGGGTCACTAGGGTCAAGGTCACAGTTACTAAAAATAGAAAAATGGTTTCCGCTCAATAAATCAAGTTAGGAGTGACCAATTACAATGAAACTTGGTCTGTAGGTAGCTTGCGTGGAGACGCCGCTTGGGATTGCATTTTGGGTCACTAGGGTGAAGGTCAAGGTCACTGTAACTAAAAATAGAAAAATAGTTTCCGCTCAATAACTCAAGTTAGGAGTGACTAATTGCAATCAAACTCAGTGTGTAGGTAGCTTGTGTAGAGAGGAAGCTTGGGATTGCATTAGGGGTCACTTGGTTCAAGGTCAAGGGCACTGTTACTAAAAATAGAAAAATGGTTTCCACTCAATAACTTGAGTTAGGAGTGACCAATTGTAATGAAACTTGGTGTGTAGGTAGCTTGCGTGGAGAGGAAGCTTTTGGTTCACTATGGTCAAGGTCACTAGGGTCAAGGTCACTGTTACTAAAAATAGATTTTTATTTATTTTTAGTTTTTAGATTTTTAAAAAAGCAAAAAAAAAAATTTTGGGGTCAAGGTCACTTGACTCAAGGTCAAGGTCACTGTTACTAAAAATAGATTTTATTTATTTTTAGTATTTTGATTGTTTTAAGCAAACAAATTTTTTTGGGGGGTCAAGATCACTAGGGTCAAGGTCAAGGTCACTGTTACTAAAAATAGATTTTTATTTATTTTTGTTTTTCTGATTGTTTTAAGCAAAAAAAAATTTTGGGAGTCAAGGTCACTTGGATCAAGGTCAAGGTCACTGTTACTAGAAATAGATTTTATTTATTTAGTTTTTTGATTGTTTTAAGCAAAAAAAAATTTTGGGAGTCAAGGTCACTTGGATCAAGGTCACTGTTACTAAAAATAGATTTTATTTATTTTTAGTTTTTAGATTGTTTTAAGAAAAAAAAAATTTTCGGGGTCAAGGTCACTAGGGTCAAGGTCAAGGTCACTGTTACTAAAAATAGATTTTTATTTGTTTTTAGTTTTTAGATTGTTTTAAGCAAAAAAAAATTTTTTCGGGGTCAAGGTCACTAGGGTCAAGGTCACTGTTACTAAAATTAGATTTTTATTTATTTTTAGTTTTTTTATTGTTTTAAGCAGAAAAAGATTGGGGGGTCAAGGTCACTTGGATCAAGGTCAAGGTCACTGTTACTAAAAATAGATTTTTATTTTTAGTTTTATGATTGTTTTAAGCAAAAAAAAATTTGGGGGGGGTCAAGGTCACTAGGGTCAAGGTCAGTGTTACTAAAAATAGATTTTTATTTATTTTTAGTTTTTAGATTGTTTTAAGCAAAAACAAATGGGGGGTCAAGGTCACTAAGGTCAAGGTCAGTGTTACTAAAAATGTAAAAAAAAATTTAGTTTTTAAATTGTAGCGAAAAAAAATTTGGGCCCAAGGTCACAAGGGTCAAGGTCAAGGGCACTGTTACTAAGATAGGGAGAAGTCAAGATGACTGTTTTTTTTTTAATTCTAAAATTTCTACAGGCGCTGTTTAAACCTGCTTTGGCGGCATTGCCACGTCTTCTTGTTTTTGATTATATATTACTATATTAATAACTTCTGGGGATTTTGAAGTACACTCGATAAAAATGGTCAGTGCAGTGTGATCTGTTGGTTTTGCATTTAGGTAAACCTATCTGAGTCTTATGAGTGATTAAGGTGACTGAATTTTAGTCACAAAATCTCTCACTGATCAAGGGTCATGTGTTTGAGATCCACTGCATACCTGTCACCTGACTGTTTATGCGACAAAGTTGGGGTGCCTACTAAACGACAGTATCGATCAAGAAACGCTGGTATCCGCCAGTATCGCAAATCCCGGTATCCGAAATACTTGAATGATTGTTGCAAGTTGTTGAAGAAAGAGGCGTTGATCGAGAAAGAAACTGCTAGTTTTGTACTTATGCAAAGTAAATACAAATTATGCATTTATATATTTAATAACTGCAACCTGCAAATACCAAAATAGTGGTAGAACTGCATATGAAGACTTATATTTATTTGACCATTTCAGTATTTCAGTAATAAATTTAGCAAGAGTAAGATTATTTTGTTAATATGGCTATTTAGGTATTTATGTTCACAACAAATACTTGCAGCTTTTATAATATTTACTAAAATCACATACAAGTCATAGTTTGAATATTTCCATTCACGATAATATGATGCTTTCATGCCATGCCTAATGGCGTTGCATACAGATCTCTTTTTCATATATATTTTACAGTCGTAAATTATAAATAAAATAATTCATAAAAAGTGTGTGATATACTTCATGCGCTGACTATGTTGAGATATGGTAATTAAGTGCGTTACAAGTTAACTACACGTGCATTTAAATATTTACTAGATTTGATTTTTTTTTCAATTAATAGTAAATTATGATGTGTACATATATAAGAAAATGACGATATCAACTCTTGACTGTTTTAGTTTTAAGAGTGAATTAGTGAATAATGATTTCTTTATTGTTTGTGCACTCTATGCAACTTCTTAATTTCACATACATTGTAGTTATGAACATTTCTATCTTCATTTTCATTTATTCTACTTTCTCATAGTAATTAATCCGTGTTAAAAAAAGTGACAATATACATGGTGACACTTTGGGGCCCCTATAATCCTTTAATTGGGTTGTTTATTCAGAATCGGTCGCTGTGAAAAAGACGGCAATTAGAGTAAAATATGCTTTTATAATAAATCTTTTGTCCCGCTTGAAATATATCAAATGAATGCATCACATACATGTAAACATATTTGCAGTTAATTTCTCTGATGCTTCCACTCCTACTAGCTGCAGGGTGCAGTACTTATGCTGTTAGATCGGCCCATAAAAGCATTCATTCATTCATTCATTCATTCATTCAACTTTAACAGAAATACCTCTTGCTTCTTGGTCATTGTTTAGTATGTCTTTGACAAGCTTAATTGTACAACATGTCCCACAATTGTATTTATTTGTTTCGTTCATTTTATCTATTCAGTTCTATGTTTCTTAGAGTATAACATCACTAAGTTTATAAAATTTTAGGTGACTTTAATTACAGTAATATTCATGTTTACTATTTATTCATTACATCTAATTTATTTGACTTACACATTTGAAATCTAGACATGCATACTTATTATTTGAAAGATGGACAATTAGGGCAAAATATATTATGCAGTCACGTATTGAAGCACAATAAATGATTTCAAGTACATGTAAGTGAGAATTGCACTGATGTGGTTTCATAAAAAGACGGCCGAGTTTAGTCCTTTAACCAACCATAGCATCTTAATTTAATCTTAATTTGTACATTACAGCCTCATATTTAATTATTTAAAGTTACACATACATCAAATTTACCAAAAAAAATTTATACTTTATAAGTGTTAAATACAGAAGCCCAATAGTGCCACTTTGTTTTTTTATGCCCCCGAAGGGTGGCATATTAAAATCGCACCGTCCGTCTGTCCGTCCGTCTGTGCGTCCCCACTTACAAATTCGTGTCCGGACTGTAACTCTGTCATGCATTGAAGGATTTTAAAATAACTTGGCACACATGTCTAGCACATCAAGACGACGTGTCGCATGCAAGACCCACATCCCTACCCCAAAGGTGAAGGTCACACTTGGAGTATGAAGGTTATGGAATCCTCTATATATGCACACATTCGTGTCCGGGCTGTAACTTTGTCATGCATTGAAGGATTTTAAAATAACTAGGCACACATGTCTAGCACATCAAGATGACGTGTCGCGTGCAAGACCCACGTCCCTAGCTCAAAGGTCAAGGTCATACTTAGAGTTTGAAGGTAATGGATTCCTATATATATGCATATATGCACACATCGTGTCCGGACTGTAACTTTGTCATGCATTGAAGGATTTTAAAATAACTTGGCACAAATGTCTAGCACATCAAGACGACGTGTCGCGTGCAAGACCCACATCCCTACCTCAAAGGTGAAGGTCACACTTGGAGTATGAAGGTTATGGAATCCTCTATATATGCACACATTCGTGTCCGGACTGTAACTTTGTCATGCATTGAAGGATTTTAAAATAACTAGGCACACATGTCTAGCACATCAAGATGACGTGTCGCGTGCAAGACCCACGTCCCTAGCTCAAAGATCAAGGTCATACTTAGAGTTTAAAGGTAATAGATTCCTATATATATGCATATATGCACACATTCGTGTCCGGACTGTAACTTTGTCATGCATTGAAGGATTTTAAAATAACTTTGCACAAATGTCTAGCACATCAAGACGACGTGTCACGTGCAAGACCCACGTCCCTACCTCAAAGGTCAAGGTCACACTTAGAATTTGAAGGTAATGGATTCCTCTATATATGCATATATGCACACATTCGTGTCCAGACTGTAACTCTGTCATGCCTTGAAGGATTTTAAAATAATTTGGCACAAATGTCTAGCACATCAAGACGACGTGTCGCGTGCAAGACCCACATCCCTACCACAAAGATCAAGGTCACACTTAGAGTTTATAGGTAATGGAATCCTGTATATATGCATACATTTGTGTCCGGACTATAACTTTATTATGCTTTGAAGGATTTTAAAATAACTTGGCACAAATATCTAGCACATCAAGCGGATGTGTCGCGTGCAAGACCCAAGTCCCTACCTCAAAGGTCAAGGTCACACCTAGTGTTTAAAGTAATGGAATACTGTATGCATGATAACTCTGTCATGCATGGAAGGATTTTAAAATTACATAGCACATTTATTGAGCACATGGAGAGGACACAGACTGTGAGGCACCTCTTTCGGGGGCATTCGTCACTTGTGAGGGACAGCTCTTGTTTAAATATATTTTTTCAACATAACTAAGTTGAAAATTCAAGATACCATGTTGAATATTCAAGATACTAAGTTGAATTTGATTGGTTACCAAAGAGTAGGCCAATCACGGCGACCAATGAGATCTAAGTGTGATTGACCTAGGAATGATGGTTAGGTAAACTGTCCACCTTTAAATAACTGAAAACTGTTAAAACAGGCATTTAACTTCCCGGGATAAACTATATTTAGTAACAGTCCAAGGGGTGCTCAAAAAACTGTCACGTAATAAAGGTTGCAGGTAAAGAAGATAAATTCACATTTTGTACCAGAAACTAGTGTCAGTGCAGAGAAGATATTGTTAAATACAGGTATGACTGCATTCTATGTTAGAGCCAAGCTATTCAGAATCGCTAGATTTGCATAATGAATCGGGTATTGGTATATATTTAGCTTTCTCCTGATGGTGAATGCATGTTGGTTTTGCAGTAACTCACAATGACCAGATAGTAAATGATGCCAGTTTCATGTGTTATTTTTAAAAATGTGTCTAAAAATTGACACAAAGTAAATATAAAAAACATTCAATACAGAATACAGAAAATAATGAAGTGTAAATATATTCCCCCGTTTTGTAATTACACAGGGATGGTACGCTAAAACACCTCTTGGCAAGAAGCGTGCTAAAGCAGCAGCAGGCGATGATGAAGACGGGGGCGGAGGCAAAGGCGGGAAAGGAAAGAAAGGCAAAAAAGGAAAGAAGGGAAAGAAAGGCAAAAAGAAAAAGAAATAAACATTTAACATTTTCTTTCCCTCTTTTTCTCCTCATACGTATGTTATTTGTTGGACTTCAAAAATTGTTGTTATATGAAAAGAATGCGATGTATTAAAGTATCGTCAAACTGCTTGGTAACTAAATATAATATTCTTATATGCAAGTGTGTTGGTCATCAACATCCAAACTGAACTAACTGCTTTCAATGAAAAAAGTATTGGTCAATTGCAAAAGTGAAAAACTGCTGATTAAATCTGACAGATGATTGTGCAACATTATAAGATATACATTTTTTGTAGGAAGGTAATATTTAAGAAGAAATGTTTTTTTCCTTTTTATCAACATTCCAAAACAACTGTGATGCTGGTGTATTAAGTTATTTGTGATATTCCGTCCATTCTTTTGTGATATATGATGTTTATTTGTATGATATTTGTATTTACATGATTTGTAAATAAAATATGTAAAAAAAATCATTTGTTTTTATTTCCTTGTAATTTGCCATAGGAGACAAGAATAGAGATAGTCACCATGGTAGTAACTTGATTTGATAACATCATCAATTAGACAATAATAAATACCACACTTGTACCTTTTCTAACTTTAATTGGTAAGTAATGGTAATAACCTTCATAAGACAACAATAGATATACTCAACAAAACTAACTAATGAACAATTTAATGAGACAGCAATAGAAATATGTTACTGTAGTAACTAGGTAAGGACAATAGAGATATGCCACTGTAGTAACTAGGTAACAGCAATAGAGATATGTCACTTTAGTAAATGGTAATGACAATAGAGATATGCCACTGTAGTAACTAGATAACGACAATACAGATATGCCACTGTAGTAACTAGGTAACAACAATACAGATATGCCACTGTAGTAACTAGGTAACAACAATAGAGATATGCCACAGTAGTAACTAGATAACGACAATAGAGATATGCCACTGTAGTAACTAGATAATGACAATACAGATATGCCACTGTAGTAACTAGGTAACAACAATACAGATATGCCACAGTAGTAACTAGGTAACAACAATACAGATATGTCACTGTCGTAACTAGATAACGACAATAAAGAGATGCCACTGTAGTAACTAGGTAACAACAATAGAGATATGCCACTGTCGTAAATAGA
This sequence comes from Saxidomus purpurata, assembly GCA_022818135.1. Lineage (NCBI taxonomy): Eukaryota > Metazoa > Mollusca > Bivalvia > Venerida > Veneridae > Saxidomus > Saxidomus purpurata. The sequence goes on along the minus strand of JAFMSR010000011.1, from coordinate 18,444,495 downwards.
TAACGACAATAAAGAGATGCCACTGTAGTAACTAGATAACCACAATAAAGAGATGCCACTGTAGTAACTAGGTAACAACAATAGAGATATGTCAATGTCGTAAATAGATAAAGACAATAAAGATATGTCACTGTAGTAACTAGATAACGACAATAAAGAGATGCCACTGTAGTAACTAGGTAACAACAATAGAGATATGCCACTGTAGTAACTAGGTAACAACAATACAGATATGCCACTGTAGTAACTAGGTTACAACAATAGAGATATGCCACTGTAGTAGCTAGGTAACAACAATAGAGATATGCCACTGTAGTAACTAGGTAAGGACAATAAAGAGATGCCACAGTAGTAACTAGGTAACGACAATAGAGATATGTCACTGTAGTAACTAAATAACGACAATACAGATATATCAATGTAGTAACTAGGTAACAACAATAGAGATATGCCACTGTAAAAACTGGGTAACAAAAATAGAGATATGTCACTGTAGTAACTAGATAACGACAATACAGATATGCCACTATAGTAACTAGGTAACAACAATAGAGATATGCCACTGTAGTAACTAGGTAACAACAATAGAGATATGCCACTGTAGTAACTAGGTTACAACAATAGAGATATGCCACTGTAGTAACTAGGTAACAACAATAGAGATATGCCACTGTAGTAACTAGGTAAGGACAATAAAGAGATGCCACAGTAGTAACTAGGTAACGACAATAGAGATATGTCACTGTAGTAAATAGGTAACGACAATAGAGATATGTCACTGTAGTAAAAAGGTAACAACAATAGAGATATGTCACTGTAGTAACTAAATAACGACAATACAGATATATCAATGTAGTAACTAGGTAACAACAATAGAGATATGCCACTGTAAAAACTAGGTAACAACAATAGAGATATGCCACTAGTAACTAGGTAACAACAATAGAGATATGTCACTGTAGTAACTTGGTAACAACAATAGAGATATGCCACTTTAGTAAATAGGTAACACCAATAGAGATATGTCAATGTAGTAACAGGTAACGACAATAGAGATATGCCACTGTAGTAAGTAGATAACAACAATAGAGATATGCCACAGAAGTAACTAGGTGACAACAATAGAGATATGCCACAGTAGTAACTGGGTAACAACAATAGAGATATGCCACTGTAGTAACTAGGTAATTACAATAGAGATATGCCACAGTAGTAACTAGATAACGACAATAGAGATATGCCACTGTAGTAACTAGGTAACAACAATAGAGATATGCCACTGTAGTAACTAGATAACGACAATAGAGATATGTCACTGTAGTAACTAGGTTACAACAATAGAGATATGTCACTGTAGTGACTAGGTAACAATAATAGAGATATGTCACTGATGTCACTGTAGTAACTAGGTAACAACAATACAGATATGCCACTGTAGTAACTAGGTAATTACAATAGAGATATGCTAGAGTAGTAACTAGGTAGCAACAATAGAGATATGCCACTGTTGTAACTTGGTAACAACAGTAGAGATATGCCACTGTAGTAACTAGGAAACGACATGAGAGATCTGCCACTGTAGTAACTAGGTAACAACAACAGAGATATGTCACTGTATTAACTAGGTAACAACAATAGAGATATGCCACTGTAGTAACTAGATAACGACATAGGAGATATGCCACTGCTATACTAGGTAACAACAATAGAGATATACCACTGTAGTAATTAGATAACAACAAAAGAGATATGCCACTGTAGTAACAAGGTAACAAAAATAGAGATATGTCACTGTACAAAAAAGTAACGACAACAGAGATATGCCACTGTAGTAATAAGATAACGACAACAGAGATATGCCACTTTAGTAAATAGGTAACAACAATAGAGACATGCCACTGTTGTAACTAGATAACGACAATACAGAAATGCCTCTTAAGTAACTAGGTTACAACAATAGAGAAATGCCACAGTAGGAACTAGGTAACAACAATAAAGATATGTCACTGTAGTAAAAGGCAACGACAGTAGAGATATGCCGCTGTAGTAACTAGATAACGACAATAGAGATATGCCACTGTAGTATCTAGGTAACAACAATAGAGATATGCCACAGTAGTAACTAGGTAACAACAAAAGAGATATGCCACTGCAGAAACTTGGTAATGACAATAGAGACATGCCACTGTAGTAACTAGATAACGACAATAGAGATATGCCACTGTCGTAAATAGATAACGACAATAGAGATATGTGACTGTAGTTATTAGGTAACAATAATAGAGATATGCCTCTGTAGTAACTAGGTAACAACAATAGAGATATGCCACTGTAGGTACTAGGTAATTACAATTGAGATATGCCACAGTAGTAACTAGGTAACATCAATAGAGATATGCCACTGTAGTAACTAGATAGCGACATAAGAGATATGCCACTGTAGTAATTAGGAAACAACAAGAGAGATATGCCACTGTAGTTACTAGGTAAATACAATAGAGATATGCCGCTGTAGTAACTAGGTAACAACAATAGAGATATGTCACTGTATTAACTAAGTAACAACAATAGAGATATGCCGCTGTAGTAACTAGATAACGACATAGGAGATATGCAACTGTTGTAACTAGGTAACGGCAATAGAGATATGCAACTGTAGTAACTAGATAACGACATAGGAGATATGCCACTGTAGTAACAAGGTAAAAACAATAGAGATATGTCACTTTAGAAAAAGGTTACGACAATAGAGATATGCCACTGTAGTAACAAGGTAAAAACAATAGAGATATGTCACTGTAGAAAAAGGTAACGACAACAGAGATATGCCACTGTAGTAACTAGATAACGACAATAGAGATATGCCACTTTAGTAAATAGGTTACAACAATAGAGATATGTCACTGTTGTAACTAGATATCGACAATACAGATATGCCACTTAAGAAACTAGGTTACAACAATAGAGGAATGCCACAGTAGTAACTAGGTAACAACAGTAGAGATATGTCACTATAGTAAAATGCAACGACAATAGAGATATGCCACTGTAGCAACTAGATAACGACAATAGAGATATGCCACTATAGTATCTAGGTAACAACAATAGAGATATGCCACAGTAGTAACTAGGTAACAACAAAAAAGATATGCCACTGCAGAAACTTGATAACGACAAAAGAGATATGCGACTGTAGTAACTAGATAACGACAATAGAGATATGCCACTGTAGTAACTAGGTAACAACAATAGAGATAGGCCACTGTAGTAACTAGGTAACAACAATAGAGATATGCCAGTGTAGTAACTAGGTAATTACAATAGAGATATGCCACAGTAGTAACTAGGTAACAACAAAAGAGATAGGCCACTGTAGTAACTTGGTAACAACAATAGAGATATGCCACTGTAGTTACTAGATAACGACATAAGAGATATGCCACTGTAGTAAATTAGAAACAACAATAGAGACATGCCACTGTAATAACTAGGTAACAACAACAGAGTTATGTCACTGTATTAACTAGGTAACAACATAGGAAATACGCCACTGTAGTAACAAGGTAACGACAATAGAGATATGCCACTGTAGTAACTAGATAACGACAATAGAGATATGCCACTGTAGTAACAAGGTAACAACAACAGAGATATGTCACTGTAGTAAAAGGCAACGACAATAGAGATATGCCACTGTAGTAACTAGATAACGACAATAGAGATATGCCACTTTAGTAAATAGTTAACAACAATAGAGATATACCACTGTTGTAACTAGATAACGATAATACAGATATGCCACTTAAGTAACTATGTTACAACAATAGAGAAATGCCACAGTAGTAACTAGGTAACAACAATAGAGATATGTCACTGTAGTAAAAGGCAACGACAATAGAGATTTGCCACTGTAGTAACTAGATAACGAGAATAGAAATATGCCACTTTCGTATTCAAGTAACAACAATAGAGATATGCCACTGCAGAAACTTGTTAACGACAAAAGAGATATGCCACTGTTGTAACTAGATAACGACAATAGAGATATGCCACTGTTGTAACTAGATAACGACAATAGAGATATGCCACTGTCGTAACTAGATAACGACAATAAAGATATGCCACTGTAGTAACTAGGTAACATAAATAGAGATATGCCACTGTAGTAACTAGATAACGATAATAGAGATATGCCACTTTAGTAAATGGGTAACAACAATAGAGATATGCCACTGTATTAACTAGGTAACAACAATAGAGATATGCCACTGTAGTAACTAGGTTACGACAAAAGAGATATACCACTGTAGTAACTAGGTAACAACAATAGTGATATGTCACTGTAGTAAAAGGTAACGGCAATAGAGATATGCCTCTGTAGTAAAAAGTAACGACAATAGAGATATGCAACTGTAGTAACTAGGTAACAACAAAAGAGATATGCCACTGTAGTAACTAGGTAATTTCAAAAGAGGTATGCCACTGTAGTAACTAGGTAACAGCAAAAGAGATATGTCACTGTAGTAACTAGGTAACAACAATAGAGATATGCCACTGTAGTAGCAAGATAGCGACAATAGAGATATGCCACTGCAGTAACTAGGTAACAGCAATAGAGATATGTCACTGCAGATACTAGGTAATAACAATAGAGATATGCAACTGTAGTAACTTGATAGCGACAATAGAGATATGCCACTGCAGTAACTAGGTAACAACAATAGAGATATGCCACTGTAGTAACTAGATAGGGACAATAGAGATATGCTACTGTAGAAACTAGGTAACGACAATAGAGATATGTCACTGTAGTAAAAGGTAACGACAATTGAAATATGCCACTGTAGTAACCATGTAACGACAAAAGAGATATGCCACTGTAGTTACTAGATAACGACAATAGAGATATGCCACTGTAGTATCTAGATAACGACAATAGAGATATGTCACTGTAGTAACTAGATAACGACAATATAGATATGCCACTGTAGTAACAAGGTAACGACAAAAGAGATATGTCACTGTGATTACAAGGTAACAACAATAGAGATATGTCACTGTAGTAACTACGTAACGACAATAGTGATATGCCACTTTAATAACTAGGTAACGACAAAAGAGTTATGCCACTGTAGTAACTTGGTGACAACAATAGTGAGACAGCAATAGTGATTTGTCACTATAGTAAGTAGGTAATGACAATAGAGATATGCCACTGTAGTAACTAGATAACGACAATAGAGATATGTCACTGTAGTTACTAGGTTACAACAATAGAGATATGTCACTGTAGTAACTAGGTAACAACAATAGAGATATGCCGCTTTAGTAACTAGATAACGACAATAGAGATATGTCATTGAAGAAAAAGGTAACGGCAATAGAGATATGCCACTGTAGTAACTAGGTAACGACAATAGAGATATGCCACTGTAGTAACTAGATAACGACAATAGAGATATGTCACTGTAGTTACTAGGTTGCAACAATAGAGATATGCCACTATAGTAACTAAGAAACAAAAATAGAGATATGACGCTTTAGTAACTAGGTAAATACAATAGAGATATGTCACTGAAGTAACTAAGTAACGACAATTGAGATATGCCATATTAGTAACTAGGTAACAACAATAGACATATAGAGATATGTCGCTTTAGTAACTAGGTAAATACAATAGAGATATGTCACTGAAGTAAAAGTTAACGGCAATAGAGATATGCCACTGTAGTAACTAGGTAACGACAATTGAGATATGCCATATAAGTAACTAGGTTACAACAATAGACATATGTCACTGTAGTAACTAGGTAACAACAATAGAGATATGCCACAGTAGTAACTATGTAATTACAATAGAGATATGCCACTGTAGTAACTAGGTAACAACAAAAGAGATATGTCACTGTAGTAACTAGGTAACAACAATAGAGATATGTCACTGCAGTAACTAGATAACGACATAAGAGATATGCCACTGTAGTAAGTAGGTAACAACAATAGAGATATGCCACTGTAGTAACTAGGTAATCACAATAGAGATATGGCACTGTAGTAACTAGGAAACAACATAAGAGATATGTCACTTTAGTAACTACATGTAGGTAAAAACAAAAGAGATAAGCCACTGTGGTAACTAGATAACGACAATAGAGATATGCCACTTTAGCAAATGGGTAAAAACAAAAGAGATAAGCCACTGTGGTAACTAGATAACGACAATAGAGATATGCCACTTAAGCAAATGGGTAACAACAATAGAGATATGCCACTGTAGTAACTAGATAACGACAATAGAGATATGCCACTTTAGCAAATGGGTAACAACAATAGAGATATGCCACTGTAGTAACTAGGTAACAACAATAGAGATATGCCACTGTAGTAACTAGGTAACAACAATAGAGATATGCCACTGTAGCAACTAGGTTACGACAATAGAGATATGCCACCGTAGTAACTAGGTAACAACAATAGAGATATTTCACTGTAGTAAAAGGTAACAACAATAGAGATATGCCGCTTTAGTAACTAGGTAAATACAATAGAGATATGTCACTGAAGTAAAAGTTAACGGCAATAGAGATATGCCACTGTAGTAACTAGGTAACGACAACTGAGATATGCCATATTAATAACTCGGTAACAACAACAGACATATGTCACTGTAGTAACTAGGTAACAACAATAGAGATATGCCACAGTAGTAACTATGTAATTACAATAGAGATATGCCACTGTAGTAACTAGGTAACAACAAAAGAGATATGTCACTGTAGTAACTAAGTAACAACAATAGAGATATGTCACTGTAGTAACTAGATAACGACATAAGAGATATGCCACTGTAGTAACTAGGTAACAACAATAGAGATATGCCACTGTAGCAACTAGGTAATTACAATAGAGATATGTCACTTTAGTAACTAGGTAACAACAAAAGAGATAAGCCACTGTATTAACTAGATAACGACAATAGAGATATGCCACTTTAGCAAATGGGTAACAACACTAGAGATATGTCACTGTAGTAAGTAGATAACCACATAAGAGATATGTCACTGTAGTAACTAGGTAACAACAATAGAGATATGTCACTGTAGTAACTAGATAACGACAATAGAGATATGCCACTGTAGTAACCAGGTAACAACAATAGAGATATGTCACTGTAGCAACTAGGTTACCACAATAGAGATATACCACTGTAGTAACTAGGTAACAACAATAGAGATATGTCACTGTAGTAAAAGGTAACAACAATAGAGATATGCCACTGTAGTAACTAGGTCACAACAAAAGAGATATGCCACTGCTGTAACTAGGTAATTTCAATAGAGGTATGCCACTGTAGTAACTAGGTTACAGCAATAGAGATATGTCACTGTAGTAACTAGGTAACAACAATAGAGATATGCCACTGTAGTAACTAGATAGCGACAATAGAGATATGCCACTGCTGTAATTAGGTAACAATAATAAAGATATGCCACTGTAGTAGCTAGATAGCGACAATGGAGATATGCCACTGTAGAAACTAGGTAACGACAATAGAGATATGTCACTGTAGTAAAAAGTAACGACAATAGAGATATGCCACAGTAGTAACTAGGTAACGACAAAAGAGATATGCCACTGTAGTAACTAGGTAACGACAAAAGAGATATGCCACTGTAGTAACTGAATAACGACAATAGAGATATGTCACTGTAGTTACTAGGTTACAACAGTAGAGATATGTCACTGTAGTAACTAGGTAACAACAATAGAGATATGCCGCTTTAGTAACTAGGTAAATACAATAGAGATAAGTCACTGAAGTAAAAGGTAACGGCAATAGAGATATGCCACTGTAGTAACTAGGTAACGACAATAGAGATATGCTACTGTAGTAACTAGATAACGACAAAAGAGATATGTCACTGTAGAAAAAGGTAACGACAAAAGAGATATGCCACTGTAGTAACTAGATAACGACAATAGAGATATGTCACTTTAGTAATTAGGTAAGAATATTAGAGATATGCCACTGCTGTAACTAGGTAACAAGAATATAGATATGCCACTGTAGTAACTAGGTAACGACAAAAGAGTTATGTCACTGTAGTAACTTGGTGACAACAATAGTGAGACAGCAATAGTGATATGTCACTGTAGTAACTGGCAACGACAATAGAGATATGCCACTGTAGTAACTAGGTAACGACAATAGAGATATGCCACTGTAGTATCTAGATAACGACAATAGAGATATGCCACTGTAGTAACTAGATAACGACAATATAGATATGCCACTGTAGTAACAAGGTAACGACAAAAGAGATATGCCACTGTGATTACTAGGTAACGACATCAAGATATGTCACTGTTGTAACTACGTAACGACAATAGGGATATGCCACTGTAGTAAATAAATAACAACAATAGAGATATGTCACTGTAGTAACTAGGTAACAACAAAAGAGATATACCACTGTATTAACTAAGTAATGAAAATGGAGATATGCAACTTTAGTTACTAGGTAATTTCAATAGAGATATGCCACTGTAGTAACTAGGTAATGACAATAGAGTTACATTGTTTATCATTGCAGTAACTAGGTACCGACAATAATGAGACAGCAATAAAGATATGCCACTGTAGTAACTAGGTAATGACAATAGAGACATGCCACTGTAGTAACTAGGTAACGACTAAAGAGATATGCCACTGTAGTTACTAGGTAACGACACTAGAAAAATGCCATTGTAGTAACTAGGTTACGACAATAGAGATATGCCAGAGTAGTTAATGAGACAATAATAGAGATACGCCACTTTATTTGCTTGGCAACAACGTAAATGAGACAACAATAGAGATATGCCATTGCAGTAACTTGGTAACAATGTTCCTCAGACAACTATAGAGATATTCCACCGTAGATACTTGGTAACAACGTTAATGAACCATCAATAGAGTAACGCCACTGCAGTTACTTGGTAACAATGTTCATGAGACAACCATAGAGATATGTCACTTTAGTAACTGGATAACATCATTAATGAGACAGCAATCGAGATATGTCACTGTAGTTACTCGGTAACAACATTAATGAGACATAATAGTAGTTTCTTTCATGAACACGAGGTACAGATCGAAATATCCGTCACCGAAATTGAGATACGTCACTGTAGTTACTTGGTAACAACGTTAATGTCCGATGTCACCTGCTATATTTCTTGAATACTACCAGAATTGTCAGCCATGTAGTAACTGACAGGCTCCTTCTTTTGACCTAAATGCATATGTTTACACTTTTTTGTGTTGAATATCATTTTCCAACATTTTGACCAATCACATGCTTTATTAACATTGTCTTGTAACCTGTTCTCACTACTACAGTCCGCTATGTTGGTGTAAATTTTAGTGTTGTCAGCGAATAATTTTGTTTTACTATCCAAGCATTCAGGTAGATCGTTAATAAAAATTATAAATAGGACAGGACCTAGCACACTACCTTGGGGTACACCGCTTGTGACTTGTTTGCACTCACTTTAGTGGCCATTTACTACTACTCTTTGTAAGCCGTTACTCAAAAAACTTTTTAACCTGTTGTAAATATCCCCTCCCATACCATAACCCCAATTTTTTTTCAGTAACCTGGCGTGTGGTACCTTGTCAAATGCAGCGCGAAAGTCTAAGTAGATAACATCTACATCTTGACCATTGTCAATTGCCTCTGACCATTCCTCTATGATTTCTAACAACTGTGTGATGCAGGAGTAGCCCCGCCGGTGTAGATATCAAGTTTTGTTCCTCAAGGTGTTGTACTATTTCATTCCTGATTATTTTTTCAAGCACTCGGCAACATATTGACGTGATGCTGATGGGTCTATATAGTTTTCTACCTTTTTGTAGCTACCAGACTTATGAATTGCACTGACATTTGCTTCTTTGCATTCTTTTGGTAATTTACCTTCCTTAATTGATTTGTTGTAGACTATTTCTAAAAGTGGTATAAGTTGCTCAGTGCATTCCTTCAGTATTTTCGGGTGTATGTTATCGGGCCCCAGAGCTTTGTTTGGGTTTATTGTTAGTATTTTGCCAATGGTTCCCTTCTCAATTGTTATTGTACTTAATATATCTTTTAGACTGCTTCTTATAAAGTCAGGTATATTTTCTCTATTTTCTTGTGTGAAAACAGTGTATGGCTACATGTACACGCACTGTCAGAGTTTTTGTCTTACGGCGCATGCTAATATTAGTGTCATTGTAGTAAAATATAGCCTGTGTTTACGCTATGCTTCATTGGCTAATACAGGAGTGGTAACAGAATAGGTGACTGATTAGCCGGAAAGTACAGTAACGGTTACCTCCCCTTTTCATTATTATACGCGGGAAGACACTAGTCAATAAAATGAGTTCGCTGCGGTTTTGATAGGGCTAAGGCCCGAAGAGGTATTTATCAGTTCGTTCTATTTAATAGGATGCTATAAAATACGACTGTGTTATGTTTGTTTTAAAGTATTTCAAACTATTATGTGCTAAATTGTTGTTTTGATATTCAAATAGTTGTGCGTATTTCGGATATAAATTCTGGTTAGATCTAAATTATTACTTCATTTTTCTTGATTTCAGTTCGACGTTGGCTGTATAAAGTGTATTAATTGATGATAGACACGAATGAACATCAATCTCCAGTCCAGCCTTTCGGTTATTCATACCACATTCCATGTATGCCAGGCTGGGACATATCTGTGTGTGTATGCAGTCAAAATAATGATCCTATATTTTGACTACATTATACCAACAGATAAGTCGCAGCCTGCTGTACATAGAGGATAGCCCTTTTTTCAAACTACAAACAGCAGCGCTCTAACTACAATTAAACTGATGTATATTATGTACACTGATGTATATTATGTACACTGATGTATATTATGTACACTGCACAGACAGACAGACAGACAGTAGCTGAGGAACAATAAACACTGATAAAGTGAACACTCTTCAGCAAATTCTGAGATATTTTAAGAATCTCACTATAAGGGCAATATCTCGCAGAGTCTTGGATATCTGTCTGTCCGTCTGTTTGTCCGTGCATCAGTCCTTACATTTTTGGTGTCCAGGCTGTAACTTTGTCATGCATTGAAGGATTTTAAAATAATTTGGCACCAACGTTTACTCATTAAGCACTTCAAGACGATGTGTCTCGTGCAAGACCCACATCCCTACCTCAAAGGTCAAGGTCACACTTGGTGTTTATTGGTAATGGAATCCTGTATATATACATACATTTGTATCCTGACTGCAGCTTTGTCATATATAGATTGAATATAAGTAACTTCAATGGCACAAATGTCCAGCACATCAAGATGATGTATCGCGTGCAAGATCCACGTCCCTACCTCAAAGGTCAAGGTCACACTTAGAGTTTAAAGGTAATGGAAAACTGTATGCATGGTAACTCTGTCATGCATGGAATGATTTCGAAATTACATGGCACAATTGTTTAGCACATTGAGAGGACACAGACTGTGAGACACCTCTTTCAGGGGCATTCGTCACTGATGTGGGACTTCAACAGGGGTGGATTGCCCGTACAAAAACTACATCTAAACAAACAAAATAGATTATGCTGATGCTAGATTCTTTGTAGGTTCAGCACTGATTCATACGTATAAAAATTATGTCTTAATAAACATGATAAATTCTTTTTTTTCACACAGATTCAACACATCCTGCAAAAAATGTGTTAGAATAATTTTTGCTAAACAGATAAGGCATAAGCCAGATACATGCACTCATTTTGCTGAAAAAGTGTCCGCTTACAACCATAAGAATTATAATCTATACAGAAGTGCAACAAAATTATCCTCGTCCTCACCTCGGACAAATTGGTTGTGTTTGTGTATAAAGTATATTTCTTACGGTTGTAAGATGACACTTTTACAGCAAAACTCGTACTGCTATCTATTACTTAAAGATTATTTTCTATTAAATCTTGAAAAAAAAAAAATTTCAGTATATGTATAGACAGTGTTGCACAGAGTTAGATATTTTTATATGCATTACAAGTTGAGCAGTTATAATCATAGGTTGCAGAATGTTCCTCATTGACTCGATCAGGTGAGCAATATAGGGCTAATGATCCTCTTGTAATAAAAACAAAACAATTTCTTCAAACTTAATACACTGACATAGCACATTGGTAGGAAGTGCAGTGTGTAAGAACAATAACTCTACCTTGCCTACTTTTAGAGTTATTCCCCTTTATCAGATTTACTTGAAAAACAATTTCCGGAGCATAACTCCAAAAGTACTTGAGGGATTTTCTTCAAACTTAATACACTGACATAGCACATTGGTAGGAAGTGCAGTGTGCAAAAACAATAACTCTACGTTGCCTACTTTTAGTCAAATAGAAAAATATCCTACCTATACTGATAATGAACATTAATATAATTTTGCAAACCTTCTCTTCATTGCCTTATTCTTTTTCCACTTGAAAACTGTACTCAGCATGACCATAACTATACGGCTTTTTAAGGATTTCCTCTCACCAAGTAAAATGTACGAAAGTACAACCTTCAGGTAACTTCTTCCCAGCGGGGGGATTAACCATGTGTAACATGGCTCTTGTTTGTTATTACAACGCTTTGCAAGTACATGTATTATGTTCAGTTTATCTTTTCAACAATGTTTGAAATACCCAATGTATGGGAAGTGAATAGATTTCAAACAGCAAAATGGATTATGTATGATTGCCCAGGGGTAAAATCCCTGTAATTGATTTGATGGTTACAGTACAAGTTATCATGTGGATTGAATATTATAAATAATAGTGATATTAAAGGATTAGCACTTACTTGGTCTCTGGGGGTGAAGTGAGATATATTCTCCAGTAGTTGTTGACTTCTAACAGTAATCTTTTGAAAGTGACTAAAAGAGTAAATTGTAACAATTTCAATCTTTATGCAGACGTAGAGTGTGAAAGAAGATGTTAGAAAACCACTGATCTACCTGTTAGAGCTGAAGACCCAAATGTGGACTAAGGGTAAATATTATTTGAGATATTAGTATTACTTTGAAAGTCGGGATACTTATGAACCATCATGACACCTATCTGTAAGCAAGAGAAGAAACTGTACTTAGAAATTCCTCGTTAAAATGGTGCGTACAACTGGCACTGTCATGCACATATTTCATTACTGATTAATATAGTAATCAATTTAAAACTTTGTTGTAGTATTCAAGAATATCAAACAATTAAGTTTGGTAACACTTGACTTAATATCTTGCTATGTGTGGCCCTTGTTTATACAGATCCTTGTTTTGCCTGATACTGGCAAACTTTTGTTTTATTGGCAAGCACTGAAAAAAGTCAAATGCGCTCTCCTACTGACAGCTATTGGTTAAAGCTGCTTGCTCTCAGATTTTGGTAAAAAATGAAGTTTTTCAAACTGTATGTTAATAACATATTTAAGAACATAATTATAGTCATATTAAAGGGCTCCAGTAAAGTTTCCTGTCACGTTTATCTCTTAATTAAAAAAAATACGCTACCAAATTCAAAAGCGTTGCAAACACTTCTGAAATTTTAATATAAACATATAGTGTAGTGGTGCCAAGCAAACAACATTTATAATCGATGATTGCAAATTCCTACCTAGATTTTTGCTTATATTTTGATTGTAGCCTTTATTTTTATGTTTATGAATAAATATATTAATTTAAAAAAAAAAAATTTTTTTCAACGGTAACTGAGAGCGAGCAGCTTTAAATTGTTTTCTGAAGCTTACATTGATGAGTTTTTGTATATACTTAATAAAACCATATGCATTTTTATAGGCATTTGCAGATTTTGGCAACTTTTATTTACATCATGTTAACATTCACCAGATTTCACATCATGTTCTCTGTAGTTATGTTTCTTTTATTTCTATTTTTAGGTGGAATGAAACAGGGGTAATTTCCAGTAATTACTTACAGTGTACAGGGTGGTCTTCAGTGAATTGTTTTCTTTCCATTGATCAGGGTCTTGATGGACTTGACGACATTGCAGTCGCAGGGGACATGCATGCTTCTGATGTTACAGGTAATGTGTAGTTGTAGTGAATTTGACGATAAAAACATAGAACAAGTAACAAGGATATTTGTGTGACCATTGATTCACATGTGCTTTTACTGACATGTACATTTATCTTGGTCTTCAGAGGTTGTCATAAATAATTTATGGCTATATTTTAGTTTTTGTGTCGCCCTTTCGGAGAAAAGTCGATACATAGGGATCAATTTGTCTGTCCGTTCGTCCATCACATAAACTTAACGTTGGCTATAAGTTTGCCATTTCTTAAGATTTCTTCATCAAACTTTACATTTGTATATATAGTTATGCCCCTTTTTTTACTTAGATTTTGTCAACTAAAAACCTTACATTGGCTATAACTTTGTTATTTCTAAAGATTTCTTCATCAAATTTTCAAACTGCATTGCTTATGAAAAAAGGGTCGTGATGACGCCAAATTTTGTTTGTCAAGGTCATATTTGACAGAGTTATGCCCCTTTTTATACTGACAAAGAGAGGGTGACACAAGTGTTTTACTGAAGACACCTACCAGTCATATACATTGTATTAACTGTTCATAGTTATGTAATTGTAAAACTGCAGGGATCTATTCATAAAATAAATAACGTGATTTATAAATTAAAAAATAATTAATTAATTAGATTGACTATTTAAGCCTAGCCCAGCACCAGCCCTGCCCAGCTAAGCCCAGCAAAACCCTGCCTCTCCCCACCCATCCACCTTACCAAGCCCTGCCCACTCACTCACCTAAGTAAACTTAGCCCAGCCCTGCCCATTCACTCACTCTAGCCAGCCCAGCCTCACCTCCCCTAGCCTAGCCAAGCCCAGCCCAGCCCAGCCCAGTGCAACCTAGCTAAGTCAGCCCAGCCCTGCCATGCCCAGCCCAGCCCAGCCCAGCCCAGCCATCACCCCAGCCCAGCCCAGCCCAGCCCAGCCCAGTAAAACCCTGCCCTGCACTACCCCACCTGCCCACCTAACCCAGCCCTGCCCACTCACTAACCCTTGCCAATATAGCCCAGCCCAGCCAAGCCCTACCCACTCAAGCCCACCTCACCCAAGCCCACCTAGCCAAGCCCTACCCTCTCACTCACTCTAGCCAGCACAGCCCAGCCTCACCTTGCCTAGCCAAGCCCAGCCCATCCAGCTCAGCCCATCCAGACCAGTCCTGCCCTGCCCACTCACTCACCCTAGCCCGCCTAGCCCAGCCCAAACCTGCCCACTCTCTCACTCTAGCCACTCTAGCTCAAGCACAGCCTCCCCTAGCCTAGACTAGCCTTACCCAAGCCTTACCTCTTCTCGTCTTGCCTAATAATGCCTCACCTCACTTGTGTCTTCACTTTAATTAACTTTAAAGGATACTTACTTGTATGCATATCATATGAGGAGCAGTCATGACACCATTACTGTTCCTCCTTATATGACACTTCTACTGTTCTTCCTTATATGACACCATTACTGTTCTTCCTTATATGACACCATTACTGTTCCTCCTTATATGGCACAATTACTGTTCCTCCTTATATGACACCATTACTGTTCCTCCTTATATGTCACCATTACTGTTCCTCCTTATATGACACCATTAACATTCCTCCTCATATGACACCATTACTGTTCCTCCTCATATGACACCATTAATGTTCCTCCTTATATGATGCCATTAATGTTCCTCCTCATATGACACCATTACTGTTCCTCCTTATATGACACCATTACTGTTTCTCCTTTTATGACACCATTACTGTTCTTCCTTCTGTGACACCATTACTGTTCCTCCTCATATCACACCATTACTGTTCTTCCTTCTGTGACACCATAACTGTTCCTCCTCATATGACACCATTACTGTTCCTCCTCATATGACATCATAAATGTTCCTCCTCATATGACACCATTACTGTTCTTCCTTATATGACATCATTACTGTTCCTCCTCATATGACACCATTACTGTTCTTCATTCTGTGACACCAGTACTGTTCCTCCTCATATGACACCATTACCGTTCCTCTTCATATGACACCATTACTGTTCCTCCTTATATGACACCATTACTGTTCTTCCTTCTGTGACACCATAACTGTTCCTCCTCATATGACACCATCCCTGTTCCTCCTCATATGACACCATAACTGTTCTTCCTTATATGACACCATTACTGTTCCTCCTCATATGACACCATTAGTGTTCCTCCTCATATGACATCATTAATGTTCCTCCTCATATGACACTATTACTGTTCTTCCTTATATGACCCCATTACTGTTCCTCCTCATATGACACCATTAATGTTCCTCCTCATATGACATCATTAATGTTCCTCCTCATATGACACCATTACTGTTCCTCCTCATAGACACCATTACTGTTCTTCCTTATATGACATCATTAATGTTTCTCCTCATATGACACCATTACTGTTCCTCCTCATATGACACCATTACTGTTCTTCCTTATATGACACCATTTCTGTTTTTCCTTATATGACTCCATTACTGTTTCTCCACATATCACACCATTACTGTTCTTCCTTCTGTGACACCATAACTGTTCCTCCTCATATGACACCATTAATTTACTCCTCATATGACATCATTAATGTTCCTCCTCATATCACACCATTACTGTTCTTCCTTATATGACATCATTACTGTTCCTCCTCATATGACACCATTTCTGTTCTTCTTTCTGTGACACCAGTACTGTTCCTCCTCGTATGACACCATTACCGTTCCTCCTCATATGACACCATTACTGTTCCTCCTTATATGACACCATTACTGTTCCTTCTTCTGTGACACCATTACTGTTCCTCCTCATATGACACCATCCCTGTTCCTCCTCATATGACACCATTACTGTTCTTCCTTATATGACACCATTGCTGTTCCTCCTCATATGACACCATTAGTGTTCCTCCTAATATGACATCATTAATGTTCCTCATATGACACCATTACTGTTCTTCCTTATATGACCCCATTACTGTTCCTCCTCATATGACACCATTAATGTTCCTCCTCATATGACATCATTAATGTTCCTCCTCATATGACACCATTACTGTTCCTCCTCATAGACACCATTACTGTTCTTCCTTATATGACACCATTACTGTTCCTCCTCATATGACACCATAACTTCCACCAGGCAAGTTAACTTGTACCAAGGTGAGCGATATAGGGCCATTTTGGCCCTCTTGTTAAAAAAGTATCAGTTGAAATGTTAAGGATGTGAAAGCAAAGCATTGCCTTTGTGTAGTTGATATTAAAGCCAAAGTGTATTTCGTCTGCAAGCTTTTCTCATGGAGGATTAAGTCCTCTGTGAGTGGGTCCAGTGGCTAGTTGGTGTTGTACTTGATGGTGTTTGTGCATTTCCTTTTCTCTTCTTCCTTTAATACAGTTTCTATTTGGATCTTATTGTCTTTAAAATTAAACAAGAGAGTTTGAGCCTAAAAATGTCTCAAAAGTATGGATTTTTTGACAGATTGGAATTACATGTATGAATATGCTATTTAATTAAGTACATAATGAATACCTAGTGGGCAGCATTCAAATGAAAAAGAATGTACATGCAAAGTCCTGTTTTCGTTTTTTTTGTTTCAATTTATTTCAGGTAAACAGAGACTATTGAAGATGCAATTACCACTTTGGACCATTCAACAAAGAATTCCAGTTGCCCATCACAAGGGACACGTTCTTAAATTGCCTCTTTTGCGGTGACCTCCGAAAAGAAAAAATGCACAACATTCCTTTCAGAAAGTAAGTGGTTTTTTTACGTGAAATAGTGAACATTTGTGGAGCCTGCTGTCATTGTTTCAACATAATTGTTACTAAATTTGGCAGTTCAAGGTATATGAGTTTCCCACTGTAACTTCCTCATGCATTGAAGGAGTCTGAATTCACCACAATGTGACAGCCTGTTGTGTGCAAGAGCCAGGTCTGTAGCTGATTGGTCAAGATCACACTCTGAAACTAAAGGTCTGAAATGGACACATGAGTTCTTACTATGATTTTCATAAAAGTTTATCTTCTTTCTGTTCTTGATTTTCATAAAAGTTGTCTGAAAGGTATAAGCCTATCAATGAGTAGATAGCAAATCGGCCATATAAGAGTGAAAATCTAAATTACAACATCAAAGTATGTCAGAATTGATAATAGTATTTAAGATAAGAATAAAAATTGCAGGCATAAACAAATTAGAAAAAACACTTAAGAGATTTAATTTTTATGTTTCATGAAATTTACCCGTTGAAACCTGAGGGAATTAAATTGCTCCAGTTGGAAAATACGCCTCTATGAAAGTAACAGAGGAGCATAACTCTGCTATAAATACATAGATTGTGACAGCATTTGGTTTGGATCATTTCCCTTCCTAAATATACATTCCTGCCAAACTTCAATAAAATTTCAATAAACATTACCAAGATATGGCTTCCAACGGAGAAGTGTGACAAAGGGAAGAATAACACCAAAACAATATCCCTTCTCCCTCTATGGTGATGGATAGTTAGAATAATGGTTGCTGGCATAGTGTGTGATGTATGATATCAAAACGTTAAATGATGTCATAAATTATGTCATCAACATAATTGCAATTAGTAGGTGTTTCAATTAGTTACTGGTCAGATAATTTTTGGTGAGATTTTTTTTAGGTCTACACAAAGAAGCAACAATACACAAAATCATTGTGTTGGGCCCTCAAGACATTCCTTTTGTTACTATAGAAGTGATGAAGTATGAACATAATATGGTAATTTCATTTTTCGAATATCTATTGTTGTAAGATTTTTTCATGATTTATTTTGACAAAATTTTCAAGAAAAACAACCTGAAACTAATTAGGTTTTGACGTCCGTATTGGAACATTTTGAACCCCCCTTGTTTGACTAAATTGTATTAGATTGGGTAGATTCTGAGCAAGATATTACTTATCTTTAATTACAAGATTTTTTCTGTCACAAAAGTGTAATAGTGAAATACAAGTTGATGGATATAAAAAAGCGTTTAACCTGCTGTGGCAAAAAAAAAAACAGGTAACACATGGAAACAAATTACGTGATTTACGAGACTGTATACAAAGAGATGCAGGAGAGAATACATTGTTTACTTTTGGTATCAGGTAATGTATTGGAATAAGACATTTAGATCACCCTTCATCTTACCTACACCCAATTGTGCTTTTTATCAAGAGCACATGAAAATGCTATCTAGATGCAATGGTTAAATTACTTATCTGTCGTAGATACCTTCTTTTCATAAAGATACATACATGTTCTCCATTTCTTTGCAGCATTATAGATGTGTATTTAATAAGATGTTTCTAATTTAACATCTCAATATTAAAAAATTTATAACAATATTTTAGCATTTTTGTGGGGGTGGGGAGGGGGGGGTGGTTTTGGGTAGTCAGTAAATAGTAGGCCAAGAAAAAACATTTTGAAGTCGATGCGATTTGTTTTTGTCATTGTAATTTTACACTCACACTTTTAAAGTGACATTATGCGCATTTTTTTTCAAGTGAAAATCCAGCTGGAAATGGTGTGTGTACAAAAGTGTAGAGGAAATAATAACTTTTAACCCAATACACCAAACTCTTCCCGCTACTAGTATGAAAAAATAACTTTCAAAATATTGATTTTCTTATTTGACTGGGAGAGTCAATTTAAGAAAGGAACAACTGCATGCAGGAGTTGCTTCCCTTCCACTGCCGAAATCTCTACCAACATCAACAACGACACATTCAACTATCATTTTATCAGTCTGATTTTTTTATATCTAAAGCACCAACTTCAAATACTAATGCGGCATTATCATTAATTTAACACATTTAAATGCACAGCAACCAAAAATTGCTTTTATAAAACTGTCACCAAAAATACACTTTGTGCAGTTATATGCGCATAATGTCACTTTAAAATAGATTATTCTTGATAATTTTTTATTTTGTAATAAAATCGTTTTTGGAAACAATCATATTTTAAAAATAAGAATTGTTTAAGCATGAATGACTGCTCCTTCCATGAACTTCCAGCAAAATGCATTCCATATAAGGCCCTGCCCTCAAGGAGAGAGTTTATAAAAAAACTGTTAGCTTTCTACTCTATCCTGCATGTACCAATGATAAAATGTTCATATTTTGTAAGTGTTTTGAATTAATAAGATATTGTTTAAACTAAGGGCAGCACCAATAAAGTTATTGTCTTCTATCACATGCTATCTTAATTTATCCTGGATGAATCAGATTCATTGTCATTGTCATTCATTTGATCAAATCATTGATTAAACTATAACAGGTTTCTACTGGAAAATGTTCTGGACAGTGCTTGAAATAGTTCAGACCTAGTGATTGAAAGAATTTTCAACAGTTCCCGGGGTACTTCATAAAATATCCCAGGCCGTGCTAAAATATGTGGAAGATATAGTCATGAATTCCATTCTTTGAAAATATTCAGGACTATGTTGGAATTTAGTACTCTGGAATGTTATCTCTAGTACTGTGCTTCGTGTGGGTTTTCTTGCTAGATAGTGAAAATAAAGCTTAATACTCCATGCAAATTTGTTGTGGAATTGAATAGATATTTGCAAATGAACAGTGCCCTTGACAGTAATACGGAGTTTTAGTTGAACAATGAAGTTACTCTTGTCCTGAAATAGAACCTTTATACACATAGCACATAGTTACTCATAGCAGGTGTCAGCATTAGATGTTAAAATACATCTAGATATTTTATATGATTGCATACCGCATATATTTCACTAATGCATATGCATTATGAAAGTGGTTCAATCAATGAGTCTGTCCTGCATGAGATTATGAAATGTGCAGCATACCTCATGATCCAGAAAGGACTTGGGAGTATAATGGGTCCAGAAACGCTAAACAAAAAGACAATTTTACTGGACTCGTGTATAATCTGGGAGAAGAAAAGGTAACTTGAGTACTTTCAAGTATCTTCATACATTTGATTAAATAGATAGGTTAGCTATACATATTCAAAATTTAAAAAAAGGTTAGCCATATATTCAAAATTTAAAAAAAACAACAGAAAAATATCGAAGGTATCAAATTCCAGCATAGCCCCGAACATTTTTTGGTTTAAAATTGAACAGATGGAACTATCTGCATGGAATAAAATTAAGTCAAGCCAAAATTATTGAAGTGGTAGCATTGAAACTAACTTCCTGTTAAGCATTTCTGGGCTTGGCCAGATCCTTTTCCATCAGAAACATTTTTCATCACCACACAAAATATTTGCCAGGATACACTGGAAATCATGTAATGTGAAATAAAACAGACTACAGTAGCAATGATTTCAATGAACAAAATCCTTTCAGGAAAATTGAAGATGACTTTAGTAGAATATACTAACTTTCTTACTCTGCACGTAGTCAAGCCGG
Organism: Saxidomus purpurata; assembly: GCA_022818135.1. Lineage (NCBI taxonomy): Eukaryota > Metazoa > Mollusca > Bivalvia > Venerida > Veneridae > Saxidomus > Saxidomus purpurata. Next base: position 18,423,027 of record JAFMSR010000011.1, on the reverse strand, counting down.
TAGACTTCAATGAATGAAAATAAATATTTCTGCACTGTTTTGTGACTGTTTGCTCATACACTTTTTAGCTCACTAAAATTCTGTTGAGCAAATTTGAAACTGCACATCTCTAGAATATAAACATCGATACTAGGTCAATCTTGAAGGATATTTTTTGGACACACTAACAAATCATGAAAATTGGTCAGAATGTATGCTTTGATCTTTGTCCTCTATTGGAATTTTGGGAACCAGTCTTTGACAATTGTAGCTCAGAAGAAGTCAGTTCAAACCCCATAAAAGAAGAAATCGTACTGGCTTCAAAACGGATCCTTCTGGACCGACTTTTTAACGAAAGGCATGCATAGGCTACCCAAAGACACACATGAAAACACCAAAATGTTATAATTTTTATGTTTTTTTTTATATTTAGATGTCCAATAGAAACATTTTATCAAAATTACATCTACAAGTTTGCAAAGAACGTAAAGTATATATCTTTATGAAAGGAAGGTTATAATCTACCCTAGATAAGTAATTTAGCCATTGCATCTAGCCTACATGTGCTCTCTATCAAAGTTTTTCAAAGAATTCCATTTCATACAGAACTCTGGTTGCTATGGCCAAAAGATCTTCTTATCTGAAACCACAAGACCTAGAGCTTAGATATTTAGCATTTATCATTGCAGAGTGGACCTGTACCACAATTGTCCAAATCATGACCCCACAATGAAAATGGAACCTTTCTGCTATTGTTGGTGTTTTATTGCCAATGGTAGTCAGGTGAGCATATATTGCTCATCTTGGCCCTCCTGTTATAAAAAAGCACACTTGGGTATATAGATATATGGACATTAAGGGTGATGTAAATGCCTTATTCTAAATACATTACCTGATATAAAATTTAGACAAACAAATACTGAATTATTTTGTTGTGCCTTTGATGCCTCCCATTAATTCTATTGTTGTCCGCTTTGTATGCAGTCTAGGAAATTACCTTGATTTGTTTCCATGCATTACCTTTTTAGCTCACCTGGCACAAAGTGCCAGAGTGAGCTATTAGGATCGCATTGCGTCCGTTGTACGTCCGTCCGTCCACCATTTCCTTCAAACAACATCTCCTCTGAAACCACTGGGCCAATGTTGATGAAACTTTGCAGGGATGTTTCTTGCATGAAGCTCTATCAAAGTTGTTCAAAGAATTCCATTCCATGCAGAACTCTGGTTGCTATGGCCACAAATAGGAAAAACTTAAAAAATCTTCTTGTCTGAAACCACAAGGCCTAGAGCTTAGATATTTAGCATGTAGCATTGTCTATTGGACCTCTACCAAAATTGTTCAAATTATGACCCCCAGGTCAAAATTTACCCTGCGCGGGTGGTCACTTAGTTTTGCATAGGCTTTATATAGGAAAAACTTTAAAAATCTTCTTCTCTGAAACCACAAGGCCTAGAGCTTAGATATTTAGCATGTAGCATTGTCTATTGGACCTCTAACAAGATTGTTCAAATTATGACCCCCGGGTCAAAATTGACCCCGCGCGGGTGGTCACTTAGTTTTGCATAGGCTTTATATAGGAAAAACTTTAAAAATCTTCTTCTTTGAAACCACAAGGCCTTGAGCTTAGATATTTGGCATGTAGCATTGTCTAGTGGACCTCTACCAAGATTGTTCAAATTATGACCCCCGGGGTCAAAATTGACCCTGTAGGGGGAGTCACTTAGTTTTACATAGGCTTATATAGGGAAAACTTAAAGAAATCTTCTTCTCTGAAACCACAAGGCCTAGAGCTTAGATATTTGGCATGTAGCATTTGCTAGTGGACCTGTAGCAAGATTGTTCAAATCATGACCCTCGGGCCAAATTGACCCCACCTGGGGGGTCACTTGGTTTTGCATAGGCTTATATAGGAAAAACTTAAAAAATCTTCTGTGAAGCCACAAGGCCTAGAGATTAGATATTTGGCATGTAAAAATGCCTATTGGACTTCTACCAAGATTGTTCAAATCATGATCCCCAGGTCAAAATTGACCCTTCCCGGGAGGGGGGTGGGGGAGAGGGAGGTGAATTGATTTGAACATGAGCCCATGTATTATAGCCAATGGTAGTCAGGTGAGCGATATAGGGCCATCATGGCCCTCTTGTTTGTTGCTACATACCATGTCACCAGCTGGTAAAGCTCTCTTTCTAGACAAACCTTGTGTATGCTATAGAGGTTGCATTTTTCATTGGACCTTCATGAAACTTGGTCAGTATGATTGCCTTAATGAAATCTAGCTCGAGTTTGTACTTGGGTTATCTAGGGTCAAAATTTAGGTCACAGGGTAAAATTGTAGAAAAACCATGAGTATGCAATAGGGGTTGCATTTTTCATCAGATGTTCATGAAACTTTGTCAGTATGATTGCCTTGATGAAAGCTAGGTTAAGTATGAATATGGGTAATCTGAGGTCAAAACTAGGTCACCCCATTAAAAACTTGTGTATGCCATACAGGTGACATTTACAACCCAATCATAATGTTAATTGGTCAAAAGGTCTGCCTTGTCAAGTTCAAACAGAATGTTTGTCTTTATGATATATAGTTGAAGTTTGGTCAAATATTATCATAACTTGCAGGTGAGCGATATAGGTCTATGTTGGCGCTCTTGTTTTATCCATTA